>JAJEJO010000123.1:0-148556 GCA_020662805.1 Glaucomys volans | reverse complement strand
CTCTCTCTCTCTCTCTCTCTCTCTCTCTCTCTCTCTCTCAGTACTGGAGATCAAACCCACAGCTTCATAGCCTTATGTATCCTAAACAAGTGCCCTACCACTGAGCAACATCCAGCCTCCAGAATCTTGAGCTTTTTAAGCCTTAGATGTAAAATGGCATTATTAATAACATGGACCTCAAAGGACTCTTAAAAACAACAAGCAACCAGGTGCGGCGGTGCACGCCTATATTTCCAGTGGCTCAGGAGGCTGAGGCAAGAGAATAGTAAGTTCAAAGTCAGCCTTAGCAATTTAGCAAGACCTGGTCTCAAAATTAAAAAAAGTAAAATAAAAAATAAAAAGGGTTGGGGATGTGGCTCAGTGGTTAAGCCCCCCGGGTTCAATCCCTGCTACCAAAACCAAAAACAAACAGACAAAAAATAACCCAATCCTGTTTAGCATGGTGTTTAGCTCATTACTTGACATTATAGGACTTAAACCTTGTTAATACTGAGAAATAAGACCTGATAATTATGAGAATTTCCATTGTCACAAATAAGTGCTTAACTTCTGACATCTCCCAGGCTAAGAATCTATGTATGGGTGTGCTGTTGGTCCTGCACCGCAGGTGGAAGGCAAGTGTTCCAGGTTCCAGCTCTCAGGCCCCAGCTCCCGCCTCATTGCCCCCAGGGAGAGCGCCCAATGAGATGAAACTGCGTTTTGCAGCATCCTCTGAGGACTGCATACAGCTGTGGCAAATAATGGAGGGAGACACCAGCATGAAGGAGCCCCTGACTCCGGGATCTGCAGTGGAGAAAGAATGGGAGAGGAACTGGAAAAAACATTCCTGGTATAGAGCAGGTTGGTTAAGGAAAGGAAGGGTATCGGTACTTTGAAAGGTATTGTTAATTTACAAATTACCTGTATCTTCTCATAACAGTTCTCATAACATAACTTCTCATAACATAATTACTTAGTTCGTTTGAACTTTGAACCACAAAGAGGGTGTCCCCTATGTCACTTCACTTAGAAGCACTGTTGTGAAGGGTCCCACTCTAGGGCATCCTAGAAAATTCTATTGCAGTTGAAAATCTCTATCATCTGATTAGTGAAAGCCAACATCTTCATAAGATACAGCAAAGGGGCAGAAGTGTTAATGGCTTGGACAGTTGTATTCAATCATGATAATCATCAGTAAGCACGTTGAAAAGCTGTAATCCCTATGGCTTCGTTTCCCTTTCTCTAAAATGGGGGTAATAGTACCTTCCAAATAGGTTGTTCTGAAGATTTAAGTTTCCCATACTGAAAACAGTGTCTGACATACAGTGAGTGCTAAACATTAATTTTACTATTTGTCATTATTTTGTATCATCCTCCAGAAAACCCTGCGGCATGCAGGGAGGGCAGTTTGTTATCTCATCTTCTAGTGAAATCTGATTGTCCCCCACGTCAAGGTTGCGGTAGCTCTGGAAGCAAAAGCTTCCAAGTTCTATTTCAGGCTTCTTACATTGGTTCAGAACCAAAGTGGCACTTTTCCCTGTCATCCTTTGGAAACTCCTGATAGGTCTTCTAAGATCACTTTTCTAACCCACAGATATCCTTTCCCTAAGTGTAACTGTTCTTCAAGTAAAATTCAGCTTCTCCAGTGCACTGAGGACTTGTGAAGAATCACCAGATGACAGGAAAGATATTTGGAAATGGGGCTTTGGCATGCTTGCAAACATCCCTCACTCAACCCTGGGTAAGTGATCTAAACCCAGGCAGAAGAATCCTTCACTATTTTTCAAGTTTTCTTGAGGAAATAGGAAGTAGGGTGAGAGTTCAAAGGAAAGCAAAGTATTGGGCGGGTGTGGTACCACCCCAACTGAACTTGTGATCTCCTGCTAAGGGCTAACTAACGCTGGCTTGAATACATTACATTCTCATGGTGCTTTCCAATTACAAAACACTTTTTAAAAAAACTTTTATTCTTAAGATTAATTTTAATGATCTATCAGTTGGCAAGTTTATTTTGGCCCTCCAATTTCACTAAAAACAAAGAATTTGAAATCATCTGATTTATAAAAGGTACAAAGTGCGTGCATACACACACACACACACACACACACACACACATACACACACATATACATTGGTTCATTTAGTCGTCTTGGTGACCCTGTGAAACTGATGCTTCTGCAGATCTTAAGACAGGGTCCCAGAAGTTAAGTGACAAACCCAGGATTGTATAGTGGGCAAGTGGCAGAGAGAGAATTCAAAACTACATATTATACCTGTGACCAGGGGGTCTGAGGATGCAGAGTTGGAGTTACTGGGACCAGAGGGGGAAGAGCTGAAGGTTCTAAATGATGTGAAAAGTTTTTTTTTTTTTTTTTTCTTCAGTTGTGGGGGAGCTGGGGGAGCCATTGGGGGGAACAGAGAGCAGGCGGCCATCTGCCCTTCATGGTGCCTACTTTTCACTCAGGGGATGCTGAGATGCTGTATGTCCCCTCTACGGCACAGTCAGACTCATGGGTCTGACAACTGAGCCTGGCTCCACTTTATTTTTCTTTAAAGTGAGTGGGAGGGGAAGACCCAAATTGTGACTGGTGTCAAAGCATCGAATAGGGGCAAAATTGCTCCCTCTGGTGGTTATTTCTAGTAGTGGCACAGCAGCAAATCAAGCCCCAAGTAAACACACACACACACACACACACACACACACACACACACACACACACTATATCTATTATTTCTTTAGCTCTTTTCTCTGTGCCAGAGACTTTAAAGTCATGATTTCATTTTCATAACAGTTGAGGAAACAGAGGTTGGAGACATGAAATAATTTGCCAAAGTCACACACCTTGTGTGATCCAAACTTAAGTCTGACTTGAAACCGCACGCCTTTACCACTATGCTGCCCTGCCCATCATGTGATACTTTGTCATTAATATTAATTAATTGAAATTCTTCTGTACTGGAGGTTTGTCTTTTTTTGTACATTTATTTATTTATTCAACCATCTATTTATACCAATACAGATTCACGGATGTTTGTTTTGTACTTGGGGTTATAATCTGATACTTTATTTTCTTGCTCAAGTTGTTTCAGCTTTGGTTACTGGGAACTCTTTCAGTTGGTTACTCTGTCCCTTGGATATCTCCATTGTGTGAGTGTGTGTGTGTGTGTGTGTGTGTGAGAGAGAGAGAGAGAGAGAGAGAGAGAGAGAGAGAGAGAGAGAAAGAGAGAGAGAAATATTTCCCTATTTTCTGGTGTGACAAGATATTCCAGACTTATCTTGTATAGCTCCTGTCCCAGACTGTGAGTCAGCTTTTTCACTGCTGTGACTAAATGACCTGACAAGAACAATTTTAAGGAGGAAAAGTTTATTTGGGGATTCACAGTTTCAGAGGTCTCAGTTCCTAGACAGCCGGCTCCATTCCTTGGGGCTTGAGGTGAGGCGGAACGTCACGGCAGAAGAGTGTGGCAGAGGGCAGCAGCTGACATCATGATCAGAAGGCAGAGAGAGAGAATCTACTTACCAGATACAAAATATATACCCCTAAGTCATGCCCCCAATGCCCCACCTCCCCCAGCCACACCCTACCCACCTTCAGTTACCACCCAGTTAATGCCTATCAGGGGATTAATTCACTGGTTGGCTTAAGGCTCTCATAACCCAATCATTTCACCTCTAAGCCTTCTTCCATTGTCTCATACATGAGCTTTTTGGGCACACCTAATATCTAAACCATAACACAGACCTAGAATCAGCCATTTCTCCCAGGAGCATTAGTTCCTTCAGTGGAGAAGAAAAATGAAATGAAAAATAGTATTTGTGGGTTTGTGTGGTATAGAAGAGAAATATATATTTTTTTAAAATTTCTTATTGTTTAATGTTAATATTGCAAAACTTCAGGACACAAATTAGAGGAAATTTCTCTTTCTGCATGATTTAATGATGCAGAGGGTTGAGCCAACGATTATTGATGCCAGCTCCCTTCTGTTATGGTAGACAGAATTGAGACCCACAGGGATCAGAAAAGGAATATTTTTCATCTCTTTTCTCAAGTATTGGGTCAATACCAATGAAAATACTCAATTTTTTTCCCCAGGTTAGGTCACTTTTGGGTAAATGTAACCCCAGAAGCCTGGATAGAAATTTGCTAAAAGGAAGAAGATATTTTTATTATTAGTATGTTTTTATAAATGTATAAATTTTTGATGTTTATATATTATTATTGTTATCTATGAAAGTGTCCACTTTTACATATCTACTATAACTATAGACTCATAATGTTTTTAAAGAAGCGCTGATAAAATTACTAGAAATTTTGAAGGGTTCTAAAGGAGAGAATCTACAAAGTGGAGGTATAATGAAATTAACATGTCTCAATGGCTATTAGTATTTGGTGTAAGCTAAACTTCTACAACAAATGAACCCCAAATGCAGTGGCTCTGAAGAAATGAAAGTTTTTCCTCACCCAGGCAACAGTCTAGAGTGGGTATTCCAGGGTGATGGGGGTGGTTTGGGCAGGTGAGGGCAGGTTGCTCTGCTTCATGCAGCTATTAAGGGACCTGGCTGCCATTTCAGCATATGGCTTCAAAGTCTATTTGACATTGTTCCAGCCCATGGGCCACTAGCTGTGGCAGGGCAATTGCTTGACATTTCATCTCTTGAGTTTGGGGAGTCTTTGGGGGATACAAAGTAGACATGAACTACTCTTTCTATAGGATCCAAACAAACTTCCCTACACACACACACACACACACACACACGCTATATATATATATATATATATGTATTATATACATAATATATGTATATAATATGTATATATATGTATTATATACATAATGTAATTATGTGTACATATATAATTATATATATGTATATTTGTATAGTTAGACATGTGTACCTTCAAGCAGATGGAGGATAGTCTCTCTGGATTTTAAAATTTTAAATTTCACCTCTATTCATGGGGCAAAGGGCTTTATTCATGAGAGGGCAGTTCAAGGATTGGCCCAGCAGGTAGGGGTTCATACTTGAAGTTGAGTTGAACTTTGGGGGCTGTTGGGAGCTCTTGGAAGGTAACATGGTGGAGATGAGGCACAGAAGACAGAGGGACCCAGGTTTGAACTCTGGCTTAGTCATTTGTCAGCTTTGGAGCTTTGGGCAAGTTACTTAAGTTCTCTGGGCCACAGAGAACTTTCTTGTATGTAAAATGGTGAGCATATCAACTTCCTTGTGTGGAGTTTCATGAGGAGTGGGGAAACAGTAAATGCAGATTCCTGAAATCACATGTCAAATGTACCTGCATTCTTTGTACCGGCATTCTTTTCATATGTATGCCCACCTCTGACAAAGAAGAATAGGTATTAATGCATCTTTCCCCAAACCCCAACATAGACCTACCTTCTTAAATCTGAACAATTTATAGCAACATTTTAAATGGTCCTCCCCCTGATAGAGGCGCTCTTTCCAGTGTTCTCATAGGATAATTTGGGTAATGTAGTTGAATTGGGACTTTTTTTTTTGAACCATATTTCTGTTTTGCCTTCATTTTTCCCCTTTAGCTAATAAAAGATCCAAAATTAATTAAATCTCTTGATGTGTCAGGACAGCTTTTAGAGTAAGTGTTCAGGTAAGGACATTGAACTTTTCCACATGATTGTAGCTCTATAACCTGAACACAGATTTAATGCCATGTCTTTTAGCCTCTGGGAGATTAATTACTGCACCAAATGCTAACTAGGCTGACTGCATTTCTTCCCCTAAGAGCAGGAAGAGGAGCCCGCTCGCTCATGGGGGTTATCTCAAAGCAGCTGCTCAGGGCTCCAACCAGGCATGAGGCCTTTAGATGCTCACACTCTGGAGTCTCCCCCTTCTGCCTCTGGTTGGTCCAAGGATCTGGGCAAATCATAACTAAAAAAGGGTGATAGTAATGACTGCCACTTCCTGGCTCCAGGATAAGAGCAGTGATCAGGGAAAGGAGGCCCTGGGGTTGGTGAATTTGCTGTAAGGTGGTATTTCTATTCCAACCCTTTATATGCTGCTTTCCTTTGTCAGAACTCAGAGTATTTTAATTTACTTTGAAGCAGAAGATGTGGGCTTCGAACTAAGTGGAAACAGGTCTTTTAGTCTCATGGGAGGTGGACGTTATTCAGCTCGCCCCAACATGGCTCATGCAGACCTGCAAAGCAGCAGTTCTGGGTTCTTCTGCTTTCCCAGCACTAGAGAGGCACTTCATCAGCACGTGTCGGCTCTCCCATCTGATAGATAACAAAACAGAATTGACAAAGGCTGGATGATTGGTGAAGTCATTATGATCTGTTCCTACCAATTATTTGTACCACATCTGGCTCACACATGCTGCATTCTCGTACAATCGTTTCATTTCTATTGACAAACATTGACTCTTTTAGTAAAAGTCACTCAGTATTCAATTTCTGTTTTTATGACATACCAACTTCAAATAAAGATGCAAAATGAACTTGGAAGGACAGTGCACCTCAGATTACATTCCCAATGCCATCATAGTAAGAGGCCTTGACAATCACAAACATTTGTAGGCTCCACTTCAAGGACCTACTTATGTCAGTATATCCAACACTGTCAAATGTCAGGACAGAAAATGAAGGTGAATGGCCCATGGAGTTTGATGGGATGGGACTGGACTAAGTAGAATTGTTTTGAGGACTGTTATAATAAGGTCAGATCTCAGATCTGAATGGTTAAAGTTTCCGAAAATGACTATTGGCCAAAAGGTAGCCTTTCTGGGCATGTTTTGAGCAGATTTATTGTGAAACCAAATAAAACAGAGCAACATGTTCATATGATTGCCGTTTTGAAAAATTTGCCAATTTGCCAAAAAAAGTGACATTGTGTCTTTATATTATCACTTCCTCCCCATTGAACCTCTTCTTGAATTTGGAGGTGTTGAGGTAGCTACAGGGATTAGGGGTTCTGACAAGGGGAAATTGAGTTGGGGATACATTCATCTGGTGTTTAGAGGGCTTCATTTTAGGCAATCTGGTAAAAGAATGACTTCTGGCCATTCTCCTGCTGCCTACTGGCCTGGCACACCCACGTTCAGGGGGTGAGTCAAAAGGAGGGTCATGATATGAGTATGTGCTACTGTTCCTAACACAAGTCATAGGTGGGCAATGGAGGAGGAACACAGAACTTAAAAAAAAATTCAGATGTGAACATTTTGAGTAGAAGGTTTGTTTTTCACTACAACCTGGTTGAAATGGATCTGTCCTATGTCAAAAATATTCTTGATAATGCAGGGCACAGTTATAAATGCACCATATGTTTTCCTTTTATCAGAATTTCTTTGTGGCAGGGTGAAACCTGTAGCAGTACTACCAACAGTGCCGGCATCTGTAAGTGTGGTGTGTATTATGCATCCTAAAGATTACGTTGTATTTTTTAAATTTTTTTCGTTTGTTCTTTTATGATATACATGACAGTAGAGTGTATTTTGACACCTCATACATACCTGGAGTATAACTATTCAAATGAGGATCACATTCTTGTGCATTTTATATTGGTGTCACTCCTTTAAAATCTGGTAGTTCCAGGTGAAAAGGTGCACAAATTCGCCTGATTCAGCAGTCAGTCAGAAAAACGTGGATCCAAAATGACTCTTTGATCCAGTAAACATGTCATGTAACGATAATTTGATTTAAACTATTATGTATTTAAACACGATGCAATGACAATTTATAATACATATTTTAATTGTTCTTGTGAATATCATAAGACTAATACATAATTTTTCAGAGTATGCAGCCAAAACATAGCAAAAAATTAGAAACTTATTGGGAAATTAATTGCAAATATGTATGTATATTTCTAGATTTCATGATGTTTGTGGTGTCAGCATTTAAAAGTTTTAATTTTTTTGTGATTGAATTTTTTTGCTCCAAATAAAAATCAATGCTTTTATTTAATTTTTTCTCATGACCTTATTATTATTTTTTATTAAAGAAGGCCTCTCAAATTGTATAATCTTCAGGCCTTTCAAAAACAGGATTTTCCTTTTTGCCATGTGGGAAGATGCATAATGGTCACAGTTACATTACTTCTGTATCTTAAATCTGAAGTTAGATTTTTTTTTTTAAAAAGCACTGATATTTTAAAGAATTATGATGGAAGAAGCAGAAAGCATATTTCTACACAGCCACATCCCTACTACCCTGAAAAGGATCAATTGCAGAGTCCAGTTAAGTTTCTAGATCCATCTCCCTCCAATGCTAGTTGCCTTTGGGAAGAAGACTTTCCTGAAGCTGAGGAGGGTGGGCACTCATCTTGCTCCTCGCAGTCATTTCTGGACAATGACCATTCTGCCTTCATGTAACAGCCTCTCCTCTTCTGAGGTCCATCCTGTGGGCATTTGCTCCCCATCAATCTGTATTCTCCTGCTGCCCCTCTGAACCATCAGACTCTGCCCAGCCCACTGTACGCTAGAACATCTCAACATCCATATGATGCATCCAGTAACAGCTCTATCTGTTTCCAGGCTAATGTAATAAATTTCCACAATTTTAGTGCTTAAAATAACAGAAGTGTATTCTTTTACAGTTCTGAAGTCAATAAGTAGGAAATTAGCACCAGTGGGCTAAAATCAAGGCATCGCCAGGGCAGGCTCCCCTGGGGGCTCTAGGAAAAAAATTCTTTGCCTTTCTCTTCTAGCTTCTGGTGGCTTCCAGTGTCCCTTAGCCACCCCTTGGCATGTGGCAACATCATTCCAGATTGCCTTTCTGGTCACATGGCCTCTCCTTCCCTCTTCTGGGTATATAAAATCTCCCTCTGCCTCCTTCTTAAAAAGATACACATGATAGCATTTGGGGCCCACCTTCACAAGCTAGGATAAGCCTCTCCCTCTCAAGATCCTTAATGGCAATCACCATGCCAAGACTTTTTCATTTTTTTTTTAATTGCCATTTTTTGCCATATAGGGTAACATTCACAGGTTCCGGGGACAGGTGCTTTTCAGCTTCCCACACTAGTGTTGCAATTCCCAGATGCCGCTCCCAGTTCCCTCTGTCTCTGCTCCTGGTCAACCACCCTCTTTCAGGACTCTGAGGACTTCCACGATCCACACTTGCTCAACTGAGAAAGCTGAGCACTGTCTCCTCCTCTCTATCATGCTCCCCCTTTCCCCACACAGGTTCTTTGATTTCATGGAAATTTTTATTTGCTTGAGTCCTCAGTTTTCTTCCCCCTATCTTTCAACCCCTGGGTCCCATAGCTCTTCTTTCCTACCTCACCTGGATACTAACTGATTGAATACCTTGAGCTTTTCTCTCACCATTACCTCTGATTAGGAGCATCCTCTCAAAGCACTATTCCAGAAAACCTTCACACCCATGAGACATAGATGAGTTTGGCTTCTGCACTTGGCTTTCTGAATCCTCATGAAAGGAGAGTCTCACAAGCTAACAGATTCTATTCTGCCTGCTGCCTTTCTTGTTTCTCCTCCTTTGCTGTAAAAGTATTTCTTAGAACATCCTGTGGACCTTCTCTATCAAATTCTCTTTGAAGTCTTGCTAAAAGAAATTCCTGTACCCTGCCTGGATCTGAATCTCTGGAGAGGCCTCTGAGATTGAAAAGTTTCATTTTCAACAAGTCCTCCTAAAGACTTCCCCTCCCATCCAGTGTTCATGTTCAAGGATCTTCCATTTTGGGACTCACTTGTATACTCACACCAGCAGTTACAATATGAAATACCTTAGTCCAGCTGCTGAACATCACTCCTGAGTTCTCTGCTTGCCCTACCCCCTCTGGAGTGTCTGGATCTCCTTGTGTCTATAGGGTTAACTGCTCTATTCTGACAGGTCTGACCCCCATTGATTGGAGGTGATGTAGAGGCTTCTCTCTCATGAGACATATATGTTCCCTCTATGAGTTGCCACTTCCTTCCATTCTGTGCACTAGGCCTATAATGAGCTAAGTCACAACATAAGTCCAACAAGACACGGGCTGGGCCTGATGGGAGAAGAAGGAACTTCATCCCAAATAAGTTGTAAGATGTGTCATCTTCTACTGGCACGTGCCAGGAAACTTGGTTGGATTCTGACGTTGCTTGACCCCAAAGCATACAGGATTTAAAAGCTCACTAGAGACTCCAGAAGATGGTGCAAGCTGTCTTCTAGCATGGTGGTCTGAAGCATGAAAACAGAGATGACCTACAATAAGTGAGGTTGCAATACCAGAATGGCCATGGTAGCGGATGGAAGAAGGGATTTAATGGCTCAGAGCTGTCAACATAGGTTTACTGAGAAAGGCCAGGAATCTCACCATGATTATGACCCATAAGGAGTTTCAAAGGCTACATGATTTACTAAGGTTGCGCAGAATCCACTGGTAGAAGGGAAATCAGTGTCCCCATGCAATCTGGCAATGGCTCACCTCTGGAGGCCAGGGAGATGTGGCCACAGAATGAGGCACGCTGGTAGCAAAGTCCCAGACAATGAAACTGTACAGGCCTGGTTGTGGTGATTAACCTTCAGAAGCCAGGTGGACAGAGTGACCCTAGTGAGTAGCAGGTTTAGAGTGGAGTGGAGTTGCTAGCCTACAAGGCTGTGGATGGTTAACAGAAGGCACAAAGAGGTGGGTAGCCCCAAGGGCACTACTCAAGCTGACCATTAAAATAGATCAAGGAGGGTGGCCCATCAGACTGCTGTAATAAAGTACCAGGAACTGAGTGTCTTACAGAAACAGACATTTATTCTCTTACAGTTCTAGTCCAAAGTCAAGGTGCTGGGAAAATTGCTACTTTGTGGAGGCCCGGGGGAGGATCTGACCCATGCTTCTCTACATGTTTCCAGTGGTTGTCCCTTGTGCTCCTGTGCTTGCCTAGGCATCACTCCAGTCCCCACCTCTGCTGTCACATGATGCCTCCATCTTCACATGGCAGTTTCCTCTCTGCATTTGTGTCCAATTGCCTCTTGTAAGGGAGTTGTAAGAGGATAAGTGCCATCCTCTAGTACACAGCACCTCTGGAATCAAAGACTTTCATGTTTCTGTGTGCTCAGGAGGAAGAACACGCTGTGCTGGGAACAACAGAATGGAGGCAGATCTCACCATCATTCTGAAGGACCCTCTTGGGGGAATTTATACTTCTCATGGCCACATGTTTGGTTCTGCAGGGTCAAAATTCTGGTCCCCCAAAGGAGAACATTTGCACCCAATGATCCAGGAAGAGTCCTTTCAGACTATAAGCTATAGCTCCCACCAGGGACCTTTGGGTGTCTTGTGTCAGGAAGAAGCAAGCAAAAAGAAGAGTTTTCCTTCTGGCAGAGTCTATTGACCCTAACTGTCCAGAGCTGCAGTTACATAATGGGGTGGGGAGTAACATTTTGACCTCCAGGTGATCTAGCTGGGTGATTCTTGGTACTCTCTCTATTGGCTTTAGTTGTAAATGGACAAATGCACCAACCGTGGCTTGAAAGTACAAGTGACCAAGGCTCTAAAAACTTAGGGATGAGGTTCTGGGTCATGCCACCAGGTAAGCCACTGTGGCTAGCAGAGGAGATATATGAAGAGGGAAATGATGAGGGTTAGCTCTGGTCCTAGGGTCAGCTGCAAGGGTGGAACTATAGCTTATCCTACTGACCTTCTTCTTCTTAGAATTTGCTCAGAAGAACCATCCACCAGAATCTTAAAAATGATTTTTCCTTTAATAATATCAGGATGATAAGTGAATCCTTAATTTGTAGTTTACCAAAAACTTACTATATAAATATTTATGTTTTAGTTTTCATCCCTGCAACTGACTCCACTCTTTTCTCAGTCTATGGTTTTCCTCTTGTAGTTGGGAACACCTGCAAGAACACCAGGAAGTGTGGGGTGGCAGTGGGATAAGTCTGGTGTCTTGCTGCCCAGAGGGATCTGGTTTTGAGCTTTAGTCCTTGCTGACACATCTGTTGCCATCCGGGTCAAGTGGGAGGGTAGTGGAGTAATTGAAGGGCATTAAAGTCGGCTTCCCCTCTCCCATTTTTGGGGGATTCTTGCCTTGATTGATATTGTGAGACTAGGGTATGTTGAGGTTGGTGGATAGGAGCTGTGCTAATGTGACCGACGAATGGCTGGCAAAGCCTAGGGATGCCATTGAAAATATTGATCTGGATGTTTTAGTGGAGTTAGGAAAAGAAAGTTTGTTGCATCTCTTGGATACCACCCACCACTAAAGCTATACTGGAAGCCAGAAGATTCCATCAGACCACCTTATTGATAACAGTCAGAGTAAGCAAAGGCCTTAGATGCCAGGACACAGCTCGGGTGTGGAGGGACCCCAGCAGCTGCCTGGGAGCTGTATCAGGTAAAGAATCTCTCTTCTCTCCCTCCCACTTGTCACCCTTCTCACTTCCATTCATCTGTTGTCCAGGGGAGAGGTGGGAAGGACAGACTGACTGGAGATGGTGTTAGGTACTGGACTAAAACTGGATTGATAACTTCATTTTTAGCTGAAAATCATTTTATCACACCACCTGCATATCTAAAATTAGCAGGGCTAAGTTTTAACCATTAGCAGAAAGAGGTTTGAATCAAGATTATACAGTTATGAAATAAAGAATTTTCGTCTCCTTCCCCAGTTATACCAATTTATACCCATTTATAATGTTTGCTCATTAAATATGATCTGTAATCTGCAAAAGTCAGATAGATTCCCCATAGTCCCACCAGTAAAGATATCAACATTAAGTGTGATTTATTTCCCAAAAACAATTTTGAGCAAGAAAAATAAAGCTGGAGACTCCATACTTTTTGATTTTAGAACATATTGCAAAACTATAGTGATAAAAACTGCCTGGTACAGACACAAAAACAGACACATAGGTCAATGGAACAGCATAGACAGTTAGAAGTAAGTCCTGGTCAAGTCAAGTAAGTTTATGGTCAAATAAGCTTTGATAAAGGTGTAAGGGTATAAGGGCAAAAGGTTCATCTCTTCAACCAATATTATTTGAAAAACGGTGCAAGACCATGCAAGTTAGGACCCAAACTTATACCATATACAAAAACTAACACAAAATCGATCAAAGACCAAAATATAAAGCCTGGAACCATAAACTCCTAGAAGAAGATAAGGGGGAAAGCTTTATCACACTGGCTTGGGCAATCTTTTCTTGGATTTGACACTAAAAATGCAGGTAACAAAAGCAAAAATACACAAGATGACATCAAGCTAAAAACCATCTTCATAGTGAAGAAAACAATCAATAGTATGAAAAGGCAATCGACAAAATGGGAGAAAATACTTGCAAACCATGCATCTGATAAGAGGCAAATATCCAGAATGTGTAAAGAACTGATCCTATGCAACAACAAAAGCAAATAATCCAATTAAAACACGGACCAAACAGTTGAATAGAAATTTCTTCAAGAGGACATATGATTGGCCAAAAAGCAGAAGAAAAGATGCTCAACATTACTAATAATGAGGGAAATGCAAATCAAAACCATGATGAGATATTACCTTACACCTGTTGGGGCAGCTGTTAACAAAATAGTAAGTGTTAGTGAGGATGTGGAGAAGGTGAAACGCTTGTGAACTCTTGATGGGAATGTAAAATAGGGCAGACACTATGGAAAACAGGATGGAAATTCCTAAAAAAGAATAAGAATATAATTACCCATAAGATTTGGCAATTCTACTTTTGATTAAATATAATAAAAATTGTGAAAATAGACTCCTGAAGAGATAGTGTACACTATGTCCATTGGAACATTACTCACAAAAGCCGAGAAGCAGAAGCATGTGTCCACTGGCAGATGAATGGATAAGGAAAATATGGTGTATATATACAATGGAATATTATTTAGCCTTTAAAAATGAAATACTGTCATAGGTTATGACATGGTTGAACCTTGAGGACATTATGCTATGTAAAATAAGCCAGTCTCACAAAGACAAATACTGCATGATTCCATTTACACAGAGTATCTAAAATGGTAAAACTCTTAGAAACAGAAAGGAGAATGGTGATTGCATGGGGCTTGTTCAGTGGATAGAGTTTCAGTTTTGCAAGACGAAAAATGTCCAGAGTGCTTATAGAACAAGTGCACATATAATTACTACTCTATTGTACACATAAAATAGTTAAGATGGTAAATTGTATGTTCTCTATGTTTTTTACCAGAATTAAAAAATGTAATGCGTTTTCTTTTAGTCTTTTTAAAAAGCATTGGGTCTTATTTATTTATTTATTTATTTATTTATTTATTTATTTATTTATTTTGTATTTGTTCTTTTTAGTTATACATGGCAGTGGAATCTATTTTGATAAAGTTATACAGGCATGGATTATATCTTATTCTAATTAGGACCCCATTGTTGTGAAGTAATTGAAGGTCATTAAAGTCTACCTCCCCTCTCCCATGTTTTGGGGGATTCTTGCCTTGTTGGTACAGGATGGTGGGATTTCTTGTGGTATTTTCATGTGTGTAGATAGGAAAATTATGTCAGATTCGTTTCACTGTCTTTCCTATTCCTATTCCCTCTCTCTTCCCTTGATTCCCCTTTGTCTGATCTACTGAACTTCTCTTCTTCTCCCTGCCCCCTACCTCTTCTTGTGATTTAGCTTCAACATATCAGCAAAAACATTTGACCTTTGGTTTTTTGGGATTGGCTATTTCACTTAGCATGATAGTCTCCAATCCTTCCATTTACATGCCATAAAGGTATTCTTGTTTATGGCTGAGTAATACACATTGGTGTGTGTGTGTGTGTGTGTGTGTGTGTGTGTGTATGCCACAATTTCTTTATCCATTCATCTGTTGGGCATCTAGGTTGGTTCCATAGCTTAGCTATTGTGAATTGAGCTGCTATAAACATTGATGTGACCATTTCACCTCAGCATGCTGGTATTAAGTTCTTTGGGTAAAGATTGAGGAGTGGGATAACTGGGTCAAATGGTAGTTCCATTCCAAGTTTTCTGAGGAATCTCCACACTGCTTTCCAGAGTGGTTGCACCAATTGCAGTCCCACCAGCAGCGTATGAGTGAACCTTTTCCCCACATCCTCACCAACATTTATTGCTACTTGTGTTCTTGATAGTTGCCATTTTGACTGGAATGGGGTAAAATCTCAGTGTAGTTCTAATTTGCATTTCTCTAATTGCTAGTGATGTTGAACATTTGGGGATCTTTTAAAAATAGCCACTAATTGTATTTACTTGAACTTGTGACTGCCTAAGAGAAGTATTTTTGATTCTCTATTTGTCATTTCTAGAAATGAGGTTCTTGTGGTTGTTAAACTGTGTGGTGGCCGGGCCCCCAAAAGGAAACCACCTGTTTATGGGCTACTAAGAAACAGTTTGAAACATCTTTCTAAATATGACAACTAACAACACCACTGGCAGCAGCAAATATTTATTCAATGTGTGCTAAGGCCCACAATATGTGCTAAGGCTCTCAAGAGCATATGTATGTTTACTAATTTAATCTCCCAAACAACTCTAGGAAATAAATACTTGTTGCTATAATTTTACTTCTGATAAAATTGAGGCCCAGAGAGGTTACCTAACTTACCCAATATTGCACAGTTTATAACTTGCAGAGCCTGGATTCACATTTAGTTTTAAAATAATGGATGATCTAGGGGAAAAGCTTTATTAAGTACTTTGGTTTAACAGCTTAAAGGGAATAATCAAGAAGAGGAAACTTTTAAAAAGACATGGAGTGTCACTAATTCCACAGATTTGAGAGCTCTGAGAATTTGCCTCCTTTCCCAGGATATTTATCTCAGAAAGTGATTATCATTTTGTTCTCCTCACATAGACCTCATTTATAGCTTGGGGAAATAGCTGTGGGCTTTCAGAGACTTGCAAGTAAGTGACTGTTTAGTCTGAATTGTAAGCTATCAATAAAGCTGCTCTTCATCTCTCTTATCAAAGAATCAAATTCAAGCTCAGAAACCACTTCCCCAGAACTTTGTAGTTGTCTGGGTATTGCGGGGAACGGGCTGGAGGGATGTGCTCAGGAAAAGTCCCTTCTGTATCCTTTATGCTGTTGATGGGAGATGGTGGGAACTTGCCCTGACCCCGGTAGACCAGGCAGGCCCACGCGGCTGGTGTGATTTTTAAAACTTCTCCTTGGTCCCTGACTATGCCCAGGAACACACCTCGGCAGGATGAGATCCTCCTCTGGTTACCATCCAACTCAGGCAGCCTGGGGGAGGTGGCAGCGAGTTCTGGAGTAGAAGGTGGGAGATGGGGAAGGCCGGAGGAGAAGGGAGACACTGTTCCTGGGCTGTGACCGCCTCTTCAGGGCACACAGACTGCTTGATTTGGATGAGTAAGGGCTTTTGGAGTTAATAATAATGGACTGTGAGTCTTTATTCGTTCCTGTAATAACATGATTTGCCTTAATTGGTCTTAAAACAGATCGTCCAGTTTAGTTTGGCATCTCAATCTTGGCTCTGTGTGATGCTGTAGCGAAGAAAGCTACCTTTCCTCTCCCAAACCCCAACCTTTTCAGGAAAGAAAAATTACATTAATTCCCAACTCCTCCTGTGAGACCGAAATGCCCTCAACCAGGAGGGTTAATCATTTTCTGAAAGGAAATTTGGTTAGAGAGTTGATGGTCTTATGTTGTACCCATTCTGAACGGGAGCAGTCAGAAGGACGTCCCCCAGTGTACCTTCTTACCAAGTGCTGTAGGTTAAGCTGGGGGTGGCGAGGGGAGAGGAACAAGAGGAAAGGCAGGTATTTATGTGGGGCTCATCTTTTTGGGGGAGCATGTGAGAAATGCTGCCCTCCGTTGTTTTTATAATGGCGCTTCTCTTCGACTCGGCCTTACTTCGTGCTGGAAATAGCCTGGAAATATAATTAACGTCTTTGTGTTTAAGACATTTCATTTCAAAATGACTGGGTATACCAACAGTTATGGCACCGAAATCATTAAAATCATGCAAATGCTTAAAGTATGTAGGCCTGGGAGATTATAGTTTCATTAGAGAAAAGGCTATAAAGTTAGACCTAGGTAATTACCTTTCCCATTAATGCTCGAAAATTCTGTGCTCCACTGAGAAGTGATCGTGGTGCATCGTGCCTTCTGTGCTTTTACATTCAAACTGCAGGAGCCTTTATTTCATCAGCACAAACTGCAAGGTAACAGCGGCAGCTTTCCAGGTGTACTTTGCAAATTGGGGTTTAAATGTGGAACACATCAAATTAAAATTCAATATTAATTATTTTGTCTTGCTAGGAGTCTGAGTGGTTTAAAGCAGCAAGGGTAATTGTCTAATTCATTGTGTGTGTCTACAGCGAACTTAATCATTATGTCAGCTTCCTAATAAAAGGTTATTATAGAAACAAAGATCCCAATTTTACATATGGTAGGCAAGGGAGGATTCGAAGAGCTGGTCTCTAAGGTAGTCTTGAGGATCTTGACAAATGATGCCCATGCTGTGATCAGATACTTAACAAGAAATCTCGTTATTAACTAGGCCTGTACAGATAATTAGCACTTGAGCTTCAAATTTTAAATCTGGCTTGAGATGTATAATTTATCAAAAGCCTTAGCTTGCTGTCAAAGTCCGATAATAAGGTAGTGTTATTGATGAATTGAGATTAAGAGCAGATTGAAGAGAAAATTAGGCCACTGGTTAGCCTGAAAGGTCTGATTTCAATATTTACAGTACTAATTTGGTATTATTTTGGTAAATGGATGTGGTCCCCAAGTGCTAAATGGTATAAAAGAGTAAACTATGCATCATTATTCCAACAGAAAAAGCATTGTTTACTGTGTAGTGGATTTTGCAGCACTAGCAGTCTGGTTAATAGGCTGCTTTATAAGATGAGTGTACCTGTTTTTTATTGCATGCATTTATTATAACCCATTCAGCACCCAGGGCTTTTAGTGAAAATTAGAAAATGTAGCTTCTTTACATTAAAAATGATATTACATTAGACTAATTGCTATGGAGACCATCTTCCTGATTTAACTCACTCTTGTTTATCTCTTGGCATTGTCTTCCAAGCATTCTTGTCACTGGAATTTAGATAACTACCATTTTAGATATTCAAGCTACATAAAATGAGCAATCTTTTTTTAATGATCCCTGGTAGCACTTCATTGCCAGCGATCTTGGGGGTGGGGGAGGGAATGAGATGTACAATAAACCATCTATCTCTAGTGTCTCTCAGCTCTGAAGCACATTCTGAGTACACTTCTGCGACCCTTAGCAAGTTAAATCTTTTTGATGCATGTAATAAAATGTTGTTTGGGGCAATAGCTGATTTCCAAAATTATATTAGGCATAACATAAGGCTGTGGCAAATTGTCTCCCTATTTTTCCTTGCTCGAGCTCACAAATGGGATTGGGAAAGCGCTGGAGTGTTTTACTGTATATCACATCAGGTACAAATAGAGTACACTGCACCATAATATATCTATATGTAGCTCATAGCAATATCTGCCCGTGAAATAATAAAGTGCAGGACTGCTCATTTCCAAAAAATTGCTCGAAAATCCCTTGTCACGTGTTATTGGCAGCAGCCCCTCTTCTGCAGTCTCCAGCTGTCCAGCGGGGTGTGCCAAGTCACAGCAGGACCTGAGGACTGTTTGCACTGCACAGTGGCACAGAGCTTTATGGTGATGTTCCTTGTACATTGTGCACTTGCAGACAAGTAGGCTTTCCGAGACTCAGCAGGAGCGCTCCAGTGTTTATGCTGAGGTGGTTAGCTGGTGGGCAAATTGCTATTATTCAGAAATGTGTGGCAGAGGAAAATGTATTGCATTACGTTTTCTATCAATATTGTCTTAATGCTGACCAATAACAGGCCTCCGCTCAAGCTGGCCCTTCTTTCTGACTTTTATTTTAGGCGTAATTAGATTGAGTGGAATTTAGTTGGAGAGGATTTCTTGGCGGAAGGAAGAGCTTTCTTTGCCCCCTGCCTCCAGCTGCATCTCCCCAATCTACTCTGCATTTCGATTCTGCAACATTCCTGGCCTGCCCCCCACAACCCCTGAAATAACATTAGTTTAGCATTCTGCTTTCAGATGAAAAAGATTTGGTGTATCAGCTGTTCCAATATATGTTGACTACTGACTAATGGATATTTATTCCACTTTATTGCTTTCTATAGGCAAAACTCAAACAAAAGGAATTGGATTTTGCTAATAGCAATGAGCAGCATTGGCAATTTTTGACAGCAGTAAGGATAATAATACCCACACATGGAGACGGGCTTATAGCTTTTCACAGCACTCTCACATATATCATCCCCCTTGATTCTCACACATGACCCAAGCAGGGGAGGGGTTATACTGCCCATTCAGTAGCTGAGGAGAAAGGGAACAAGGAAGGAGGTTATAGAATGAGCCTCAGCAGAGCCAGGATCATTTTGTTCTTTGAACTCTCTGACGTTTGCTTTTCGTTCTTTCCTCTGAACAAAGCAGTTTTATTCTTTATGATAACATTTCCTTTCATAGTGAAAGTATGCAGAAATGCTGCCAGCACAGGGGACCGCTCCTGCCTCTCTCAGAGTTGTATGGAACAATCATCAAGGGCCAAGCAAGCATGGTGGCAATGTGTGACTTCATGTCAGTTCTCTGTGGGATCCTTGCCTAGCTCCAAGTGCATTCCAGAAGTGCTCTTTGTTGGATGTTGCTGGAGGGCTCAGGAAGGTGCCACAGAATGCAACCTTGTACACTCTGTATTTAGTAGCTATCAGTCAGTATTAACTCCAGCAGTTGAGACAGTGTGTGTATTTCAGAAAAATAACTTTAAAAAAACTTATTCAGGAAAGGTGGTCCTGGAGGCACCAGTGCTGGGATTAGAACTAAGGTCTATATCCCAGCCCCGTCGCTCTCTGACCTTTAAAATATCCCACACCCGTGGCCTGGTCACACACCCAGAACTCTCTGCCAAGAACTTTGCTTCATGCTGGTTCTGTTAGGTCACCTTCTTTTAGGATCCTTAGGGAGGGGATGAATGTGTTTCCTAAAGAGAGAACTCGGTCATCACAGGACCACGGGCGACACTACCTCCCCATACACTTCCCTTCCCCGGCTTCAGCCTGAAAGTTCGAGTCTGAGCCTTGCAATGAACAGCAGTTGCATGTAGCAGAGTAAAAATATTTTCTTCCATTTCAAACAGGAGTAGGAACTCATCGTGAATAAATTACACATGCATGTAGGTTGGCTGGTCTGTGTGCCAAAGAAATAAATGCTTATCAAATGATCACAGTGTGTGAACAGGAATTTGTATTTTATATTGAGCGCATAGGTATCAGAATTTTGTGTTCCGTGCCCATGCTCTCCTCTCTGCTAGGAGCTCAGCAAAGGCAAGGCGAGGCTTGCGTTCTGAAGAGGAGGCTGTGTATGTGTGTTTGGGGGAGAAAGAAGGGGAAGGCAGAAGGCAGAAGAAATAACTGTTTAATTTGAAAATAAAAATCGTGCAGAAGAATATAAGTATGAAAATATTAACCAAACCAACAGCAAAGGTGATCAAGAACTGACCGTACCTGCATATTTTTCTAAGTATTTTTCCCATTAGTAGTATTTTTTTTTTGTCTAATAAGATGTATTATGTTAATATGCCAGTTAAAGGATACGGACCTTTCAAGTCTAGGCACAAAGGCATTTTTCATCTGGTAAGTGCTGAGCTTTACTTTTTCAAAAAGTGTGAATAGGGTAGAAATTTTATTGTTTTAAAAGCAAATATTTGAAATAAATAGCTATCATATTCAGGTTGCCATTATTCTTTTAAAATTTTTATTGTAAAGGTAGTGTGGAATATAAAGAGGAAAAGCACTGGACATTTATGAAATAACATTGTCAGACAATTTTCCCACCCCAAAGGAATGATTTATGGTACAGTTGGCATCATATACGACCTTTTACATTTTAATTATCAGAAACTTTGGCTCTCTCATCTTTTAAGCTGTCAAACTAATTCCAACATACCCATTGAAGAATATACCTAAGTGTTTAAGAGGGAATCATTTCTTTATTGGAAGTTAATTTTCCCTTTAAAATTTAAATACATTTTTCGATATTTAGATGTTTTAAACTAGGCACTTTTAATTTAAGAAAGGCATCCTTTAAAGGGACTTGCAAAATCCAGGTTATTTATTAAATTCTATCACAGGAATATCAAAAAACAAAACTATTATTTTTAAAGTTAGAAATATGAAGTATCTATTTGATGACCTAACTCTCAGGTTGGAACTTTGAGGATGCTTGGGCATATTTTAATCAATATGTACTTATGGAACAGCAATGCTGCATTTATCCTTATTGTGAATTGTCTACTAAAATGAATTGCCCTGAAATTACAGGAGGTCACGTATTGTTTTTCTTGACATTTGGGCTGTCTTCTTTTTTAGTGATATCTTCATACAAACACAAGGCACAGTAAACACACACACACATTTGCTCCCACAAACGGATTAATCAGAATGCAAAAATTGCCAATGGTGTCGCTTTCTATTCTACTGGAACCCAAAGGAGCTGAGCAGAAGCCCATCCGGTTTCTATTCCTGAGGATGTCGGGCTAGGAATTCACCATCCAAGTCTCACCAATAGGGGTCTCCAGTGTACCACACAACTACTTAGGCCACTCCATTATGATTATTTACAGTATGCTGTACATGAAGACAGAAGTGAAGGGGCAGAACAGATTTATATGGTCTGGGGTTGATCCTAGATTTATTCAAGGAGTGAAAGGGTGACGTCACAAGTTATAAGTGATGAGAAGAAGCAAAGATATGTCTAGGTTTGGTATGAGAATACCTTTAACCTAATCGCGCAGACACAATCTGTGACCCAAGCAGCAGCAGAAGAAATATCCAGGCGGTTATGTGGGTGTTTCCAGATATTTAAATATGTGCCTTTGTTTAGATGGAATATCCAGAAGAGTGAGTGAATTTTTCTGTTCTCACTTAGATCTTTTGGGTATGATGTGGAACTATCTGAACTGGTTCATAGTAGTCTTTTATGAAGTCATTTAGTTTTTTAGTGAGAAGATAGATGTTGAAACATGTCTTTTCCCTCACTGTTACAGATGATGAAGGTAAGGAATACCAAAAAGAGCAATTATAATGTATCATAATTAAATACAAAGTCTAGATGATGTTTAGAAAGAGCAATACAGCTTCATGACACACGAAACATGTCACAACATACTTTGCATTTGTGATCATGGAATCCCATTGCAATTCATTCTAGAAATAAATGGTTTTAAAAACCCTTGACTAACACTAAGACATCTCTAGAGTCTTAGGGTACATCTATTTGGAGAAGGCAACAGATATACCACAATGCCTTTCTCATTATTCATTTGCTTACTCAACAAATATTTATTTGAGTCATTCCTTGAGAAGTAACTCAGTGCCTAAAGGAAAATAGCTCTCTTCAGGGAGTACAGTCTAAATAAAAAAAGAACTGTAATAGAAAACAGACTGAGGCAGGAGCTGGCACTGAGGCAAGAGTAAGATACCAAGAAGGGAAGAGGACTGAACCATTAGTTCTGGGAGAGGCGCTGAGTATGGTCAGAACATGCATCATCTCTGCGATAATCTGTGCATGAAGTTGAAGACTCTGACAAGCAGCACAGAGTAGAAGTACATGCCGTGTGTGAAGACCTGGAAGTTGTTAATGGAATGACAAGTTAATGAGCAGAGATGGAGCTTTGAAAGCTGAGGTGGCTCATTATTCCTGAGAGGGAGGATTGGGATTGGTGAAGCTAACCAGGGTGAAAACTGCCTTGATCAAGGTGAATCAAATCTGAAGTTCAAGTTGTAGGAGTTGTGAAGGGGTGGAAGGAAACCCAGGCAAATGTAGGATATTAACTTCCAGAAATCAGAGTTAGGGGATTGTTAAGATGACCCCACTGGAAGAAGGCACACCATCGTGTGAGGATTTACTCAACAAACCTCCAGTTGACCAACACCATTGTGGTTGATTTTACTTTTCACCTTTAGGTGTGGCCAATTTGCTCCCCTCAGGTTTAGAAACAGGACACTGATTATAATCCACCTGGGTCACCCTAACTAGCAGGGTGACTGGGTTGGTCTCTTTAGTCTTCATCAGATTAATTTCTTGCCTAAAAAATGTCAGGTTGTACTAGCTCATAGCAGAGGTCCCCACCAGCTCCTAAAGATCCTGTGGATCAAAGTGGGGCTGAAACCACATGGATACACTTTCTGCTGGACAAAGGAGTTCAGAAGAGCATCTGTGAAGGGAAGTAGGAGCCAAGGACATGAGAAACTCTCTCATTGCTTTAGGTGAGAGAGATAAAAGCTATCAAGGAACAAACTTGACCAAATGAAGACCAAAATGACTGAAGTTCAGAAAAATAGTTCCAAGTTGTAAAAATGAGGCTGGTATTAGAGCTGAATATTATCGAAGATTCTATACTTCTAGGGATCAACTGAGGGCACTTGGGTAAAAGTCTGATTTCACATACAACTTTCAGCAAGGCTTTCAGTCAAAATGAAGCAGCTAAAACAGGGAAACAAATAAGGATGATTAATTCTAACTTGGGGAATCACGGAGGGCTTCCTGGAAGGGATGGCACTGGACCCTACCACAGTAATGAGGGGAGTGAGGGACACTTTTAGCTAAAGGACCAGAATGACCAGCAGATGATCATAGCCATGGAAACTCTTTGGTCCTGGAAAGTTACATGCACAAACAGGGAATCCCTGGTCAACTGGGGAGAAAACAAAGGAGAAGGTGTTTCTAACTCAACAGTGATGAGGCAGATGGTCTTCCTCAGATGCCTGCTCTAACGCTGTACTATCTCTGAAATTCTTGGGGACTTAAACGATGAAAGGCACCAGGGTAGTAAGAGGAAATGACATGAAGAATTTAAAATTTAATACCCTCTCAAGTTATAAAAGTGGCTGGTAAGTGTTGGGACAATTCTTTTTATAATCTTTTTTTTCTCTTCATAATTTTGAGACAGGATTTCACTAACTTGCTGAGAGTCTTGCTAAATTGCTGAATTCTTTACTTTCCAGATAAAATAAAGACACACCACTTGGCAGTTTCCAGTCTTTGGTCAACACTGTATGAGAACACAGATAGATAGCGAAATTAGAAGTTTGTATGTCATTCAACTAATTTTAGTCAACATTGCCCGAATAAATACTTTTTTAACATTTAGCACAATGTTTAGTTTGGGGTGGGGAGTGGGGAATGGGGCAAAAAAAAAAAATAGAAAGAAAAAGTACTATGTGTTTGATTTGTGCATTTTTCAAAGGAGAAATTAGTAAAGGCAGAGAAGATAGGCCCTCTGAAAGAATATTATACTCATTGTGATTATATAACTCAGAGGAAAGAAAATCAAGGATGTCTCAAAACCCTCCATAGGAAGGCTTGTGAGAAAACTAAGATCAATTTTCTTTGAGTTTCCATTTGATTAGCTTTTGAACTAGAAACAGCCTCAAATACTGAATTAGAGACATTGAAATTAGTTGAAAGGATGCTGCTTCTGCTAAGAGCAGAGATGATCAGGCACATGACCTGGGCTTCTGACTGCCTGGCTTTGAATATTGGCTGTTGCACATGGTAGCTGCATTTAACTTCTCTGAACAAAGTTACTTAACTTCTGGGGCTTTTATATTTTTACCAGTAAGATAGAGACTAAAAAAATACTTTCCACTGTAAAGGAATCCTACAAAAATAGGATTAAATGTATTAACAAATTGAAAGGACGTAGACCAATTCTGGAACACAGTAGTGTGAATGCTTAATAATGATTATCTTTTATTACTATGACTTGAGCATAATTGGTGCTCATTGAATATCTATTGATTGATTACTACAGCTAGCCCTGACAGCTTTTTATGTGAATAAAAATAAGGCAATCTTTGCTTTTTTCTTTCTTGGCATGGCTTCATTAAAGCCTTGCGTGGCTTGTATACTGTCCTGGCACAGAGTCTTCTACAGACATTCCATAGATGTGTACTAAATACGGAATATTAAAGGGCAAAATTAAATAATAAATGTGGTTGACAATTCAGGGTGGAAATAAGTTCTGATTATTAATGGAAGGCAATGTATGCATTTTGAAGGGCTGCTCTCTATTTCTGATTGCCAAGATAGCAGAGAGATGACTGTCTCAAAGCTTAGGACATTTTGAAACTGGAGTCCAGCTCCATAGTCTGTGACAATGCACAGTGGTTGATGAGTTAGTTCTAGAGGCTTCTGAATTTTAATGATGCTGGAGATGATATTGTGTGTCCTTCAGCTTGTTAGAGTGACACCAGCACTCCATAAATCATAATACCTGTGTATTGTAAAATCAATAGCAAAGTGCTATCTCAGCGCCAGCCCTTAATAAGTTTCTCACTGCTCTAACAGCTTAAACTTTGCCGTAATGCCATTGGATCTGTAGGTGAGGATCAGAGCATGCTTAATTTGTTTTGTAATAGAGACTTTTCACTAATGAAGGACCGATTAGTTAAGCTTTGGTTGCCACTCTAGTGATCAGTTGGCAGAACAGCCTCCGCAATTAAACTCGTGTATCTCTGTCCTGAAGCAAAAAAGCAGGCTTAAACAGTCAATAAATGTTAATCCAGTCACAACCTGTCTCTGCCTTTGAAGGCTGCCCATGAGGGCTTTTTCCCCCTACATCACATTTTTTTCATCTTGTTTTAAATGTGGTGGTCCCCACGGAGTCGGGATGTGGCATACATGACCTCCCACGGTTCGGTAATAAGATCTGGCATGCTAACAACATTGTCTACAGATCTGTCATCTATAGGTCCGTCTGTCCCTCCCCCTCTCTCACCTCATCTCTTTATCCAAGGTTGAAGAATAAATGAGCAATTGATGCAATGAGCCCTCTAGATGAAATTGGGGAAATACGTATGAAAAAGGGAGGGTGTGCCTTTGTGCTGCTGGGACACACGGGCTTTTTCCCACTTTCACTGCATACATATGGAGTCAGGATGACATAGAAAAGTCTTTTCCTTATTTGCTTTGATTGCAGTGGATGTAGGTTGTAATCATCACTGGTGACTGCTGGGAAGTGAGAACTCAGGGCAGAGTCAACAAGCCAAGTGAAGATTTGAAATAACTCCAAGGTTGGGGAAGAGGACAGGGGGTGGGGGAACAAAAAAAAAAGCTGGGAATTAGAAAAATATTCTCAAGCTATTTATTACTCTTTGTGTCATCTGTATTGTCAAATAAAATTCCAGATATTTATCCTTTATTTTTCTCTTTCACAAAGAGAGAAAAGTAAAGACTGACAGCCAGACAGGAAAGTCATTAATAAAGATGGTTGACCCACAGACGTGTGGGTAAATGAAAGAGAATGGTCTGAAAATGTAAACGTCTTCTGTGGAATCCGGATCCACATGCTTTGGGAATTTGGTGACATTTGTTTATTTTTTTTCCCCTTACATAGGAGCTTGTTTTCCACAGAACAAGCACTGGCCCATTTTACTTCTTATCATTTAGCCTGTGCCCCTGATGGGAAGATTTGAAATTGTAAGGAAAGGAGACACAAAGCAGATAAGGACACTGAAAGTGAGTGGCCCCGGTGTCACTGACATGGGGTGGAAATACTGAAAAATGGTGCACAAATAAAATGCTAATCAAAACAGGAGGTTTAGAATTTAACTTGCCATTAGCCTGGGTTTTGTAGAGCTCTTGTTTGGTGGGCATTTACTTTAGCATATTAGTATTTTATGATACAGTTTTATCATTCAAAATAAGGTAATGAATTATTAGTCAATAGAATATGTATGAACTTAAAACAATTACACTTTTCAAGGCATTCTGGCTTGCTCTTTGCATCCATCTTCTTCCCAGAATGCAAATACTTCAGTACAATCTGACAGCAATGGAGCAGGCAGGAACTTACCATGTCCTTATGAAATCACTTTTGTTAGAAGAAATTCTAGTAATTTCTCTGAGATTCACTAGTTTTTCAGATAAAGCAATCTTGTAGAATATACATGGAGGTGTTATCCCTGCCTTAACAAAGGTAGCCATTTTCTATTTCTGAATTACTCATTTAATAGTTATTTACTGAGTACCTACTGTGTGCTCCTCATCAACTTAACACAGAGGAAACAATGAAAAGTGACAAGCTCGGTGTCTGCCCTTGGTCCTGTGCTCACTGATGGGAAATTTAACATATGCAAAGAAGTAAAGTTAAAAAAAAAAAAAGATTGATCATGAGCACTGAAGGCAAAAAATAATTAGCATTATTTAAGTAATTTATGACCTTATTGGGCATCAAGTCACATGCTGTAGCCCTTAAGTCTTCAGCAATGGGGTCTTTCTGGGCTCTTGTTCCGTAAGTAGCACTGTGTCAGACACTCTGGGCAATTGTCAAGAAAATTAAGATGCTTAGCTTCAAACATTTTAATTTTAGTTTTTTCTCAAGAATGTAAGATGATTATAGTATTATGGGATGTACACAGGTATATCAGAATCAATGACATATCTATGTATATTTAGACTTCATTTCCCTGTTTTTCATTATGAATGTTTTGCTGACCTGTTGACTGTAGATGGATTCATTTGAAATGTATGATTTAAACAAGGGATCCTGCCATGATTCCTTTGACTAAACAGAGGAGTGTCTTTTTAAGATGGATAAATCACTATAAATGTTCTGTCCTCCAAGTCTGTATTTTGGCAAGGGGCTTCCTAAGTGAGTCTGAATGGATGGACGTGGCATACACATATATAAGGCCCCTTAGTGAGTCTGAGTAACCAGGAAGCCGGAAATGTGGGGTTACCCTGCCAGGGAATTTTAAGCAAAACTGAGTATACGGCTAATGGTCAATGAAGGCCAATATCAGCTCCAAGCACTCTAGCACACATGGAAACTGGTTTCATGAAAAGTGTTTAAATAGATGCTAAAATGTACCTCTGGAAATCCAACTGCCCAGATTCAGAGGGAAGCTTACTATTACAAAGTGGGGTATGTGTGCCCGGCATTCCTAAGCAAGCAGAAAATATCCAAACAGCTCCCTTTCATACTCAAATAAGCAAGAGGACCCCCCAAAATGAGTCCACTTTCTCTTGGATTTTGTACATTTTCAAGGCTGCCAAAACAGCCACAAGCTGAGGACAATCGTTCTGAGTTAGCGGCTGGGAGTGAGCAGGAGTAGATAGAAGGAAATCGATACCATCATCAGAGCTGTTTAACATTTCTTTGTTAAGCTTAGCAGTCTAACAAATATTTTACAACTCTTTTGTTCCCTAGTCCAGTTAACCAAGAAACAAATAGGAAGGAGAGGAACTCTGTTCTCAAGCTCCTAGGAGGGAATTTACTGTTCTTTTTCACCAATTAAAGGCCATTAAAAGCATGTGGTTTTCCATGAAGGCTCTAATTTAAATAGACAAAATTGAGGACATTCTTGATGGAGGTGCCCCTTACTTTTGTTTATGTGTAGATGGTACAAATTTCATCCCTTTGGCAAGGGCTGTGGCTGGATAGAAAAATGGGGTATATTGGAATGGAAAAAGAGGTTGGTAGCAAGGGAGGAGTCTCATCAGCTTCTTGACCCTCACCCACAGCCCCTTCCATACCAGGGCAGCACACAATGGGCCAAGAGCCAATCATATGGCAGATTAAAGTTTCCCAGTTGTCTCCCACTCATTCTTCCCAACACATATCTTATTAATGGACAAAAGGAGGCCTCATGGGACACTGACCACTGAAGGAGCAAATGCAGCTTGTGCTACAGATAGTTACTGCTTAACAGTATGTTGTAAAGACACAGAATGTGACTCTTTCTCAAGACAGAGGACTTGATGTGAAACACAAGGTGCCCATACAACACTCCTCATGAAATGCAGAACTGGTCTCAGCTTCTGCTCTGCAGAAGGGCTCACTTGGCTTTTTGGATGAAGTTTTTTGAAGCAGATTCAGAAACCCTCGTTTAATTCTAACGCCAGTGACTCTGACTTGCCAATTCCCTTGGAAGGGCCCTTGGCATTTCTCTAGAAGAGCGGTTCTGATTCTTCATCCTGCTAGGGCTGCCATGACTGTAGGGCATACTGGGAATCTCATGCTTTGGAAAGGAAGCCCCACTCTCTCCCATTTTCTTTAAGATCAGAAAATTCCACCAGCCAAAAGCAAGGGTAATTTGAGAATTATCGTGGGTAGAAACCAAGTCGAGAGTACAGTAAAAAAATGACAGCAGGAAGAGTAGAGTCTTTAGAGTCTGACATGCTGCCTTCGAACCTCCGCTTTGCCAATTAACTTTGTGACTCTGGGTAAACTTATTGAACCTTCTGGAACCTTATATTCACGGGATTGCTGCGAATTTTTATTAAGAAGGTAAAAAGAAAGTACCAAAACTCATGCAGGCCCTGGAATAGCTGCTGCAGATGTATGGCTTCCCATCCCTTTAAATTCTTTCTGTTGTTTGGCTAAATTCAAATACTTCAGCTATTTGAATATTTTAAGATAAAATATCCACAAATAAGACAGAATCATAATGAGTAAGCATTCACAGCACCAAAGCTAAGGAGATAATGTTTAATTGTATTTGTACCAAAGGGTATATAAGACTGTTTATGGGGTTTATGCATTCCTCATTTCCTTTTGCCAAGATGTAGAAGATAAAGCGGTCCTTCGTATGCATTAGTGGATAATGTGAAACACGGGGATCACTGCAAAGCTTTCCTGTCAGTAAGCCCTGCTAGTACTTAGCATTGTGACGGTGGTTAACGTGCTAATCATGAAAAACCATTAATGTCCCTGATCCAAGGGGCACACTCTCTATTTCTGAATCGATTTGAGCTGGGCTAAATCCTAGACCCAAACAAAACTAGTGTGTGGCAGGAATAGTTTCTTCTAAGCTCTAATAACTCAAATATTTTTCATTAAAATACACACCAACCAAAAAAGACATAGAGTTGATGCCTGGAAAAGGCATTTATGTTTTCCTTTTTATTTTTAAACAAAGCAAGGAGCTGAAAACATCAGAAATAATGAAACCAGCATATTTTTATTGCTCGGTTCTTATAAGAACTGATTTTTAATGAAATTTAGTTTAAAACAAAAAATCTTGTTCCTGGGTTGAACCTTTTCACATTCCAGCCTGGGGCTATCTTTTATTGGTCAAGTTATAAACCCCAGAAAAGGGGGTTTTATAGTGGAAATGCTGACAGAACCCGCATAGTGCTACTGGGTGCCTCTCTAATTAGTCTGAAATCCTGAAAGCTGAATTCCATAATATGTGGCCTGTACTGTAGTGAGATTACAGTGTGGGCCAAACCTCCAAGCTTAACTGGGCATTTCATGTGCAGTCACGGCTCCATATAGACTATGGGAGAGCCTTTCGCAGTTGTAAAATGCTAGTACTTTTGAACAAGAGAGCTTTCTTGGTTCTCTTATTTGTGCATTGATGCTGTTTGGATTTTTTTTTTTTTTAACAATTTAGGAAGAATCCTTGGCATGCATAACTACTTTGTAGACAATGAGCTTCTACCTGGGCCTGGACAGTTGGATTTTAGCATCTATTTAAATACTTTTCATGAAATCAGCTTCTATTTGTGCTGCAGTGCTTGATGTGAATGCTGACCAAGGAAGCATTCTGCCAGGGTACTGAAGTAAGTGAAGGATAGGACACATGTGGCTTTACTTGCACAGTGCCTTCCTGTTCCCGTTTACCCTTTCCGCCATGCCTCACCCTGCAGTGCCTGCTCTGGGCCCTCCAACCCTAACCCCACTCATGCTTGCTGGTTGCAGGTCTGAGAGGGTCTTTATCTCTTGCAGCTGTAGAAGCCAGTCAAAATGTCACCTACCTACAGTACACTGGCCTGGACCTAAGTTGGGCAAGACTTCCACCAGGCCCGTCTCTGAACAAACACACAAAATAGGAAAAAGAAAGGAAAGAAAGAAAAATACCAGGTTCAGTTTTTAAAGGAACACATGTTGGACAAGCCCAGGCTTTGCACTGTGATCATGACTGCCCTCTTACATCGCCTCTTCTTTTGTTGGCTTCCTTTGATTATGGATTTGGTTTCCTGAGGTGTTCTGCCATGCTGGAGAGGTTAGGTTCAAACAAGATTCCTGCAATCATCAGTGATTGTCCAAGACATGCACGTCCCTAAAGTCAAAAGGCAGGATAATAAAATGTCAAAAAGACTAGATGTTCTCCCTAACAATTGTCCTGGACTGCAGCCCTGGAGTCTTTTGGCTGAAGACTCTGCAGGCATGGGGTTGGCCCCACTGAAAACGGCTAGAGGACATTTCAATGAAATTGTAGCAACCAGGCTGCCTTTCTCCTGGAACTCGTTATCTTTTAACACAAAGTTTTTGGTCCAGAAATGACTGCTTAGCAATTTTTAGTGCATATAGTGTAACAAATATCTGCGATAGAATTAATTTCCTTAGAATCATAATAGCAGTAATAGCAAATGCTTATATTTTTGGTCTGTTTTGTTTGGGTGAGGTGCATGGTGAAATGATTAGTATGTTTATACCCAGCTAACATGAGTTCCAAAATTTTGTATGATTTGCAAATACACAGCTAATAAATTATGCACTATTAATGTATATTTGTAAACTGGACATTTCATGGGAGAAAAATCTTTTAGAGAAAAATCCTAAATGTGATCAGAAAGAAAAAAAAATGAGACTGGCTTTCTTTTCTCCTCCCCTTCCCCCTTCTTTGATAAGAGATCATGACCCCATGATGAGTCTTATTATGAGTTATATAAATAGAATTTGACAAATTATTCATTCGAAATAGACTTCTCCAGGTCTGTTTTGATTACAAATATTCTACTCATTATTAGACCACAGGTTAAATCACATGTACTGCTTGGGGTTTAGAAATATTTGTGATCATTTAAACCATAATCCAATAAGCTCTGTAAAGAGTAGATGATCATTTGTTGAGTGAGTATATTGAAATGTCAGGGTGGGGAAGGAGAAAAATCAAAGCAAGGCTTCAAACTGATTTGTGCCTCTGTATTTGCCTTATTGAAAAAAATACCCTTTTAAATGATGAAAACTTTAAGTAAAAGAAAAAATACATAATTAGGTAATTCCCTAGGACTTGGTTGAGTAAACTTGCAACAAGTACTGAGAGGAGCATGCTGGAGCAATGGCACACTGATGTCCTCATTCTCTGAGTAAGTTGGAAGCAGGGATGGTTCACTCACAAAAAGAGTAAAGAGGGCTGGGGATTGTAGCTCAGTGTAGAGCGCTTGCCTAGCATGTGTGAGGCACTGAGTTCAATCAGCACCACATAAAAATAAATAAATAAAATAAATAAACAAACAAACAAATAAAATAAAGGTTTTGTGTCCACCTACAACTAAAAAGAAAAGAAAAAGAGTGGACAGAACTAGGCAAGCTGATCCTAAGTTTGCATGGAAGATGAAGAATTAAAAATTGGTCAAGGCTGGTTTGAAGAAGAGTAGAGGGGGAAACGTTGTAGAAGACATCAAGTCTTCTCATAAGGTACAATAATTTAGACATTGGTTAAAAGAGAAAAATAGATGAGTGGAAGAGCAGAAAACCCAGAAAAAGACGTATGGGCATTTAGCATATATGGGGATAGCATGAGAATTAAGTAGTATCACAGTTCTAAAAATATTGATTGGAAAAATATTTGATAGTCCTGTGGAAAATGCAGAGTTCCTGTCTCATAAACAAAAATATGTTTCTGATTTGTGAAAGAAAATGTTAAACTTTAAGAATTAAATATAGAAAATGACTATATAAAAATGGGATGGACAAGGATTTGTTAAATAAAAAGTACAAACCACATTGGGAAATATACATGAATTAAACTAAATTAAACTAGGAAACAAGCTGAAGACTGGGGGAAGATTTTTTTCAATACACATAATTGATAAAAAAAAAAAACCCAGATTCTGTGTATGCTTGTATAAATACACAAATAAAGATTTGTGCTGTAACTGTAAATCACACACTCTCTTTGAAGAGAATCTAGCGATATCTAATATGATTCAGATGCACATGCCCCATACATGGCAATTTCTAGTCTAGGCATATACAGTACAGTAAATTTTGTACATGTGTATAAGGAGTCATATGTAAGATTGCTCACTTTAGTATTGAGGTGGTAAAAAAAGTGAAACAATATAAATATCTATCAATTATTAAATGGAAATAGCAAAATCATAAAATAGAATAATACTATGTAGTAGTTAAAATGAATGATTTAGATCTACATGTCTGTAAAGATACATCTCAAGAACATATAGTTGATTCAAAAAAGCAATTTGCAAAAAAGTATATACACTTTAAAATCATTAGTAATTTTTTTTGGAGGACTTGGGATTGAACCCAGGAGCATTTTACCACTGAGCTACCTCCTCAGCTCTTTTAATTTTATTTTCAGACAGGGTCCTGCTAAGTTTCCCAGGCAGGCCTAGAACTTGCAATTCTCCTCCCTCAGTCTCCTGAGTAGGTAGAATTACAGGCATATGTTACCATGCCCCGTGCATTTACAGTAATTTAAAAAATTCACTAGACATTTCTACTTTGTTGTGGCAACCTATATATGCTAAAAGTATAATGATAAGGTTATGAAGAATAATATAACATCTTCCAGATAGAGGTTTCCCTGGGGAGCAAGCAGGGGGAATAATTAAATCTATATAGCTTCATTTTAATAAGAAAAGATCTGAAGTAAATGAGGCAAAATGCTGAGTTTTTATTAAATCTGGATAGTGGTACAGGGATCTGTCATAATACCTTCTGTTTTTTTCATGTGTTTGAAATATTTCATAATTAAAAAGAAAAAGGCTCGCACCCCTAAGTATTAGTTCTGTGTTCTCTAAAATGGAGTGTTCATATTCTAAGACAGTCTGTTGGAAACAGGAAATATGAGAATTTGTATTTTAAATCTCATCTTCTTAATATTTCCATCTTTGTGTATAATGTAGGTTATTAGTATAGCAGAACACAAATATTATTAATAAAATTTTGTGGGTGTGTAAAAATATATATGTGCTTGTGCAATTAAAAAGTTGTCTAAAGATAATACTATCATTTAGGTAATGTAAGTCACTCATAGTCCCACAAATTCAAAATAATCCCTATGTATATTTTGTATTTATCCTTCAAACTTATGTTTTACACATTCACATATGTGATATATTTAATAAAAACTGAAGCAAATGTAAAATGTCAGGATAAATTTTTTCATTTTCCTATGAACAACTTTCAATTTCAATAAATTATTTTCTTCATTATCATTTAAGTGTTACACTTTTATTAGACATTTTGCAATATTATTTTAATAACATCTTTCTGATTACAAAAACTAGTATGTGCACATTGTAGAAAATACTAAAAAAAGAATTTTTAAATTCTTCATCATCCCACCACTCAAACAAAATCAAGATTAATAGTCTGGTGTGTTTCCTACTACCCATGTGTGCCCATTCTTGTCCACCTGCAGTATGTACACTGTAATTCTAATTTTGCAAAACTGTTGAAAACTAGCATGTGCAGCTTTGTCCTTTTTTCACTTAGTATTTTACCATAAGCATTTCTTCACATCATTAAGTAAATGTTTTTTTAAAAAACCTTAGATTTTAATGTTTGTACAGTTGCCATCAAATGAATTGACCACAAGACACTTAACCAGGTCTATGTTGTTAGACATTGGTGATATATTCAAGTCATCATTATCATAAATAGAACTTTAATAAACACTCATTCTGAAATTTTGGTAAGCCCTGGTGATTATGTCCTATGACAGTCTTTGGGTCAAAGGATAAGAACATTTTTAAGGCTCTTAATACATATTACCAAATTGCTTTCCAGAAAGAATTGGACTTTATTTTATACTGACAAGTGATATGGGGATATATAAGGTACATTAAAATTTTTATTTTCATATAATGTAAATGGGCATATGAATTCATAGAATAAATCTGTCCCTGAATTTGACAGAAGAATCTATGCTCATGATTTAATTTGCTTTGAAATCCAAGGATGAAAGTAGTTCTCATAAGGATAAAATGTTTTCATAATTGATACATTAGTCATCTAATTTGATAAATATCCTTTTAAGGATATTGGAAACTAACAGAGAAAAATTGAAAATCTCTTTTGTGGTTAAAAAATAATAAATCTGGAAATACTATAAATTTGCATGTAAATTATTAAGGGTGCCTCAAAAAGGGGAAAAAAAAGAAAAAAACATACTTGGAAGAGGAAAAGATTCAATGCTTTTTAAATAATATGGACCATAATTGGAGCTTATTTATAAAACATTTTCATTATTAAAACCAAAACATATGGTTGTTTTTCATGAGAGTTGGCAAGTGTTTTTATTGCTTTATAAAAAATTATTGAATTATGCTCTATAAATCTAATCGGCATATAGATTTTTAATGGTATATATTCTCTTTCATTAACTTAGAACTGTTTTCCATAAATACCAAATAGTGGTTAAAGCTCAAAATGAGGGGATATAAGGTAAAATCTAGGTGTTTAAAATTCGAACAAATTTTGAAATAAAATTTTAGGATTTTCAGGGAAGGCTAATTTGGGTGATCTCTGAAGGAATGCTTTATTCCAACTTCCAGTTTGAAGTATAAATGCTACCCATAGGAAAAAAAGGCTTGGGGATATTAAGTAGCTTTTAACTCCAGAAGCTCATAAAAATCAGAGTTCTCTGGCCACAAGAATAGGTTTATTTACTGTGTTCATTCTTTTTCACACCCAAATAGTTACAAATGTCACAATTACTTTTTGCCAGTCTTAGCCCCCCTAAGGCAGAGTCGCATAGAGATGAAGACCCAAAGTGTCGCAGTTGTTCTTTAGAATGTGAAAACAAGCGGAAGTTAAACATTTTTATTGAAGGTTGGAATTCAGTACCAAATAGCTCAACTCTGAAGGTTCAATCCATTAAAATAATTTCTGTTTGCCATTTCCTGCTTTCCATGAATGGGCTCTGAGCACCTCCCAGAGGTCAAAGACAGCTGCCCATCAGAGCTATTGGGATGTGGGAGACAGTGACGTGCTAGGGAGGTGGAGGATGGATGGAGAGGCGGGAAGCATGATTGCTTTTCCTGGAGCTCCTTGTACCCCAGAATATCCGTATGTGTTATAAATGTTTCGGGGGCAAAATAGGGATATTATAATTCATTAAGTTTTAATCATAACGATGTTTATCATTTGGAAAACACGGGGCTGAGTGAGGGAAGGGAGAGACTGACTGAGGAAGTAGTTTTAAGCAGACCCAAAGATGGAGTCTTAATTATTGGATCCTGACCCAGAATATATTGGACACTAGTAGAATAGGGTAAGAAACCCAGATTTGTGGTGTGTGTGTGTGTGTGTGTGTGCGTTGGTACTCAGGAATTGAACCCAGGGGTGCTTAAACACTGAGCCACATCCCTAGCCCCTTTTTTGTATTTTATTTAGAGACAGATTCTCTCTGAGTTGCTTAGGGCCTCACTAAGTTGCTGAGGCTGGCTTTGAACTCAAAATCCTCCTGCCTCAGCTTCCTGAGCCGCTGTGATTATAGACGTGCGCCAGTGTGCCTAGCTTTTCTTGTGTTTTTTAAAGTAACAAATCATATTAATTGAAACTGAATATTAATTCATTAATAATTATATTGATTGTGTCCAATGCACATGTGCAAGTGATAAGAAAAGGTATGCACCAAAATTTCTCATATAAACCATACTTTCTGCACATAAGGAATTTTAATCTATCTGGGGACTTCATGGCACAGGAACAACTGAGAACAAAAGATGATAGCCTTCTTTTTTTTTTTTTTTTGGTGGTGTTGGGGCTTGAACCCAGGGCCTTGTGCTTGCAAGGCAGGTGCTCTACTAACTGAGCTATATCCCCAGCTGGATAGCCATCTTTTAAAGCTGATATTGCTAAAGGCATTCACTCAGCTTATAAGGTTTTTTGTGTTCTTAAGGTAATCCTACTGATGATTTGAGCCTATTAATTCAGACAGGCATTAGAAAGACAAGGCTAATGCACCCTCAACAGAGTCAGTTATGACATTAATGCTAGGAAAGAATGAGGAAGCATATAGCACAATGGTCAAGAGCTGTGGCCCTGGAATTAGACTAGACCAAGTTCAAGTTCCTCTGTACTTTCCTTGCTACACGCCTTGGGCAAGTCACTTAAACATCTGAAGCCACAGTTTTTCCATTTGTAAAATGGGGCATCTATCTCAGAGCATTGCTCTAAGTATTCAAGGAGTTGTGCATGAAAATGCCTAGGACATAAATGTCAGTTTTCTTTGAGTCTAAGATGTCATCAGTTGGACATCATATGCTTGGCCAAATAATAGCTTTGGAAAAAATATAAGGAATGTTAATTTAAGCATAGGCATTGAATAAAACCTGCTAATAATGTAAATTTATGTACTTTCTTCATATACTCTTTAGCTTTTTCTCCATTGAGATAAAGTCCTCTGAATCACAAGGGTGTACATGATAACCAATAGTCAGGCATGTATAGCAAGACTGTGATGTGGTTTTCTGTAGCTGACACTTGTGATCTCGATCTTGTTCAAACTGAAAAGATAATCTTCAAGGGTTTTGACGGAGAAGAATAAGGTTTTCATCTGCATTTCCTGTTTGGTTAAATATGCACCCCTCTTTTTTCCCCTTAGCTAAAGGAAATTAAGCAGCTTTTCTTGAGATTCAGGTGGACTCCATACAGACAGATAGACACATAGTGCTTCAGAGACATTCCTTCATGGTGCTCGAGTCACCACACCAGCCACTCTTAGTTTTGGTAATTCTAAGCTGTAATCTGCTACAGCTGGCAGATTCTATTACTTTCAGTCACATGGCCATGCGGCATTCTTCCAAGTTCCCAATAACTTTTTAATTCAATGCTTTATTGTAATGTAATCTTTTGGAAGATATTTTCAGGACAATTAAGGATACACATTTAAATAAATTTCATCCACTTGTGGTATTATCAATGCAAATAGCTTAATTGGGATGATAATCAGATAAACAGAACTTCCTAAATAAGCCTGATTTCATGTATACCCTTGTGATAAAATTCTTTGCTTAGAAACCAACAGTTTTCTCCTGACATCAGCTGTAAGATTCCTCTCACCTCAGAGACAGTAAAATGTGCATTTCAAAATGAAGGAAATCATGTGCATGTAGGAATAAGTAATGACAAATTCCATCATTATGTATAAATATAATGCACCAATAAAAATGTGGAAAGAGAAAAACAACCCAAAACAAAACAAAACAAAAGATCGACAACAACAAAAAGAAGGAAATGCTCAGGTAGAGGAAAGGGTTCTCAAGACTGAGGAGGCAGCATGTGTAGCGGTAAACACTTTGGGTTGTTGGAGCAGTTCAGGGCAGGGAGCATCTGGGTCAGCAAGAAGACAGGATGGCTCAGTGCCTCAAATCCATCTGTTAATGGACTGGCTTGTTATTTGGAGTAATTTGGGACTTACTAATTTGAGATACTGTGAAAGTTTTTCAAGAAAGAAGTAACACCATTAAAGCATAGGCAAGATACTGTGATACTGGGTAGCAGGCTGAAGTGAAGGAGATACCATGCTATCTGACATGGTAAGAGAAAAGGCAAGCCTGAACTAAATGAGAGACAATTGATGACTTGGTGATCAACTGGATGGAATATTCTTCTACTAACTGCTGATGTGGAGTCATCTGATAGGATCTCTAGACACCAAATATTTTCTCTACAGAGTGTGCAGTAAAATAAACTCAAATCTACAATTGGAATGATAGTCCTTATTTTTCTTCCAGAGTGCATATTTTCAAGGAGAAAAATAAAATTTTTTCTTTGTATATTATCCCTTACAATTTAGCAGTTACAGTCCTTGTCAAGGTCATGGACTTTTGGGGCAGAAGAGCCTCAGAGAGGTTTTCCACATGACCAAGGAACCACCAGGACAATTGAGACAAGTCTGCAGATAGACAGTTTCTTTATCCTTTCATCTGTTAAATTTGTCAGGGACGCTTTAGAAAGTAGGACAAGCAACTCAGAATTAAAAATCAGTAAGTAGACCATAGGTTGGGGATAAACAAATACATCTGCAAGATGTGGAATGGTAGCATTTAAGGTAGTGACAAGTTATTTAGGAGTTTAAACTTTCTCTTAACCTTTATTCTGTGAGGTAGGAAGCAAACAGAAGAAATATAAGTGCAATTATTTTAATAAATAACATGCACTATAAAAACACCCTGAGGAGGGGTCTCAGAACATAGTCGTAGATTTTCTAAGTGTTCATCATGTTGAAAGTATAGCAGTGGCACCTCTACTACCCTGATTCAATCACCTGGAGCGGCAACTGGATGTAGCCCCAGAACCTGGGAAGAAGGAGAATTCTTTATTGGACTTGCTTACAATCTTAATTCTGTTTCAATGGTAGAAATGTCTCACATTCCAAGAAAAAAGGAAGTTAAATAAAAGAGAATCTGAAAAGGTAAGTATAATATGAGGAACTGCCAGTTGGGTGAACTGGACAAGTCTCAATGTGAATGAAGTTTTAGTCACACAAGTGACTGAAACTCAAGATGGGAAAGAGACGACACAACTGGTTTGTAAAGATGACACTGGGGTTGATTCCTTTTTCTGGAACCCTAAATTTCTTGTCAGGGGACTTTTTTTTTGTTTTTTTTTGTTTCCATGCTGGGACAATGGCTTTGGAATTAAGATGCTTCTTGTTTATTGGAGTTTACATGTCACCTAGGATAGGAATAAGAATAAACTTTTAGTGTACCTGAATTTTTCCTGAGTTTTGTAGCCTCTGGAAACAGCAGAGCTTGTATTGCAGGGTAATGCTGGGCTGGGAGATATGTGTGTGATACTTAAGCAATACATATGTGTAAGGAAACACTGACATATGTGTCTTCTGAAATTTATTGATAACATTAAACCATGATGAGTTCTAATTTTATTCTTTGCTAAGCAACTTTCTCTTAATTCTAGAAAGATAACACAATTATAAATACAGAGGCTGTATGTAGACATAGACCTCAAAACCAAGAAAGGAAAGGTGGTAAGTAACACCTGAAGAAGCCCTAATGAAATGATGACTTGCTGCTTGGATGAGAATGGTTGGATGAGAACAAAACAGGGTAGAGAGTAAAACAAGAGGCTGTACACTATCAAAATCTCTCTTAAAATCTCTGTTCAGTCTAAAATAGAGACAAACCCATTCAGGTCTTAAAAGTATCAGATTGGAGAATATTTATGAAAGTTTTCATAAACTATAAAGTATGGCACAAATGCATCCTTATATTATCATTCATATTTTAGGATAAGAAAGAGAAGACACTCTGTAACTAATGTGCTGTGAATGAGGTGTACCCCACTCACATCCATCTACGATCCGTTTTAGGCTGATCTTTCAATGCTCTCAGGGAACTCTTAATTCTTGTTGTTCTGATGTAAATGGTTTCTACATTTCTGATTATTGTAACTTCCATCATATATCACTGAGAGAAAGAAAGATATAAAATTATGGCAGGTATGACAGAAAGGCATAAAATTATGTGAGAAACACTGTGAAGTTGGAAAGAGAAAAAGCAGTAAAAATATAGGGAAGTAAAATAAAACTGGGAACAGAAAACTTAAACTCAAAATAATTTCTCATTCAATTAATTTGATCAGCAAATATGTACTGCATTCAATGCCAGTTAAATGCCAAGCATTGTTACTGAAGAATCCAGAAATGAAAAAGCCAAGGAAATTAAATGTGGATTGTTGTCTTGATTCCTTGATGGAAAATGATGCTTATCTGAAGCAGACACAGTTGACTATGACCAGTTTAGAGTATCTCAACTCATATGTCTTCCTTAGAGGGGACTCTTTTCAGCTTCATGCATGACCTCAAGATAGTCAGAGATGCTATTCTCACACAAGATGTGTTATGTTGGGTCACTGGTCAAATGGTTGATCATGTGTCAGAAGCAGTACTTAGGTGTAATTTTATAGGCTTTTTTCTCCATCATGTCAAAAAATACCCAAGATTGAGAAATACGTGACATCATTTATTTTGAAAAATGGACAACCTGACTCCAGTCAATGAACTGAAGGAGTGGCATCAAGAGTTTAATAGTGGCTTACTGGGGGACGAGGAGATATGACAGAAGTCATTCATTTATGGGAGTCACTGAACAAATGGAGAGTGGAAGGCTGCTGTCAGTGGTCTGGGGTTGTAAAACATGTTTAACACAGCCAGGCTACATTAATATGAGCTGAGGAATGCTTACCTGGCAATGGATCTATAAGTTCAGGAAAGATTTTATTCAGCAAAGTTGTGAGTAATTTAATGTTGCCAAGTTCCTGCCTGGGTAGCTGAGTTTCAGAAAAACAACTATAGGGCCAGGGCCTAGTGGCTCTGCCAAACAAACAGAGGGCATATGTGCTGGTCTAGGGAATGGTTGGCTAGTTGACTTCTAGGAAGTCTCACGATGTAGCATTCACTCTCTTGGTAGATTTACATGGCCCTGAGGCTGATCCTTGATTTTGCAAGCTCAAAATTTTAATTGTTATTGGCATATCAAGAGTAGATTCATCTCTCAGGACTTGGTTGATGGTAACCAAGTTCATGTGGCTGATGTATAAAAACCATAACTGCCAATTTGCCAATTTTATTGGTGGTAAAAATGTATGTTTCTACCATACATTTTGAAGTCTATCTACAAGGTACTTATAATGTTTTTCCTTTAGAAAGTCAAATTGTAATCAGCAGGTGCTTGCTGAGTGTTAAATCAAAACAAATGGAATTCATTTAAACAAATGTTTGCTTATGTTAGTTTAACACAATTTGATAAATAAGTTTACAATAGAAATGTCCTTGTCAAAGATTTCTAAAAAATCTAAAATCATTGACTTGGAGCTCCCCTGTCATGAATAGTGCCATCTAATTTTTGTCTCTGAGATATTATTACATTTTCTTTGCTTCTATCATTAACCAAACCCCTCCAATTTAAAACAGGTGGTAGGACATAAACTAGAATTGGAAGGTTGTATGAGAATCAGATACAATATTCTGGAGGGAAAACTCAGAGTACCCTGGATAGCACACAAACCGTTATGTCTGTTGGAGGGGTAATTTTGTTAGTACTATCCATTTCTTTGATTCGCCCCTCATATGGAGGTCATGTGGCCAGAGGTAAATGAATTGAGCGGCAGTGATCTACAATCAATATCAAGGCCTTGTTTGTTATGAATGGAAAACCCCGAGTGTCCCAAGTCATCATGCCATGAGTCTTGAGGACACTGATCCTTGAATTACCAAAGATATTGAATGTACAAACTGAAACTGAGATAAGAAAAGATTATGGAATACAGAGAGTCTGCAAGAGGTCAAGAGCACAGTACAAAGTGTCTTCTGAGGTGATATTTGTCTTTCAGCTGAATATTTCTTGAATTCTTGTTATTTTCTTCTACCCTGGCAGATCAGAACCCTACACACAGTGGTAAACATCTAGCTTCCTCCATAGAACTCCCCTGTAGTGAGAGGTGATGGTTTGTAAAAATGGCTCTCTTAAACAAGAGCGAAGAAATGGTATGAGGAAGAAGGTAAGATACAGATACTGTGTTTTCAAAAACCATTTAGGCCAGGCTGCTGAGTTCCAGGAAGAAAGTTTTCATCTTGGAAAGGCCTCCTTCATGGGGGTTCACCCTGAAGTCCTTAAGTGGGCCTTCCAGGCACCACAAAGACGTCAGCCAGCATATTACACCTAATGAATGCTGGCACAGCACATCAGTGTGAACAGCGACTCCAGGAATCAGAGAGCCAGCTAAATTAGCCCAGATGCTAAGCAGGTCCTATTGTTATTATGTGTAGGAAGCTTTGGGGTTTGAAATTTCCCTTCCAGAAGCATATTTTATTGCATTATCTCCTCAATAGAGCCCAGTTTTGTTCTTTCTTCCAAAGCATGAATAGAAGAGGCTATAGCCCCCTAGAACCAAATGAATTACAGAATGAATGTATGTAGCCAGGTAATGATTTACTCCTAGGTCAAGGGTCTATACCCTAATAAGGATAGAAAGCAGGAAGGAGGAGAAAAATATTCTAATTTATAATTAATTAATTAATTAATTTTTATTTGGTACTGGTGTGGCCCTTATGGAGGTATTAAATTCAATTTTAACTCCTTGATAAAAAACAAGGCAGGGAAAATTCAAAGAAAGTTCATAGAAGACTTGTAACAAAAGTCTCTTCCAAGGTGTAAAGAAGGCCTCTGCTTCCCAGATTCTCCACTGACATCAACAGGATAGCTGTGCTCTAACGGCAACATGATTTGAGCCATTTCCAGCCATTTTCTGTAGCTTCTAATTTGAATTAATCTGTCTCTGAATCCTACTGAAGCTTCATTTCTTTATTTGTCCCTTACTGTTCCCTTTCCTCTGTCCAGGTTATCCCAACTCTAGAAATTACTACATTGGTAATTTAGTTATCCTGGTCAGTGATAACTGCATCTGACCTCCAGATTGCTATCTTTTACGTCTGTCTCAAACTCAAACATCATTTTATCACAACCACTATGACAAAATAGTTCCTTTCTTGGCCTTTCGCAAAGCACCTATACTTCTTAGTCTAAATGTCCCTTGTAATTGAGTATCTCACCATCTTCAAAACTAATTAATAGTATTTTTGCCTTCATAAATGGGCTGTGGGTCATTATATAATTATATAATGCTTAAATGCACTAATAAGATGTACTTATAGAATTAGGAAATAAGATTATAAAGAAACAGGACAACTAGAATGAAAAAGTCACATAACATAATGTCTAGTGGTCTTTGGAAATCATCTTGAATACTTACCCCATAAGGAGCATTGCAAATACTACCAGTAAGACTGGAGTATCTCCTAAAGATTCTCTGCAATGGAATAAAATCAACTAAGATGCAATCTTATAGTGTATAGTATGACATGAGATAGCATAGTGACAGATTGGTAACATAGAACAGAATATTTAAGTGGAAAACTAGACTGCCAATGAATTATGTCTTTGGTGCTCTGGTCCTACATGACTGGTATCCATCCTAATCTAGAGTCTGGGCTAGGGGGATGTTGATACAGGGGGAGAAATAGCCCTGAAGAACATTTAGTTCCCTTTGCTTTCATTCTGAGGATGCCACATGATTTTAGGCTAAATTAAAGAATGAGTCTTGTTATGACCTGGGAACCAATTTATTAATTTTCAACTGAAGCTTTAGTTGTTGGCTTGGGAAAAACACATATTTGGGCACAGGCATCTTCCCTGTCAATGAACAGGTATACTTGAAAGATTAGGGTCAGAGTTAAGATAGGGTTAGTATGCTTCAAGCAGACTGACCAACCTTAGCCGATGTAAGAAATAAGATTTATGAAACTGAAATGAAATTCTGATCTCAAGATCAACTCCCAACCCAGGAAGACCACAGATTTCCAGGACAAGCACTATTTCTGAACAACTCTTTAAGGATCTTTATGCTGGTTCTAAACATTTATGTTCATAAAAATCATCTGGGGAACTTGTTAAAAATGCAGATGTTTGGCCCCACCCCAACAGATTCTGAGACAATAACCTTCTGTCTTGACTTCGACAAATACTGCTGGATATAGATCCTGACACCCAGCTTAAATGATTTGATATTTTTTCTTTCTACAAATGACTAATTTCTAAGGATCTAGCTCTGCATGTGGATGCATATGGACTTATTCTAGATCAGAAATGGTAGATGTGAGACCAGTATTCTGCAGCTCTTTCCTACTACATCCGTGGTAGACATCTGAATCCATTCCAACACTGTTTCCTACAGAGTTCAGGAACTGTCTCAGATTCCTTCTCAATACTTGACCCCAGGAGCTACCACTCATTCATAGGATTTGGCATGGGTCAAATCAATTTACTTTCATATTCTAGATCACAGACTCTCAAACTTGGCCCCTGTGTAAGGGCTTGAGGAGACACTGTGGACCCTTGGGGCTCTAACAATTTAGTATTTAGTATTTCTTCTTCTCTGTTAGGAAAGACTTAAGATATCCTTACCTTGGGACTGGGGTTGTGGTTCAGTGGTGGAGTGCTTCGCTAGCACACGTGAAGTACTGAGTTCAATCCTCAGCACCACATAAAAATAAATAATTAAATTAAAGATACTGTGTTCATCTACAACTAAAAGAAATTTTTAAAAAAGATGTCCTAGTCTTTTGTCTGCCATTGAATAAATATCTAAATAAAACACTGGACATCCACTCTAGTGTCTATCTGGATGCTTCTGTTCATCCCTAGAATGACTGATGGCCTTTCAATCACCCAGTCTGTTTGGGAGGATGATTTTCAGGTCAGAGGGTTCTTTTGTTCTTAGCGATGTGGTCATCTTAGCCTTTCAGAGTGTAATTAGGTATCAGATAATGCCAGAACTGGGACTTAATAAAGGATAAGCCTCTGAAAAATCTCATTGTGCTCATCTGGAGATTCTTCACCTCTCCTTTGATCCTCTGGGAAAGTTCCTTCATGACTATTTTTATTTTTAATAATTTGGAACCATTAGTATAGAGCATGATTTTTAGTTTTTAAGGCTTTCTCACAGTCAGCTAGTCACAGAGGCTTTCTGTGACTCTAAGTGTTAGCATTTTCTAGAATAAGCTTGTGCTTTTAATTATTGATTAAAATACAACTCCATGAAGGTCAGAGAAATGAAAATATTCACATAATAGGAAGTCGGAGCTTACTAAAAAAAACCCACACCTCATTTTATATGTCAGACATATATTTAGGGATTCTCTTTCATTGTGAATGTGCACTATGGTTGCCATGCTATGAATGATACCTTCACCCCTCTCTCCAGCATCTTTAGAAGATTCCACTACTGCGGTACATGTCCTGCCCTTGACCCTATGCCTCTCCTTCCCCTCTGTCTATATTCAGTTTGTTTCATTCTTTATTTCTAAAGCCTGCTTTATCTGTATCTTAATAGATAAAACTCTTTGTATTGCTTTGAGTTTTCTTGCTGGTCATTTAAGTTCCTGATAGGGCTGGGACACAAAAGGTAAACTTGCCAACTATTTCATGATTCATTCTTTGATCTTGTTTTTTTAGAGATTTTTATGTGTCGAGAGGTAGAAAGTAGCCTCATACATCCAAGGCAGAATGACAGAGATTTCTTTCATCATGACTCATGACAGAAAGGCAATGGTCCATCTATTGATATCAAATACCTCTATATAACAAACTCAACACACGTGCCCAACTTTATTTTCTCTGCAAATTTCTCCTAAGAAGATCAGACAGATGCAGTGTTCTTGGTACACTTTTTTTTTTCTATCTACAAATATTTTCTGTCCATGATGTTTCCTCATGATTCCACTTGGTGATTAGGGTGCTCTTACTGTCTCAGTTCAGGCTAATTGGATGTATTTATTTAGGAAGGTTACATGTCTAGTATTTTCTTTAAAAAGACAAAAACACAAACATCACACAAACCAACAAAATTATTTGTTAACAACTCATTATAATTCCTGTTCCTTCTGATATCTGGTTTGGTTTGTTCCCGGTCCCCCATGAATTTAAGGGGAACCAAAAATTAAAGGAATAAATATGTAGCTTAAAAAGTATTTTGAGGGGCTGGGGTTGTGGCTCAGTAGTAGAGTGCTTGCCTAGCACATGTGAGGCCCTGTGTTCGATCCTTAGCCATAAAATAAATAAATAAATAAAATAAACATATTGTGTTCATTTACAACTAAAAAAAATTTTTTTAAATGTTTTGAAATGAAATGAAATTTGGCTTATAGAGTTGATGAATGAATCATTACATATTAAACTTGCCAGAGACCCAAAAAGTCATCTACTCCTTCATTTTGTAGATGTGGAAACTAAGACTCAGACTGAGAAATCTGTTGGATATTCTGTAGCTTGGTAGCTTCAATCTCTAACCCACATACCCTCTACATCTCATTCTTTTAACATAATTTGAAATGAAAACTTAGATTTTTTTTCTATTTTTATCATCATTGGTTAAACTTCTCCACATCCTTAGGAGGCAGATCTGCAGCCCCAATGCCCATCTCCAACTTAATGGATTCAAACTGGGAATTTCTTGATTGTCAGAATTTTAAAATTTCAATTAAGTGAGATAACATAAGCAAAGGATCTAGGACAGCACTTGGCAAATAGCAGATGCTCAATAAAGATGTTTTAAAATTCCTCTTTCTGCCTCAGTTCTAATTCAGATATTTGACATTTAATTATTCTTTTCAGCAGTTGAGCTTTTGAAACAGCATTATTGGAATGGTAGATGTATCCTCCCTTTCCCTATCATATTCTTTTGAAGAACATTTATACTAGACAAAAACAGGTAGGGGGTGGAGGATGAGGTCTTGGACTCACAGGTTTTGAGCAAGATTTCTGAGACCCTATGGCACAGGGGTGTTAGTTGCTCTTGTAGTTGAAAGACTGGGTTATAATGTGTGTTGAAGCTACATGGGTTTTCAGTGGCAGGTTTTGTACATAACAGGGAGTTTCTGGATCTTGTTAGCTCAGGGCAAAAAGTCATGCTTTGGAGCAGTTACCCCAGCAGGAGGAGAAAAGATGATGGTTGGTAATTACATCAGTTTTGCACTGTTGAGCAGATGTTCTTGCAGATAGATTTTGGCTGGCATTTACAGAATATCACTAGTGATTCTCCATGGTAGTGTCAGAGCTGCTACAAGTTGGGGGAACTGCAGGTCTGTAAAACATTGCAAGTAGGAAGATGAAAGAACAAGATAGCAGTCTAGAAGTTAAAAAGCAACTTTTAAAGAGGAAGATATCCAGATTGGCTTGAAGACAGCCCTTTTGCTGGATTGCATAATTAGATCTAATACATATCTGATAACTTATTTTGCTATTTAACTGAGAATAATTTGATAGTCCATCTGTGTTTGAAAAGAGTAGATTCTTTTCAAAAATCAAGAAAAATTTAGAAAATAGTTGAGAGAGTTAGACTTTGATTAGCACACAAAATTAACAAGCAAGATAATAATATATAATGGGTAACAGAAAATAATGACTGCAAGGGATGCTAGTAAGAAGTGCTACCAATTTGGCTAAAAACCCCTACTGACTTCAAATCAGACCAAATTTGGGATGGTCAGCCATGAGACACCATAGTATCTCATGTCTTTAATGAAGAGGCAACTGTTCCTGTACCTCCACCTCCACCTCCTCCCCACTTCTGGCTTAAAAATGCTTTTAAATTTATCCTGTTCATTTATTTTGTACCGGGCTATATGCATATATTTCTAGTACTAGGTCTTGGAAAATTTCTTTTTGGTGTCATACCTGTAAAATCTTCTCTATGTAAAGGGATGAGAGTTCTTTTTTAAAGTTTACCGCAGGAAATACTGAGTGGAAAAAATATACTCAGTACATTAATTACTACTTTGGAATCCATATCATTTTTCCTGGCTGTGGAAAAAACACTGTCTTTAAATATTGCCCCCTTGTTGTCATGGGCTCTTCTAGGTCAATTGTCCAAGAAAGGAAAGAAGGAAAGTAAGAAAGGAAGGGCGGGAGGAAGATCTATGTGAAAAGGCAGACTCCAATTTTCCACGTGGAACCAGAATATTCACCTTATCTCTCAACTTCAGAAGCAAGCATGGCAAATGCAATGCTTAGTGGAGACCAGAGGGAGGAAGTGAACGCAGTAGCACTGCTAGCATCTCATCTGGGGTCCTCAGAGCCCTGCACAAGAGAAGAATAGGTCTTCAGTAAATGTTCATTAGGCAAATGCCTGGGTCAAAGGTAAAGGAACAGAATCCTTGTACAGAGGGTTTGTATGAGGAATGTTCCAGAATATTTATCCTCTGTTAAGTTGTTTGGCCTCTTCGCCACATGCTCCAAAAGGAAATGCAGGTACAAGAGATGTACATCCAGTGTAAGACTGGGATCCACTGGAGATGTTAACACAAAATGCTTTCTGAATGCCCTTACGTCATATCTCACAGGAAAACATCCACCTTGGGCAGAGGCAGCTTTTTCTTTCCTTCTACTCAGGAGACCACTGTTTATATATGTCATTATAGATCTGTTTAGTGCTTGTCCCTAGTGACTATTTCCATATATGTTGTAGAACCTCTATCTAACTAACATAATAAAGGTTTTTCAATTAATGCTGGTTCTTAGGAATATCTTAGGTGCTTAGCAAATGAATACTCTTGTTCATAGTAATGACCCCTGACATTGTGCTCTAAACCAGCAGAGGAAGCTCTTCTTATCCAAGGATAATCACTAATGGAAAAAGTTCACCTGAATTTATATAAAATGAAGAATTCATTTCATAATAAATATGGGGAAACTCTAGGTTAAAAATTAAAAAATATAAGAAGAAATGTATTTTCTTTTATGTTGGGCCACATTTAGATAATAATTGTAACTACATGTCATATCTGAAAACAAAGGACCAATCAAGAGTAGATCTTTTGGGGTGTATTTTTTCTGATGACACTGTGACAACACAATCCAGTGTCCTTTATGTTATATTTGACCTTTTTCAGTGTAAATGTGAAGCCTATGAGTATATGAAAAATATTCTTGAGTTTCATCCGTTTTCCCAACAGCCCCTTTGTATTTTTTGATACCTAAATCATTGTCTTTTGAAGTGGCTATTATATTGTCAATTCTTAGCTAGTCTACCTTGGCCCAGTCCTCATTTGTCAATGATTTTTGTTTTATGATTTGAACAGTTCCAGGCAAATATTGAGAGGACCTTTGTTTTCTAAGAAGTCAGTTCATTAGCAAATATGTCCATGTTCTCATGACTTTGGCCTTTCTATCCAAACTTATACCTGCAGGGATTCAAATAATTCATGGTTGGTTAATGAGCAATCCTTGTTCTCAAGTTCTTGGTCCACATGAGGCATGGGGACATTTGTGTTAAGGCACAAAGGGTCATTCATTCCAACCTACAGATAAATAAACTGAGGTAATGAAGCCCCAATGGTGTTTTTGAAGTGAGCAGAGTAAAATTTGGAATGCTATCAATCCTCTCTCACTTTTTTATTCATGTTTAGTTCCTCTGTGTTTTGAGTGAGCCCTCATTTTGGAGTGATGGGTGTGGGAAAGTGGGAGTTTGACCATTATGAAATAGTATCTTTGCCCTGGCCTATGCAATAGTAAACGGAATGACAGAAAAACAAATGTCACTTATTAGAACATTGAGGTTTACTGTTCAAGTGATTAACTAAGAATCATTTGTATGATTAAATGCTGGAAAATAATTTGCTTTCCCTATGAACCTATAGCTTAGATCTCATTACACAGAAGTGCTGCATATTAGTTGAAGCAAATTAACATTCAAACACTTTCTGGAGTGGCTGCTAATCACAGGCTGTTAATTACTGTCATTACATTAGGCTGCTGCAGAGACTACCCAAAGAATCATTCTCATGATCTTGGTATTTGAAAGTGATCTTCACCAATAAAAACACATGTCAGACATACAGAAATTGCAAATTGCTGAAATTGCTGACAGGGTTGAAAATTCCGCTGACTATAAGTACCCATCTAGTGATGGATGCATTCTTGACACAGTTTCAGTGTTTGGACTTAGGAAATAATGAGTATCAATGTCCTAGCAAGGGAATATGCAAAGATGAAGGAGCCCTTTTGTATCCTTAATTAAGGAAAGTAGTAGCAGAACTCGTTCACAGATAAGTGACTGTACATAATAATCATGTATTTATGTAAGGGACTGCTATGCTATATTACTGAAGTGGCAATTAGATTTTCACAAAGTCGTTTTAATAAAAGGCATACTTACATAATAAATAAACAAAACCGCTCATTTTCATGGCAGGCTTTCTAATTATACACTGGCTTAAAATAAAATGTTCTGCAATGCTAAGTTAAACATATAGACTCTAGCTGCCTTCTACAATGTGCCCCAAATCTTTTCTCACCCTACATCCTCAGTCGCCCCAGGAACTCTTCTAAACAGGGAAATAGTATTTGTGCATTTTGCCTGTTCTGCATAAGACAGAAATCATTTAAGAATTTAGAGGTCAATTCTTCCTTTCCTACTGATCTGACTTTCTTTATTGCCCAGAAAATTTGCTACCCACCCTGTGGCTTCAAATAATTAGGACCACCCCAACGCCAGAATGGTGAGAATTCAGATGATGGGCTCATGTGTTGGCTTTGTGGATAATCCAATTGATTAGCAATGCTATACTAGGGAAGCCCAAGTCACAAACCTTGGAAGATTCATTGGTAGGTCTCTTAACTCTGGCTTCTCAGTCATTCATTCATTAATTCAACAAATATATATATATTAATTATCTTCCTTTTGGAGAACATTGTGGTAGTTGCTGTAGGAATACAAAGGTAAATCAAATATAAATCTTGCCTTTGAAGAATTTACAGTTTAGTATGTGACAATCTTTTTAACTTTGTAAGCCTCTGATTCTAACAGGACAGAATGAGAGACTTTGGATGGATCTGGGTAACTCTTTCTTTGATCCTGCAGTTATGAAACACCTAAGAGGACTTGCCCTACAACCTCTGAGTGCAGGACGAATTAAGACACATCCATAGATATGCATGTCTCTTTTTCCCTTCCTTTCTTCCTTATTACCTCCCTCCTTTTCATCCTTCCATACTTATTCAGTGTTCTTTATTTGCTAGCTTAAGGGATTTGAAAATAACCATGAAATATATGAGCCTACATAGAATGTTTAGTCAAGTGGAGAATGTAGATAAGTAGATGGACACTTCCAGTATGTGTGACCTCTGGTAGGAGTGTACTTCCCATGCAATGAGAAAGACTCACAGGTTAACTGGGATTTAAAATATTAACAGTGAGTCGTGAGAGTTTTGGGAAGGGGATTATAGCATGCTGTGCGGGAGGAATCACATGAATTTCAATATGACTAGTCTATAGAATGCAAGGGGTGGGAGTAATGAGCCTGGTGCTGGAGAAATGGGGCTTGTCAGTGATAGATAAATAGGTTAAGATTTATCTCAATAACTTCCCAATAAAAACTACTGGTATTCCTAAACAGAGGCTGCCATGACCAAATTTACGTTTTAAAATGGTCACTCAGGATTTTTCTAGAGAATGACTTGGGAATGGAAAAAACTGGAGGCTGGAAGAACAGTTATGATGCTATTGCATGGTCTAGATGGCCAGGGAGAGGTGGTAGCAGTGAGCTTGAGGACCATGACGGAAGTAGGAATGACTGGACTTGGAACTTGCTTAGATATATGTGGCTGTATGTGAGGGGGTAATTGTGTTGAGGAAGTCAAGTGACTACCAAGTTACTGGGTTGATGTGACTAGGTTTTGGGGGTTTGGTGATTGGTTTGGTTTTGAATGTTGACCGTGAAGTCTAATTTAAGAACTTGGAGTGACAATGTCCAGTAAATCAAAATGGAAGTCTGGGGCTCGAGCAAAGAGTGAGTGTGAAGACTAGCCATTGTCCTTTGTGTTTATTTGCCTTTAGTTGTTTGGTTTCACTACATTTCATCAACAGAGGCAGAGATTAAAGTTGGTGCTTCACTAAATAGTGTTTCTCTCCCAGCATGTGTGCATACCTTTTAATTATCTTGCTTTATGTATTATTAAATATAGGAAATTGTGCGCAGATATCATGGGCTTAATTTAAACTGACAGAAGCAAAAGGCATTACAAATTAAAGTTGCTATGCTTCCCTTTAATGCCTTTAAAATTTCCATTCATTAAAAGGAAATTTAAAACAGGAAGTAGATATGTTCTTCTCCGGAAGAAGTGTTTCAGGAATCCATCCAACCTTGAGGCAAGTTCATGACATGGCATCAAAAGGGAATATATAATACAAATAAAAATCAGCTTTAGGCAGATTCATGGCATACTCTTTGACAGGAGTAAGTAGCATATTTAACTGAAGGAAGACATTTCAAAGGTCTCAAAACCCTGGGCTGTATTGGGTTTCAACCATAGCTGGTTTATTGACATTCTGTTCATTTCTTTTTCTACTGAAAGTGCTCTCAGCATCCAAATCCATGCCAACTCAGCATGGATCTGGTAGGAAGGACAGCTTTCCTGGGAAAGCTAGCAAAGTGAAGTGGGTGGTTGGGGTTCCTAAGATCAGTCTATCAGCAAAATGCAAGATCTACCCTTCAGAGCAGTTTTATGAATATTCAAGACTCTAGACAACCATATAGCACAAATAAATTCATTTACTAATACTAAATATAGCCCAGGATCAGAGGCATCTTCGCCCTACTACCAAGTCACCCAGGAGAAGCCATTATGTAATTTGCCTGTTCAAGAGATCAGATCCCTTTAACAGAATTCTGCTTCATGAGAGCTCCCAGAGTTGTAAGCAACAATGGCATGTTCTCTCACTGGACAGGAGACTCTCTGCCCACTGTGTAGGACTGGGGTGGATCCACATTCATTCTCTCCCATTCAACTAACCACTGATAATACACAATAGTAACTAATGGACAGAATTAAGCTAATGGCCCACCAAAGGATCAATTTCCCTTAACACAGAGCTGTGGGGTGTTCTCCACACCAATATCCTTTTGCTTCTACTGTGTGATCTGTTCCCCTATCCTCATGATCTTTCTAAATAGAAATGAATATTAAAATCAGTAATATTCTGGGCTGAGAATATAGCACAGTTGGTAGAGTGCTTGCCTTGCAAGCACAAGTTCAATCCCCAGCACTGCAAAAAACAAAACAAAACAAAACAAAAATTAGTAATATTCAAATGAACTCAGTAATGGCTGATCATGGTCTCCAGGGGTTATTTATGAGAGATGGAGTCTGAGGATGTTCAGGGCATGATAACATATTGAAGGGTGCCATGCCCAGGAGTGAGAAGAGAAGAATTCCTTTTCCAGATTTCCAGGTATTGGGAGAAAAACTTGGAGATAAGAGACTTAGAAATTGAAGAATGTTCTGAGGACTGTTCTAGATGGTTGTGAATAATGCACAAAAGCAGGAAATCATGGGAGGAGCAGGGGACAGGCAGAAAGAGGGGAAGATAAACTATATTGATTTGTGGCAGATCCCAACTCTGTTGTTGGTGGGCACAGTAGAAACTCACGTATTTACACAAATTATAATTGAACAACAATGGGAGATTTGAGAGTCTATTTTAAAGCCAGAAAAACATCTTTTCTTCTTTTAGCCATGCCTTCCTCATTAGAGCTCCAAGAGGGCTGGTATTTTCCCAAATCCAAGACCCAGATCTATTGCTACCATGTCGTTTATCCAAATTGGCTGCAGCACTTATCAACAGTTACCCAAAGATAATCAAAGCAAGCTAAGTCTCAAGCACAATAATTCCATCTGTTAATAACAAATTCCATGTACCTATTTGAGTGATAGGCTTTAATAGGGATATAAATATTACTAAGGCTCTAGTTTCTTATGAAATAATGAGAAATGAGGTATTTGTACTTAAGCACAGTTGATACAATTTATTGAATCGGAACTGTTTTCTTTTGTGCCAAATTAGATACCAAGTATGTTCATGTGTGTGTGGGTGTGTGTATGTGTGTGTATGTCTCAGTGTAGACGAATTTATATAACTTCCCCTGAGTTTTGATGCTCTCATCTTCCAAATGCTGGACTGTAACTAGATTGGAATTATTTCTTTTACTGTATCTTTTCATTTTAATTTGCTGAACACCAGGCCCTCTCCTCCAAGACTTGCCTAGGTTTTCACAAGTCTCCCAGTGTTGTGACATCTCATCTCCCGATCACCTTGTGCTCACTTCACTGGGCCTCCAGTAGAACAATCTGACTCTAGACCACCTGCAGACCATTACACTCACTCAAGTTGAGAAGCTTCTTTTCTGGGCTTCCAGTCTTCAGCCTACCACCTCAGCAAGGTCCCAACTATTTCACTTATTTTACTGAGGCCTCAGCATGGAAAGGAAGTCTTTTCTTTGATTCTCTTCCTCACAACACACAAACTCTTAGCTGAAAATGCACTGTATCATGAAACAACTTTTCTGAAGGCTTTGGAATAATGAAAGGGAATCACAACAAATTATAAAGTATAATTTGTTTCTAGACATGGCTCTTCCAAAGCTCACAGACTTTGACCTATATATCTCCTATAAAAGTTCCTTCATCTGACCTTAGTTGTAGGACTTCCTCCCTTCTCAGTTGGAGAAATACTTCTCTGAACAGTCAAGGCACAATTTCCAGCCCATTCCTGGATGCCTCCTGAGGCAGAAGCAATGTTATTGCCAACATTTAAGAGTGATTTAGGTACATTTGGCTTCCTGTAAGGGCTAAATCTCCTAGTCCATCCACTCAAAGCACCTTTCAGGGAAAAAACCCCGTCCTTTACCTTTTTTAGGCTGGTGTTACTAGATTTATTTATTTTTGTTCCAAGGATATTCCCTTTCCCAACATGGTTGATAGTGGAAATATTCATCCCCTTGTATCAGTAGAAAAAATGCAGAGATAGAAGCTTTCTTTCTTTTCACTCTTCCAAGTTACAAAAAGAAAGATGGCTCCTTTCATTTTCAAATTCTCAATATTTGAAAATAATAACATCCAACCAGTCCAGGTTAAACTCTGAGTCCACCCTGTCCATGTTACAGACTTTTCTCCACTGAGAATTGGAGAGCCGATCTGCAAATCCTTGAAATCTCCTTGGTCTCAGCTTCTTAGATCTTATAAATAACTGGTCAACAAAGAATGATTTATGCCTATAAGAACCTAGCACCATTTGAAGGCCCAGAGCAACCTAAATCCATATTATTTCATCTACCAAATATTTGTGCAGCATATACTTTGTTCTAAATCGTTGGTACGTAGTCTTTAGAAATGCAACTTTGTCGCCAGGTGCGGTGGTGCACTCCTATAATTCCAGCAATTCAGGAGACTGAGGCAGGAAGATCACAAATTCAAAACCAGCCTCAGCAACTTAGTAAGGCCCTATGCAACTGAATGAGACCCTGTCTCAAAATAAAAAAATAAAACAAAGGACTGGGGATGTCCTTCAGTGATTAAGCACCCCTGGGTTCAATCCCTGGTTTAAAAAAAGAAAAACAAAGGAACTTTGTCTCCATTATAAATGTTATATACCATACCCCACAGATCATACCGACTTGACAATACTGCCTTGAACCCACCAAGTGAAGCTCAAAATATGGGCCTCTACTTCTCAAAGACCTCCATTACTGATGATGCTATCTCTTTTCCAGGCAGGGTATACATTTGGGCAGCTTAAACAACACCAGTAGTACATTCTAAGGGGTATTTTCCAAGTTTTTTTTCTCTCATGAACGGAAATTACTTGTATTTTTGAGATAATAACATCCCTCCTTTTTCCCAACTTCTCATCCCATCAAGGTCTCAAAGCCCTTGGGGCAACTTTCAGGTAGGATAACCTGTTTAACAGAACAGATGATGGGGTGCAGTGGAAAGAGTGTGGTCTCAGCAGAGGGCACTTCCCCATCACTCACTAGTACGTGGTCTGCAAGACCGAGGCAAAATATTTCAAAACACTTCATGTCCCTGAACCCTGACTTTAGATCCCAAATTGATAATGTAAACCTCAGTAATTTGGGTACAGTGGTGCCTACCAAGTTTCCCCATTGTACAATTGCTATTTTTCCCTCAGTAATTTATTCAGGGCTTGTGGGGAGATACCTTAAGACTAAATAACCTGTTCTTCATATTTTAATCACTAATATTAGCATTTATTGATAATTCTTGCGCAAATCTATTATTACCATGATGTTGTAAATGATTTTTAACTCAATTTTTCTATACAAGTTTGCCTTCTACTGTAAAATTGAGCGTCCCTTCTCATGATTTTTCATTCATTTATTTATTCATCTCAATATGAAATTTAGATACTCACAAATTCCATTATTTATTATCATTATTTATTTTAACGCTCATATTGTCCCAGATTTGGCCATTTGGAACTCCTTAAAGCTGGTTCTCGTATCCTTTCCGACAGTCATAGTTCTTCTGAATTCTTTTTTTTTTTTTTTTTTTTTCTTTTTTTGCAGTGCTAGGGATTGAACCCAGGGCCTTGTGCTTGTAAGGCAAACACTCTATCAACTGAGCTATATCCCCAGCCCCTGAACTCCTTAAAACTGTCTTTTCTGACAGTCTGTGTCATAGTTATTTACTTTCTGACTCCCCACTCCAAATATTACAGGCTTATCTTTTATTTTCTTTACCCCAGACATTTCTCTAAGGAATGTCTTCATTCCTTAATGTGAAATTTTAGTTTGTAAATAAGACCTGAGCATATGTAGTATTTTAAAAAATATATAAAGAATGAATGTGATTGTGTAAAGTTTTTTCCTAAAAAGGTTGTATTTGTTGGAAGCATTATGAAAAATTACAGAGACTGCCTTAAATACACACCCCTAAGTTGGAGTCAGGCATACTTGGGGTTGGGTGCTAGATGTGGATGAGGGTGAACAATTAAAAGTCTAAAAGTCTTATTGCCTCTTTATCATTTGAATTAGTCGAGAAGAAAAATAGTAATTATCACATGATATAAAAGACTGACATATAAGGCAAACATTTACATTTATTCATTCATTATACATGTAAAGACACTGAGGTTCTTGACGAATTCCACTACTATGCATAATTACAATGCACCAATAGAAATATTTTAAGGGAAAAGATGCCGTGGTTCAGAGGAATTATGTAATTTGCTGAAGACCAAACAACTTGTCTTAGAGACAGGATTTGCATCCAGTTTTGCCAGTTTCTAAGTTCCTTTATTATCCTGGCTGCCCAATTTGTCTTCAACATTAAATACCAGTATTATTTTCTCTAGATTTATTTCCAAGGGCCCTCCAGATTTTAATTGGTCTTTTGGGCATTCCTTTTTCCCCCACATTTTTTTTTATTGGTGCATTATGGTTGTACATATTGATGGGATTTGTTGTTACATATCTGTACATGCACACAATATAACAATATAATTTGAACAATGTAATTTGACCAATATCATGCCCCAGTACTTCCCCCTGGGCTCCCTGTCTCCCTTTCCTTGGTCTCTTTCCTTTACTGATTTCTGTTTGATTTTTAGGAGATCCACACGCACCTTTGTTTTCCCCTTTCCTTTCTAGAATCTGCATAAACATGACCCTTTGACTTATTTTGCTTATCATGATGGTCTCTTATGCTGTTCATTTCATTTTTCTTTATGGTTGAAGAAAACTCCATTGTGTATATATGCCACATTTTCTTTCCATTCATCCATTGGACACCTAGGCTGGTTCCATAGTTTGTCTGTTGTGAATTGTGCTGCTACAAACATGTATGTATATATCACTGTAGTAAGATGACTTTAATTCTTCAGGATAAATACTGAGGAGTGGTATAGTTGGCTCATATGGTGATTCCATACCTAGTCTTTTGAGAAGTATCCAGACTGATTTCCAAAGTGGTTATCCTAATTTACAGTTCCACCAATAATGTTAAAGAGTTTCTTTTTTCTCCATATTCTCTCCAGCATTTATTATTATTTGTATTTTTGATGGCTGCCATTCTGACTGTGTGAGATAAAAATCTCAGTGTAGTTTTGATTTGCTAATGATGGTGAACATTTTTTCATGTATTTGTTGGCAATTTGTATTTCTTTTGAAAAGTATCTGTTTAATTCATTTGTTCATTTATTAATTGGTTTATTTGATTTTTTGGTGTAAAGATTTTTGAGACCTTTATATATTCTAGATATGAATTCTCTGTCAGAGGAGTAGCTAGCTAAGATTTTCTCCCATTCTGTGGGTTCTCTTTTGACATTCTTAATTGTTTCCTTTGATGTGCAGAAGATTTTTAATTTGAAACTGTCCCATTTATTAATTCTTGACATTGTTTCCTGAGTGTTAGGAGTCCTATTGAGAAGGTTGTTGCCTGTGACTAAAAGCTGGAGTATTGATCTTACGTTTTCTTCTAGGAGTTGCATAGTTTCTGTTCTAATTTTGAGGTCTTTGACCCTTTTGAGTTGATTTTTGTTCAGGCTGAGAGATAAGGATCTAATTTCATTCTTATACATGTGGATAAACTGTTTTCCCCACACTATTTATTTGAAAGGCTGTCTTTTCTCCAATGTATGTTTTTGGCACCTTTGCAAGGATCTGATGACTGTATCTGTGTGGGTTTGCTTTGTGTCTTCTATTCTGTACCATTGGTCTATGAGCCTGTTTTTATGCCAGTACCATGCAGCCTTTCTTACTATAGCTCTGCAGTATAATTTGAAGTCAGGTATTGTGATGCCTCTGGCATTGCTCTTTTGGCTTAAAATTGCTTTGGTTATTCTGGGTCTTTTATTCTTCCAAACAAATTTTAGGACTTTTTTTTCTAGTTGTGTGAAGAAAGTCATTGGTATTCTGATGGAGTTTGCATTGAATGTTTTTATTGCTTTTGGTAGTTTGGCCATTTTAACAATATTAATTCTGCCTATCCATGAACTTGGGAGGTCTTTTCATCTCCTCAGGTCTTCTTCAATTTCTTTATTCAATGTTCTATAGTTTTCATTGTAGAGGTCTTTCACCTCCTTGGTCAGATTTATTCCTAGATATTTGTTTGAGGCTATTGTGAATCAATTTTTTTTTCCTGATTTCTTTCTCAGCAGATTTATTTTTACATAGGAAAGCTATTGATTCTTGTATGTTGATTTTGTAACCTGCAACTTTGCCAAATTTGTTTATTGGCTACCACAATCTTTTGGTGGAGTTTTTTGGATCTTCTAGTTATAGGATCATGTAATCTGCAAACAGTGATAATTTGGCTTCCTCCATTCCTACTTTTATCCATTTTAGTTCCTTCTCTTGCCCAATTGCTCTGGCTGGAATTTATAGCACTGTATTAAATAGGATGGTGAAAGTGGACATCCTTGCTTGTTCCAGATTTTAAAGGAAAGGCTTTCAGTTTTTCTCCATTTACTATGAGGTTGGCTTTGGGTTTTTCATATATAGTCTTTAAAATGTTGAGGTAGGTTTTTTTCTGTCCCTAGTTTCTTCAGTGTTTTTATAATGAATGGGTGTTCAATTTTGGTGAAATGGGCCTTGATTTTTTAAAAGCTATTTGGCTCTATAGTCTTTGGAATAATAACAATAACTAATATTTCTAGAAAGTTTTCCATGTGTCTATATGTAGTATATCATTAAACCTCTGTGAAATAAGTATCATAATCATCTCCCCATTTGTAAGTGAGAAAACTGAGACTTGGAACAAGTTAAATAATTTGACCAAAGGAGAAAAACCTGTCAGTGGCAGAACTTGGATTGGAACCTGGGAGTGTGGCTTTAAGCCCACAATTGCAACCATGATGTTCCACTGCAATCTATTCAAGGATGTGTGGGAATTACTAGTGATCCAGTGGCTTCCTTAGATCTTCCTAGGTTTATCATGACAACATGCTTCTAGTGCTGAAATGAGCCCCCTTCATGCATATTCAACTTTCAACTAACCAGGTAAATTAATGAAGCAGCAGCAAGAGAGCTTACAATTCATGGATACCACTTTTGAGTACAGTGATATTTTCCCTAGTAGATAGTGCCTCGTAAATCTGTCCTTGACAATAATATTCATATTGACTAAGGGAAAAAAGTTACAAAGTTGTTAGTTGGAAATGAAATAGCAAATTAGTATTAAGGTGTTATAGATAGCTTTCCAAGTAGAAAGGACACATATAGACAATTCAGAATTCACCACATTAAGAAATTTAGCCAAGATCAAGTTCTCTGACATATTTGGCAGGAATCAGGAGACAAGCTAGCATGTTAGTTAAAAACATGAACTTGGGGTTAGACCACCCATGTCTGAAAGGCTGAATTTGACAGTTCCTTTCTCTGTGACCTTGAGCAAGTTATGTAACCTTTCCTTGCCTCCAGTTCCTTGCATTACTCTTTCTACCTGCACCTCCCCCTCCTTTCTTGATGTGTCAGGATAGGTATTTGTTTAAGTATCTGGGCAAGAAATGGTTGAGATGTGCAGTGTCAACTAGTTACCTAGCAGTTTTTGATTCCCCCAATTCTATTCACCTTTTCCCCACCATCCTTCACCTGATGCAGAAACAATGATCTAAGGAATTGTTTAGAAAAATTTATATTATAATGTTAGCTGCAACAATCAACACATCTGGCGATATATAATGGTTCAGACATGATACATGCTAACTTTTTGTCCCTGAGAAGCCCAAGTGGGTGTTCCTAATTGGTGTTGATGCAGGGAATCCAACTTCCTTCAATTTGTAGCTCCATATCTTTAATCCTGACTTCCAAGTTCACAGTGCTTGTGTGGATCAAGCTGGTAAAAGGGGAAAGAGCATGGATGATGCATTTGAAAGTTTTAATGAGCTAGGCTTGGAAGTAGCTTAAAATACTTCTACTCATATTCCATAGCTGCAGCTGAGTCATGTGGCCATACTTAAGTGCCAGTAAGATTGAGAGATATAGTCCAGTTGTGCATCCAAGAAGAGGAGAAAATGGGTCTGGTGAAGAGTTAGCTAGTCTATGCTATGAACTGCAGTGACAAAGTTAAGACATTTAGAGGAAAAAGCAAAAATCTCAACTTCAGACTTATATTTTGTATTTGCTAAGGTTAAAATGTGTCCCCTAAAGGTTAATGTGTTAGAAACTTGATCCTTGGTAGCATCTGGAGATGGGGTCTTTCTGAGGTAATTGGGGTTAGATGAGCTCATGAGAGTGGGCCCCCATAATGGCACCAGTATCTTTGTAGGAAGAGAAGCGAGATCTGGGCTAGCATGCATGCTCTGTCTTACCATTTTATGATGCAGCAAAAAGGTATCAGGGCACATTCTTGGACTTTCCAGGTTCCAGAATCATTAAAATATCTTTTCTTTATCATTTTCCTAGTCTGTGATATCCAGTTATAGCAACAGAAAATGAACTAAGACAGTGTTGTTCTTATAAAGTCAGTATCACAGTTTTCTACCTCTTTCATCGCAATTCCAGTCCTTCAAGCAACACCTGCCAATCAGTCAGGCCTGCTCTGACTCTTTAATTACTATCTTTACTTTGTCACACATTCATCATGCAAATGTGACATTGTGTAAACTCCGCAAAAAGTTGATCTAATATTTATTGATGGTACAGATTGGCACATTAGTCCATTAACATGTTACCATTACCCAGAGTGTGCAGAGGCCATTGTAAAAATGTTACTTCACAAACAGCCCATTGAGAGAAGTTAGATTTTGTATACTCCAGTGAGCATAAAATACATGGTTGCATTTGACTCTAATATGTGTTAATTATGAAAATCAGTTCCAAGCAAAGAAAGCCATAATAATTAAAAACCATCTTTTCATCTTAAAAAGGCATCTCTCCCCTAAGTATTTATGCACTATAATGAAACAAATAAAAATAGTTATGGCAAAGCCTAAATAATAACCTCTATTACAGCAGTATATACACTCCATAATATGTAATTATGTTGTACTTAAATAGCAACAGACATAAGAACAAATCCATTTAGTGAACGGCAACAAAATAGATAATGGATTATAGATGTAGCTACTTCCTTTATTGTTTCTTTCTATTTTCTGGTATATGTGAGCTATGAAAAATCATTTTGGCAATATTTGCACCCTATCTTAGGCATTTAAAAATTTCAACAGCAGAGATATTGGCCCCAAGACATAAAATAGGATTCCTTCAATATACTAATTCCAAGCTTTTTAAGTGGGTGCTTGGGATGAAGCATGAAGAATTGTGTGGCTTTGTCCAAATTCAGTGGGAAGAGTGCATGATCAACTAGTGATGTCTGGGCATGGGAATAGGGAACAATGGCATTCTTGTCAAGTGTTTTTCAAACATGGTACATATTCATTAAAGAGACTACAGATAAAAGAAAAATAATATAAGAAAAGTCCATTTGGGGGTCCTTGTATTTAAACTAAAGTTTTTCCTCCTAAATTTAGGGACCAATCAGATAAAGCACACAAATCCTAGAGCCAATAGTAACAAATAGGTGAAGTTACTTAAGTTGCTTTTAAAAACTTTTGTTCTTTGTCTCTTGATTTTATTGCCCTAGGCTGTGACAAAGTAGCCTAGTCATCAAATGTAGCAATTTCTAATAACTTTGAATTGCAAATCTTTAATCTTTGGTTTCCACAAATATATGTGAAAGGGAGCCTGTGTATGTTATTCCATGTGAAGAGAAAAATTAGAAATTGAAATATTTACTTGTTTAAAATGTCAAGAAACTAAAAGTTTATATATAAAATCTAAAATAAACTTACAATTAATAGAAAATGTTTAAAAATGTAAGTTGACTCTTTCTCGAATGGAAAGTTCATAACGGAATTTCCTTTAGACTGCACGCATTTCTGGGACAGAATCAGAGGCAATTGGCGCACTTCAGGGATTCAGATTAGATTTATATCAAACACTCTTATGGGATGCTTTCCCCTCTCCTTATTATTTATAAGAAAAAATGCCTGTGTTATGGTTTGGATGTGAGGTGTTCCCAAAAAAGCTCACATGTGAGACAATGCCAGAAGGTTCAGAGCAGAAATGACTGGATTATAAGAGTCTTAATCCAATCAGTGAATTAATCACCTGATAGGGATTAACTGAGTGTTAACAAAAGTGGTAGAGTTTGGCTGGAGGAGGTGGGAATTGGGGCATGGCTTTGGGGTAGATATTTGTACTTGGCAAGTGGAGTCTCTGTTTCCTGATCACCATGTAAATGGCTTCCCTTTGCCACACTCTTCTGCCATGATGTTCTGCCTCACCTCCAGCCCCAAGGAATGGAGTCTGCTGTCTATGGATTGAGACCTCTGAAACCATGAGCCCTCAAATAAACTTTTCCTTTTCTACAATTTTTCTGGCCAGATCCTTTAGTTGCAGCAGCAACAAAAAAAAAAAACAAAAAAAATAAAAAAAAAAAAAATTTGACTAGTACAGCCTGCATTTGTTTACTTTTTTTTTTTTTTTAATTTGCTTGTTGTGTTTGATTGCCACTTGGGGGCCTTTTGGATTGAATCCTAAATTCACTCCTTGAATCCCTCACCCCTGCATCCTCCAATGAATCATTTTTGCCTTGAAGCAAGCTCTTTGCTACATGTGGCTTGATGAATTGCATTTATCCACACAATCTCTTGTTCCTAATGTGTGCACATCCAGTGGCCCCAAGACTTCCCTCTATGCAGGCGCATTCCCTGGCACACAGCGCTGTGAGCTTGCTCTCCTATGGATCTGCTCACCTGAAAGCTGAGGCTGGAGGAAGTTAATTTTACCCAGCATTTCCATTTTATCATGCAAGCATATCCTTAGTTTTATTTCTAGAAAGAGAAATCACTCCTTTTTTCTCTCCCACTTGAACTTACATTTTAAATTATACTTACACTAGAACAGCTTTAGAACTCAGATATGGAATGGCTCCTACACAATTTATTGAAAAAGGGAGATTTTATTGTCACATATTTCTAAATCCCACTATTCTTTATTTTCATAGTTTCATAGTGATCTGAAAAGCTCAAACTCTGCTATTCCTCTTTCTCAGAGAAGCTGAGATACTCTATTTTAGAAGGGAAGATTGACATTAGGGCTCTTTTATTCAGTCCTAAGAACTGGTTTCAATAGGTTTCAACTTTATCTTCTTCACATGGACAACTACAAATGATGATGCTAGAAGGAAAAGTTATTGATGATAATTACAATCTAGTTGGTGGATTCAACAAGATCTAGGAAATTTTAACTTCATCCATCATCAAAATACCAATTTTATCCCCACAGTATGATTACTATTGTTTTTCCCCCCTGCTGTTGCCAGTTACTCAAAGACCAAAAGATAACTAAAAACTGTCAGCCCACTACTAAGCACTTGAAAGTCTAAATCTAGCCAATATGGAGGAAACAGGACTTGTCAGAGATCATATAGATGTCCTGATTTGAGATATGTATGTGCATATATATATATGAATTAAATATTTTTAATTTGATAAATAAGATAAATGTATATATGTGTATTTATATACCTTCACTGTCAAATACAACTCCAATTGTCTTTCCATGTTTAATATTCCTTTGAACAACTTATTTTTAATCACTTGTTTTTTGCCAAATTGGTTTTTATGGATAATTCATTTTGTAACAGGAGGAGGAACCTCTGTGGGGCAGGAGATAGAATCATCTGTGGAAGTGCTAAAGAGAGACCACTGGGGGACCATGGATGAGCTAGAGATCATCTAGAAAATGGTCAGCAACAAAATAGGAGGCTCCAATCATCTTCAGGCACGTACAAACATATGAATCAATAACAATTAAAGCAGATTATGGAAAGGCAATACTAGATAGCTAAAGTTCTGGACTTGATTTAAATTAAGGTAAGTGCTTACACATGATCATTTACTCCATAGAGAAGGTTTGAAGCTTGCCAGAGAGGATATTTCAGGGCAGTTGATAGGGAAAGGTTGGAAGTATAGCTAATATTTGATTATGATATGTATGTGTTTATTTCTGGCATATTAGAATTGTCATAGATATGTGAGTATTATACATATCTCTCTCTCTCTCTCACACACACACACACACATGAAATCAGCATGATAAGATGAATTTTGTGCTGTTATGCCCCTTTCTGCTCAGCCAGCATGGGATACGTTCTCTTTAGATCCTTGGAGATAACTGGAGCTGGAACTCAAACAAAATTGCAGATCTCACAGAAAGACTCAGGGAAACATACAAAACAGAAAAACACACTCCAGAAAAACAACAACAACCACAAGAACATGTGTTCCTTATCTGGTCTGATGCCCTGCAACAGGGTCTGAGCAGCATAATAAAGATGTACTGCTGTCCTAGTACCTTGGCACTGCATAAGGGCTCTTTCCCAAAGTTTATGCAAATTCCAATTTACTGATACTTTGTAACCTTCACCTGGGGAAACCAATCCATCATGGAAAGTAGTCAAGATGGAAGCAAACAAAAGGACCCAGTAAATCAGTATGGGAGTCTGGAAAGCCAGGTAGCAGAAACTGCCAGTGGAGGAAGTTAAAGGCCGAGGAGACCAAGGCAGTTAAAAAGGTGAAAGGTCCACCAAATTCCATTAACTTGTTCTGCTTGTCAGAAACAGGAACTTGAAAGGCCACGGAAGTGAAGGGCAGTGTGATTGTGCACTCCTGGGAGAGGCAGATTGTCTCAGAAGCCTTCACTCAACAGTGGTTAACAGACAGGGCTCACCAAGGCCATGGTTTCCCTTTCAGTTCAAGGGCCCCACCCAGCCCTCCTGCACTCCTCTTCTCCATCCCTGCTATTTCTGTCTTACGCTAGGCCTCCATCATCTTGCCCCATCTCTCTTTCTCCCTCCAGGGTTTTGTACTTCTCAGTTTATCACACGCACTGCGGACCTCATGGTCTCTCCACAAAATACCCCCAAGCAGGTTAATCTCTATTCCGTCTCCAGTAAACGGAGGCTCCCAGGGCACATTGCTCCTAGAATCCTTCAGACACTGCAGTCTGTATAAACACCTGCTTTCCCCACCTGCTGGTGAGCTCCAGAATGACTGGGATGGCCTTAGATCCGCATCCCTAATGCAACACACATAGCTGGGTTCAAAGTAGTTGTCCCACCTCTGCAGTCCTTTCCATTAGGGGAAATGGGAGTGGTCCTTCCAGTTAGCCAGGTTAAGCACCCAGGAGTCATTCTAGATACCTTCTTTCTTTCCATGTGCTTTCAGGCCTTGGTTCAGAATCCCTGCAGATGTGTATCATCTAAACCTATGGGTCTCAACTCTAGCAGCATATTAGCAAATCTTGGGGAATTAAAAAGAGAATACTGATGCTCCAGCCCCATCCCAGACCAACTAAATCTGGGATTAGGGCCCAAGCATGGGAATTAAAGAACAAAAAGATGAAAAGCATCTTAAACATGGCTGAAACAGATTCCAATGTGCAGCCAGAATTGAACTATGGTGCTATACTGGGGGTGGGGGTTGTGATTATCTCCAGCCCTTAACCTGTGTCTAGCGGCCTCACTCCTTCTTGCCCACCTCCATCTGAGCTGCTATCTGCTGTATCCTCTGTGCTCCTCTAGGACCTGGGACCACCTTTCATCTGCTGCAGTGTTTCTAGGTACCATTTCACTGAGTGTATACTATGGACATGACACAGTGCAAAGTGCTATCTTATCTCATCAGATCTCCTCAGGAATCTGGTGTGGAAAGACTACTTATCATGCCCATCAATCAGATGAGAAAACTGAGGCTTAGAGAAGTTTACCATGGACCCATAATTAAGAAGTTCATGAAGTAACCTGGCTGGGATTTGAACTCGGGTTTTCTCCTTTCTTGTAGTCTTCTTAATCACTGTGCTTAATCAACTCAGTCTATCCATTTGGGATTTTAATTTTCATTTCTAGTAACCTGTTCATACCAGATGGTTTGTTTTCCTAGTCAGTTAGTGCACACTATTTTCCCTGATTTCCAAGGACCCCTTTAGTGTACTTTACTTTTTTCTTTCCTGCAGTGCTGGGGATTGAACCCAGGGCCTTGTATATGCTAGGCAAGTGCTCTACCTCTGAGCTGCATCCCTAGTCCTTTTCAGACTGGGTCTTAGTTACCCTGACTGGCCTCAAACTTGTGATTCTCCTGCTCAGCCTCCTTAGTAGCTGGGATTACAGTTGTGTGCCACTGTGCCCTACTCCTTTAGTGGACTTGTGAATTTGCATCAAAATAATTTCATGCCAGCTTCCATGATTTGTAGTTGATATTGAACAAATGAATAAGCTATCTTGGCAATACTCAGCACAACCTCTCAATAGCTGAGATGCTTCAAGCCAGTTACTCTAGATTTGACGTCCTTTAGAGGCTACTCATGGGTTTCCCAAAAAATGGCTCTTTATGAAGGCTGAAATAGTGCCTTGTACCCTCACTTGTGGACACCAACAATCCTCTGAGGTCAGAGAGGGAGGCTTTCCTCAGAGCTGCTGTGGTGTGGCTTTCAAAGCAGCATGGTCTTCATGACCCCAATTTCTGTCCAAGATGAAATTGCTTTTATCTTTAAAAGTTGCTGCTGGCATTGAAAGAAGGTGAGTGAAAATGTGGAATAGATCAACAAATAACTATAGCTTTCTATACCTGGTTTCCAAGGACACATGAAAATCAGGGGAGAATGAATCTTGAAGAGTTCAACTCAAGTTCTTTCCTTTAAAAGGCCACAGGTGGCTTATTGGCTCACCTTCTGCTCTGTAGTTTTCCCACATCCAGTTGCTCCACCCTCACAGGTTGGCCTCATACCTTCACATCCCTTCCTAATGAAGCCTGCCTGGGTCTCTGCTCTTTCCTCTTCTCTCTGGGAGGCTTATCGAGGATGAATGTTCACTCTGGAGTCTGATCTGTGAATAGTAGTGGGCTGTGCCATGTGAACCACGAAGGCTGAACATAAAAGATAGGTGTAAAAATTATTGAAATGGATGAGCTTAGTCTAGGACACTTTGTTCTCAATTTGGGCCCCGTTGCAAAAACACAAAACAAAACAAAACAAAAACAAACAAGCAAACAAACCAGTCAGAGCAGGGTATGAGGACTGACAGAGAAGGAAGAGGCTAGCTGGGACCCATGGCTCATGTTCTCCAGGGTAGCTCAGGGAATGCCTGATATAGATGCTCCTTTAAGAGCGTCCATAGTTTTCCTGTGCCTCAACCTGTTGCAGCTAGACTGAAGACCAGCAGCCTATCAGGTTAAATGAGGTGCTTTAGGTGAAAGTGAATTGTTTGGAGCTAAGAAGGGAATTCCTACATTTAGTCACAGTCCCCTTAGTGCCCAATGGTTTTCTGATGTCAGTAAAGAGCCCTAACTGCCCCACAGCACCATAAGTACACTGGATCATCTTCACCCTGCCTGCTTCATCCATGCACCCCTCTCTCGGGCACCCAAGAGTTCTCAAGCCCTGTGAGAGCAGGTCTGGAGCTCTCTTGTTCAGAACTCCTCCCCATGGCCAGAAGAATAATTAGCATGCAGAAAGGACTGAATCTCTGCATGTTGGGCAAATGAATAATGAATGGACAAGGAACATAGATCTATATCCTCCTGACCTTGTCACCCCTGAAATGCCCATGCATTAGCTGAAGTTTTAAAATCCCCTGGGATGATCCAACTGCCTTCCTGCTCTATGGCAGATAAAGTTTTCATTAACTGTGAAGAGTATAAAAGGCAAACAGCCTGGTAGAGATAAAACATTAGAAGTGAACTGGTTTCGGCTCCTTTCCTGTTCTAATACAAGGAGAGAGTATCACTGGGATTATGAATTTGGGAGAGACATAATGGGCTTTGTACAAAATGAGGCTACTAACGTTCATCCAAAAACAGGAGTTGTAGGCAGAAGAGTTTTATGTATGCCTAACAATGAAGGTCTTGATTTTGTAAGAATTACACTTGTGAAAACTTGGACTTGAATTTTTGCTGTTAAAGGTTTGTGTAGTAGAAAGACAAGCTGAGTTTCAAATGAATGTGATCTGACCTTGAACCCTGGGTATGACAATGAGTCTCTACAGGAAAGAAGGAAAAAGGGTGATAATAAAAAACATTTGAAGGAAAAAATGGCTGACAATTTTCCAAATTTGATGAAAATGGTGGACCCACAGATCTTAGAAGCTCAACAAACACAAGCTCAGGAAACATGAAGCAAACAATCAAGGCACACCACAATCAAATTGTTCAAAACCAGTGATAAAGAGAAAATCTTAAAAAGCAGCCAGAGCAAAAAATGTCAAGACATTTTTTTGGATCAAGGAACAAATATAGGAATCATAGACAATTCCTTCTCAGAAACAATGCAAGTAAGGAGACATTGGAGCAATATCATTAAAGTACTAAAAAAAAAAAATATCAGCTAGAACTATATCCACCAAAAAATCTTTCATATATAAAGAATTTAATAAAGACATGTTCAGGCATGCAAAATCAGTAGTTCACCAACAGACCAATTAAAAAATTAAAGAAAATCCTTCAGAAAGAAAATGTTACCAGATGGAAGTATGGATCCATATAGAGAAATGAAGAGAGCCAGAAAAGGTCACTATGTGGGTAAGTATGTAAGATGCTGATGATCTAAATTCTTTTATTTATTTAAATATCTTTCAATGCCTTTAAAATATAATTGACTTCTTAAACATACATTGAGAAGATTAAAGATTAAAGATACATTGAGAAGTTTATAATATCTGTATAGATGAAGCATACAGTAACAACCACATAAAGATCAGAAGGCAAGGAACTGAAGTGTACCAGTGCACTAAAAGTCATTTAGTGAATGCACTAAAAGCTCTTGTGTTGTGGACTCCAAATGGGTGAATTGTATGGAATGTGAATTAGGCCTCAATGAGATGGTTACAAAAAGGTTCAAAGAAGAAATAAGACTAATGCACACAAGTTCTTATGAAAAATTGAAGAGGAAAGAACACTTCTCAGATAGCAAATCCAAATAAATGTTGTAAGGAAAATGAAAAAAATATGAGAACATTACCCTTCATAAACACAGATATAAAATTTCTGAACACATTTTTAGCAAACCAACTGAAAAATACATTAAAAAGCTAACATACCATGATAAATTGGGTTGTTCCAGGAATGCAGGGTTGGTTACCATTAGAAAACCTATCACCATATTAACAAACCAAAGAAGAAAAACTACACACCCACCTACACAAATTTTAAAAGTCATCTGATAAAATCCAACATCCATTCCTCATAAGAAGTCTAAGAAAACTAGGAAGGGAAGAGAACTTCTTTAATATGATAAAGGGCATCTGTAAAAAACCCCTACGGTTTACATCACACTTAATAGTAAAAGACCAAGTCTTTCCACCTAAGATTAGGAATAAAACCAGGATGTTTGCTCTTTTTACCTCTTTGGCAAGTGCTATCAGGCAAGACAAAGAAATAAAAGGCATCCAGATTGAAATAAAATAATAAAATTATCTTTATTCATAACTAGAAAATATGATGAACTATAAAAAAGCTATTAGAACTAATTAATTTAGTGAGATTACTAGATACAAGATGAACATATAAAAACCAATTGTATTTTTGTATGTTAACAAACATGCAGAAATTGAAATAAAAAGCAATAACAATAATTTAATTCACTAAAACTTAAATTACCACCCCCCCCATTTTCCTTCAGCACTGGAGATTTAACCCAGGGGTGCTCTACTACTGAGTTACACCTCCATCCCTATAAAAAATTAATTTTCAGACAGGGTCTCCTTCAGTTGGTGAGGCTGGTCTTGAACTAGTTATCCTCTGGCCTCAGCCTCCCCAGGAGCTGTGATTATAGGCATCACCCTACCCAGCAAAAAAAAATTAATAAATAGGTAAATAAAATAAACATCTTAATAGAATAAAGCATGATATACTTAGGGATAAATCTGATACAGTTGTAAAATTTGCCAAAAACTACAAAATTCTGCTGAGAGAAATGGAGACCTAAATAAATGGAGAGACGTGCCTTGTACATGGATTGGAAGAATCAATGTTTTAAAAATGTTACTTCTTTATAAATTGAACATAGGTTCATACAATCCTAATAAAAAAGTCTAGCATTCATGTGGAAAAAGTAATGATCTGGAACAGCCAAAATCAAATTGAAAAAGGAAAACACGACCAGAGGTCCAGTGCTTCCTTTTGTTAACACCTATTACAAAACTACAGTAATCAAAACAGTACAGCATTGGCATAAAGAAAGATGAGTGGAACACAGTACAGAGTCCAGAAACAGAGTGATGTGCAGAAAACCTCCTTTTGACAAATGGGCAAAATATTTGAACAGGCATTTCACCAAAGAAAATATGTAGATGGCAATAAGCACATGAAAAAAATGTTCATCATCATTAGTCATTAGGCAGTGAAAATTAAAACCACAGTGAGATATCACTATTTATCTATTAAAATGAAAAGGACTGACCATATTCAGTGTTGATCAGGATGTGAAGAAATAGGAATTACAATGCACTGCTGCTAGTGGTAACATAGAAGGTCCAACCATTTTGCAAAGAGTGTGGCAGTGTAATTCAGTCATTTTCAGTCATGGTACTCCTAGGTATTTATCAACAGAAATAAAACATATATCATTTTAAGACTTGTACATGACAGTTTTATTTGTAATAGCCCCAAACTGAAAATAAGCCAAATGTCCATCAGTAGGTGAATTGAATAAGTAAACTATAATATAATATACACAATTAAATATTATTTGATAGTAAAAAGGAATGAATTATTGATACATGCAATAATGTGGATGAATCTCAAAGTTATGCTGGATGAAAAAAGAAACTAGGTACCCCTTTAAAAGGTATGTACTAAAAGGGTTCATTTATATAAAATTCTAGGAAATACAAGTTAATCTATAGTGCCAGAAAGCATTTGAGTGGCTTCCTGAGCAGTGTAAGTGGGAGGGATTAGAATTGGGCAAAAGGAAGTTTGGGGGATGTTGGATAATTCACTATTTTGATTGTTATAATGGGTTTACAGTTATATACGTATGTCAAGCTTATCAAATTATGTACTTTAAATAGTGCAGCTTATTGTACTTTAATTAAACATCATCAGAAAATTGTTTTTAAAAAGTGCCCAGATCCAGGTGTGGTGGCGAATGCCTGTAATCCCAGCGGTTTGGGAGCTGAAGCAGGAGGATTGAGAGTTCAAAGCCAGCCTCAGCAAAGGCAAGGCTCTAAGCAACTTAGTGAGACCCTGTCTCTAAATAAAATACAAAAGGGGGCGGGACATGGCACAGTGGTCATATCCCCCCGGGTCCAACCCCCAAAACAAAAAAAAAAAAAAAAAAAAAAAAGTGCCCAGAAAGTTGGTAGAATTAATGAAAGAATGAAGACAAATGCACCTTTGAGGCTGTTTTCCATGACAGACATCTGGGTGACCTGAGATTCCAAAGTTCTCAAACTCACACAAGGCGTGTTTCCCTGCTCCACTGCAGGCCCTGGAGTCCTGCCTCAGTTCAGTGCCCTCTGCACTCGCTTTTCTGACATTTAAAGGATTAATAAGGAACTCTGAATGAAGAGCCTGTTAAGTGACTCATAAAAGTGATTTGTGCAGGAATACCTTCTTGTGAGACAAGGGCGTTGGAGGCAGCAAATTGACAAGTTTCTTGTTTTAGCTCTCAACTGGGAATTTGGGGGTAGCCTAGGAAAGCTAGAAAATACGTCAAACCTAACCAGGACAGGATCATATTCACACCCCTTTGTAGAAAATTCATGATCAGGTGATCAACTGTAGTTCAGAATCAGAGTTCTATCTGCCACATCTGAATGTCAGTCACAGAGGCCATTTTGAAAAATCAATGGCAAGCCATGGCATCATTTCTGACTCAGCTTATACTATTGGGTCATTCTTTTTCCCATTGTAGATCATTTTCAATACCATCCCAAGACTTTGTAGCCAAACCTGCTCTACAAACAGCTAGCTGCCCTTGCTGAGGAACTTTGCAAATGAAAGCTATAAAAGCAAGGTTAACTTATAAAACGAAAAAGCTCTTAACAGCATAGAACTTGGGTCCATTAAAAAGTCTGGACAGGTTTGATTAGAGTTAATTACATGAAGCCAATTATGACCAACATATCCCAAACTATTTTTGAGTAATCATTTTATTTTTGGCTAGGTCAAAAACAAATATTCTCACAGTATGCACACTACTTCCCCCAACCATTGGATTTTCATTGTTCTTTTTTTCTTATTTATTTATTTTTTTAACTAACACGAAAACAACGCACATGCCCCTCCTCAGCACTGGCTCTGCTCTTGCACGGAGGCAGGCTTTCTGCAGGAACAAGTGTTGCTGCCTGTGATGGTGGCTGCCTGCTGTCGTGTTTACCTTCGCCGGGGCTGCCTGGCTATTGTCGAGCCAGTTGAAATGATTCATGGGTCTGACAGATGTCTGGTACAGCTGGATGTGTCCTTGATTATCCCAAAAGTCTGGACAGCACTGTCATTCACCATTGCCCAAATTATCTTTGTATTGACTGTGGAACCCTCTGTGACAGTACTGTAATGGCTAATTACCCAGGATACCTTTGGTACTCACTTCATAATGGTTTAGTGGAAAGGAAAAAGACCATAAGGAAATGAGAGAAAATGTACCAATAAAAGTAACACCCTGCTCTTTGCAAAGAACACAGACTCTAGTGTGATGCAGAATGTATATTTATTTGACATCATGCAGTTTATGCTAATGAAATCCAGGGCCACAATAGTAGAAGCATAGATTTTTCATGAAACACATAAGGAGGAAATAAAATGTAAAGAACCTTGACAGTGATAAATTATGGACAATAGAAGGAGCTATTAGCTGTGAGACAATTGTATGTATAACATACTTGAAAAAGGGATGACGAGTGGCCATTTGCCTGCCTCCTATGTTGCGGGGGGATGGGGCAGGGAGAACATGTTCTGTTTAGCAAATAACCTCCCCAGAAATAGAGGGGAGGGAGGGAGGAAGGAGGAGATGCCTAGTAACTGCCTGGAGGAACAAGAATGGAAAGCTAAGGTTTCATTTTTCCCCATAATGCCATAAATTAGCACATTTTGACAAACATAGCTCCCACAAAGCAGATATATATTAGGGGGGAAAAGATAAGGGAATAGAGGGTACAAAATCCCATTTTGACTTTTAGTGGAGATGATGAGATCCCAGGAGGGCAGACAAAGCAGACTGGGAACAGCTTTTCACACAAAGAATACAGTAATTTGCCACGTCCTGTCCAGGCTGTGTTTGAATGTCACTCCTGTCTTAATTACCAGACTAACAAAGCTATTCTGTTATTCTGGAATCTCTGCCACGGTTTCTATAATGCAGAGAGCAATCTAAAGGGACTGCTTACAGATCTTCACTAAGCAAGTAGGCAAAGCAGGTGGCTTCCTGGGGTCCCAGTAGTGGGGTCACAGAAGGTAGAGGAGGGCGGTGGGTGCAGGTGTGGAGAACTGTACTCTTACTTGCCCTTGAGTGGACACAGTGACCCACCTGTTTGGGAGAAAGTAGCTTGGCATGGTGGGGTTCTCTAGCTGTTATTGAGATCTGGGACCCTGTGCGTTGGCTCTGCATGCCCTTTTGTTTTGGTAAAATGAAGACTGTTTTATTTTTCTGCTCATATTCCTATACATCAGCCTTAGGCCAAGTAACCCACAAAACATAGGATACAGCCAAATTGATGGCAAAACCTTGGTTTCTGAAAATCTTACTACTTAAATTGCCCTCTTAGCTGAAGATAAAGAGGAAAATCCCTCTCATTTCAGTGCATTGCTGAAGGATTTTCTCAAGTACTTCATCCCACTCTTATTTTTCTATCTCAAATGATTTTTTTTTTTTTGTATTGGGATTTGAACCCAGGGGTGCTGAACCACTGAGCCACATCCCCAGCCCTTTTTAATTTTTTTATTTTGAGATAGGGTCTCACTATATTGCTTAGAGCCTCGATAAGTTGTTGAGGCTGGCTTTGAACTCATGATCCTCCTGCCTCATCTTTGCAAGTCTGGGATTACAGGTGTGTACCATCGCGCCTGGCTATTCAAATGATTCTTGATGGTTTCAGAGACACTGTTCTGATCACTAGTCATCATCAAGGACCATGGTGGCAGTTTAGAAGAAGGAGGTTCAGGAATTTGGGCTGAATGTACCTTGAGCCCTGTGCTGAAGTACCCCCACCTCCACCCCTGAGGGTGACTTTTTCTATACAAACTAATAAACCTTTATCTATTGTACCAATCATATCTTTCTCCTTGAAAATGATGTGCAGTAAAAAATTAAATTTCTAGAGGACTCTAATTAATTGGAGTTATTTTGTACTAAAAAAAGAAATTTGCTAACCTGAGGTGGCACATGCCAGAAACCTGCAATCCCAGGAAGCTGAGACAAGGAGGATCCTAAATTCAAGGCCAGCCTCAGCAATTTAGGGAGACCCTGTCTCAAAATAAAAAAATAAAAAGGACTGGGATGTAGCTCAATGGTAAACCACCCCTGGGTTCCATCCCAAGTACAAAAAAGAAAATAGTTTGCCATATTTCAAAAACATTCAGGTGATACATTTGGTTTCTCTACATTCAGGTATGATACAGTGACACACTAGCAAAAGGAGAGGGATAATGAAACAAATCTTTAGTTCTGTTTCCACACCTGCAGAATAGCAATGATCTGTCCTTTATATTCAGATAACTAAAGTTATTAAACAAAAGCATAATTTCCTGATCATATGAATATACAATAATCAGAATTTTATTTGGAAGAGATACACATTGACCTAAAAGTATTTTAAAAAGTATTGAAATAATTACATAAAATGTTTGTTAGTCAAGCTCTCTCAAGAAGTAAACTACCTTGATTCTTCCTCTACATTTTTAAAGAAATCTAATGAATGGAGGAGTTCAAAGCCATGTAATGCCTGGATGGTATTTCAAACAGAGGTGCCATTTGTCCTAAAACAAAGTATGACAAAGGTTGATATAGTGTCTAATTCTAGGTATAATGTAAAGTTAGTCTAAAAGCTTTTCTTCAAAAAGTAGCAATGACATTAGAGTCCTGAAATCCCTACCTCTCTTGCCCAAAAGTAAGATTCAGATGAGATGTGGGAGGGCCTGGAAATAAGGCAGGTGGTGAAAACCTGAAAAGCTCATCCTCTTTGCATGCAGATCATCTATAGAAAGCATCTCTTAGGAGGAATTTTTAATCAAATGTCTGTACTACAAATATGTTATGTAGTCATACAATTGTTTATATTTCTACCTCTCCTTATAAATGTAATACATAACTTAAAATCAAGGGCATAATCTTAAATACAAAAAACAGCTGTTATTTGATCGCCCTGAAGAATGGAAAACTTTAAAGTTGAAATAAGAAAAAAAAAGAATACAAACCTATTGTTGTTGTAAGTGTATTATCTTATGAATAAAATCATAAAAGTGTGTATTTATAGTGGCCTGTCTAGAACTAATTGCTTTGGATGTAATGGATGCACACTTTATTCACTAACTCTAATTTTGCAACAATGATAGATGAAAATTCTAGAAGGGGAAAAAAAAGCCATGAAATAAAGAGAATGGGGAAAAGGCAGTCATGTATGCAGACTTCATAATTTGCCGTTCAGGATCTGGAAGTGTTTCCTGGATGTAATTATTATTAGTTATATTAAAAGTAAAAATTCCAGAAAGGCCTAGGAGCTGCACACTCAGCTACTCTCAGGGGCAAGGCAGGAAGGTAATGGGGGTGGTGGGGTGTGGCAAACTGGAATGTGTCCATGCTAAAGACAGCAGTTTCCACTAATCATTGCCACGTGCAAACAACAGCCAAGTTTTGCCAGATCTCTTGCCTTTAATCCAAATTCTGAGAGATTATGAATCCCTGTGGCCTCACAAACCCCAGACCTGGGTGGGTGTTAAGAGTACAGGGGAAAGAGCTGGGTGGAGGTGAGGAGTGGGGCTGGGGTCATGTACTCTGGACCTAATGCATTCTGGTTGTGTAATAAATAGTTAAGAACCATTCATTAGAGTAGACGTTGTTTGATATTGAGCAGCCCGTGGTGGATGGGGCTTACCTGTATAAGGATTAGTTTACCTAATAGCACACTTTCTTTTGTTTCATATCATCTATTTCATACAATTGGAAATATGAAGTGCTTTCTACACAGCCCATTTATAAGTCTCTGTATTGTCTTCCTTTCTTTCTCTTTATCTGGAGGCTCAGCTTGTCCTTCAGGGCTCAGAGAAGACTCCCATCACCCCTCTGACTGGGCTGGGACCTTGTGCCATATCCTCTCGACTCCTTTTCTGCAGCGCTGTCACAGCTGTGAACATGTAATTGTTACTATTTGTCTTCCCTACCAGACTGTAAGCTCCATGAGGACAGAGAACTTCATCTGTACCCACAGTACCTTCTTCATTGACTGGTATACGTTTGTTGCATAAATGTTTGCAGAAATGAAGACATTCGAATGAGTCACATAAAAATGTATGTATGTGTCCAGAGATTAGTCTTATTATCCAAAATACTTTCTGGAGAGTTGAAACAAAGAGCTGTTGCTTTATCCACTGTACAGCAGACCTGTCATTTATTTCTGAGTGCTCTTTTGAAGTTTACTCTGCTGACATGGGGACTCCTTAATATTTAATTTTTCTGGGATTCCTGATTTGCGTTCTCTGAAATGTGAAAATAATAGAGGTTTCCTTAAACGCCCATTTAGAAAAAATACTTTGCTTCTTTCAGACAACAGTAGAAATAAGAAATACTAATTGCGGAAGATTGTAAAAATGGCCGCAGGGTGGTGCTCTGCAGAGAGTTAGGCCGTGTGACTTGTTTTGACCAATGTACAAAGACAAATATGATGCAATCAGATGTTTGTTCTTAGTGTTCTTGGAAATGTGTGACTATGTGAATGGGCCTAGAATCATCTGCTGAAGACATATGACCTGGGTACCCTCATTACTCCACCCAATAGCCAGCATCTGCTGATGGTCATGTGATTAAGGTCAGCCTAGGTCAGGTGACCTGTGCTATGACTGCAGTTGTATTGAGGGGTCAACTAAAGGTCAGTGGGGTTGAGCCAGGTCTCTATTGCTGGCCTATGCAATCACAAGCTAAGCTTTGGGATAGCCTGTTATGTAGCAAAAACTAACAGATACACATTTTTTTTCAGGGTGGTAGAGCTTTTCCAACAAGCCTGGACTAGAAAGAAATCTTAATATCAACTCTCCTCTCTCTCCCTCCAGTTCACCCATGTACTATTATTATGAACTTCAACAAAGCAGAAGCTTTTCTACATGAGAGAACAGCAATCAGAAATTGGGAGTGCTTGAAAAAGGGAGAGTGTCACTAATAGTCCCTCTCCAGATCTGACAAGGAGGCAGAGGAAGAAGGGACAAGTGGTGAGAGCCAAGCTATTGGTAAGACTTACATGGAGTAAAGGAAAGAATTAATCGTACTGATGTTATATCACAATATCCTCATTATAATAAAAAAAAATTCAGTGAAACTTTCTAGCCCCTACAAGTTGAAAAATGAAGTCAAGCAAATAAGGGGACCATTCAGTGCATCATTTTAATGTACAGAAAACACACACATTAGATGTAGAAGTTTGCCTTTGTTTAAGGCCCTTAAGCCTTCCTTAGCATTTTTAGGAAAATATATTGAAAGTAAACATTGGTTATTTTCTAAAATGCTGCTCTGAAACTTTTAGTATGTTTTTGTGCTGAATCTTGATATAGTAATTTTAAAAAGCGTGACCTACACAAAATGTGGAATGTGGTTGCAGAGTTGGGGTAGAACAGAGTGGGTGTTGACGGAGCGCTCACTATTTGCCTCCTTTAATCTCTGCAATCCCCTGTGAAACTGAGGTTCCGAAAGGTTAGGTAACTTGGTCAAGGACACACAGTAGCTAGTAAGGTTTTATTTTATAGATATAGATTTCAAATCTAATTCCAATGACTGTGTAGCCTTAGCAAAAATACAGTGCTTCTATCATTAGTGACAATAATAATTTGTAATGAACCCTTATTATGTATCATGTATTTTTTTTTCATTTTAAAATAATAGCTGGCAATTATTGAGAACATATAAGCTAATTGTTCAGGTTATACATGCTAACACAGCTAGAAACACTTTGCATATAATACCTAATTTACTCTTCACAAAACCTTTATGAGGCAGGTATATTTATTATCTCCATTTTCAAAATAATGAAACTGAAGCATAAAAATTTTAAGTAATTTGTGCAAGATTGTCTAAAAAATATAGGAGGAAGCAGATATGGAAGTTAGAATATGTCAAAACCCAAACTCTTTCTATTAAACCACACATCCTCATTTCCTCTTTTTTATGTATCTTCTGAGATAATTTTGTTATATTTTGAAATCAGCATCACAGCTGCTACTGTGCTTAATTTCTGAAATGAAGGGCAAATCAGCCACTATTAAAGAAAGCAAGAGCCGTGGGAATACATTTTCAATGAGGTTGGTCCTGTTTTGTTCCTGGGGTTGAAACCCTTTCATAGAGCATGGTTCCAGAACACAGTAGCTCAATTAATATTTGCTGTATGAAATTCTAATCCAGTAGGACCTCATCTTAACTTGATTACATCTGCAAAGATTCTATTTCCAAATAAGTTCCACATTCACAGGGCCAAGGTGGACATGCATTTTTTGGGAGGGAAATAGTTTAATTCAGTACAGATCCTTTAAGTATGTTCTTACTAATGGAGCCAATCATAAGAGGAGACAGGGCAGAGCACACCTTGTCAAGGCCCACAAGGAACTCCCCCTCCCTAATAAAACAAAGCCCAAACTCCTTTTGGCATAGGCTTTAAATTCAAACACTAAGGATGGTAGAACATAGTAGGCCCTATCACCTATATTCTCTTTGTGAATGAATTTCCCTTCTCTGAGAACCAATTTGCATGAGGAATGTGGAGAAAAGCACAAAAGCTAAAGCAAGGAAGCAGGAGGTTGTAGAAAGGTGGCACTTGCCAAGGGAAAGTTACCAAATTCAGAGAGTCTGGGTGGATCCATGCAAAGGGAAAGGGACAATAACCCTAGGACGAAAGGCAGTTGAAAGAAGAGAGCTTTCTATTGGTCATTGGCAGAGGTGTCTGATCAAGACCTGTCACTGGCCAACAGATGTTGCTGAGGGAAGACCACTGGAGATGTCACAGGAAAGAGCAAGAAGTCCCTTAGAATGAATATAGTACAGTCAGGGCCCCAAGGCAGGAGAAGGTGAGTCTTCAAAAATGCATGAAGTTCCATAAGGGAAAGAGGCAGCCTACATGTGAATGACTGTTTTCCTGTTCCTCTCTGTTCTGATAATAGGCACTCATTGGAGAGTCAGCATCCCAGGTAGATCAGACAGACACTCCCGTGATTTCCCTAGAAATCAAAGAGGACTGTGACATGGCCCTGCCTGAAGCTCTTCCAGCTGGAGTAAAGATCCTAGGCTCGGTAACCACTGCCTGAAGCCAACGCCCTGGTGCAGGGTGCTGTGGCAGAGAGAGGAGGCCATGGTTGGCCCTGTGCTAGAGGCTGGATGGCACCCTCTATTGGTTGGTGGTCTCTGCAGGCATCTCCAAGCCACCTCTAAGGAGATATCAGGAACTGACAGCAGAACATGGGACAGGAATCAGATGTGCTGTGTGGCCTTGGTGAGTCACTTACGCTTTCTGAATTCCCATCGAGAAAGATACATGAAAATATTCATGTAACACTGCCATCTTGGCACACAGATGTCCTAAAAAAATTGTTGTTCTCTTATTAAACATTCTTGAATCATGAAGCTTATTCAGAAAAACCTGTGCTGTGATACCAGTTTTTTGTTTTTTTTTCCAGCTGAGCTCGGAAATGTTAATTTTAATTCCAACTTTGTTTTCTTTGTAAGAAAGTAAGAAATTCATCTGGGGCCTAAAGTTTCATTATGATTTTAATTTAAGGACTTAAATTGGGTACTTGGCAGAGGTGGCAAGAAATATGCATTCCACAGCTGAGAGAGTGGAATGCTACTGAGGCTTTAAATTTTGATAAATATATGGCTTTTATGTTCTTCCCAGTTCAGTTTTGCTCTGCTGTGTATTGTAGGATTTTAAAAAAATGTTCCATTTTAAAGGGCAGTTTCTGTTTTGGTTTTGGATATTCTTGTGCAGGGAATGGGGGTTGGGTGGTGAGTGCTAACTATGAGATAATCCCCTAGGTGAATTTGGTGATACTGGTAATAAAGAATGTAAAAATGCTAATTAAAATCCTTATTTAACCACTCCAACCTTTCCTCAGGATAGTTACAATCTGATGATTAAAAGTTGCAAAGGTACCGTAAACTTCACTGGGTGGTATTTTTTTTCAATAATGCAAATGATCTTTCCTGCTCTTGCAGCATCATTTAAAAATGGATTTTGATTACTTCTAAGCTTGTAAAAATATAGAATCATAAATGTACTCATTTCCCACATTGAAGGGGGACAGGGAGAGAAAAGAGCAAAGGAATACATCACATTTTTAAGTAAGCAGTCACAAAAGACCTTTAAATAACTCAACTTCCTACCATATTTTATTATCTTCTCTCAGTTTTACAGCATTATCTACCGTAGAAATGCAGGGAGATTTGTAAAACACTATAGCATTTAAGTCATTACATTTTATAGCTAATTTCTAATGTGGATTTGATTTTTTACGAGCAGAAAAAGAATCTAATTTGCATTAGTGACAGTAACTAGAGAAATTTAACACCTGGCCCTGGTTGTACTAGAAATTGAATATTAGGTACTTGGGTGCTAAAAACCCATTCAGATCTTCAAGGGGGATTTTTCATTTATTTATGTGCTGCTCTCCTGTTTACCATTACAAAACTGTTCATATTATGATGGGAGAAAACTCCGTGCCTGCAGACAGCCTGGATCTGTGTTTTTTCATTCTTTGGCAGAGAAAAGGAACTACTTACCCATTAGCAAGAACACACCCTTAAAAAAGGACCACCATTCCATGCATCTAAAAAATATCAAGGCCGCCTTGGAGAGAAAGCTCAGACTCCTGCTGGCCTCTCCCATCTCCCTGCTGGCTCCTCTCCCTCAAGCTTCTCTTTATTTTCTCTTCCCCTCCCTCTCCCTAGCCCCACCGTGTCACTGTTTCCCTGATAGAAGCTTGGGTGCAGTGCATCCAAGCAAAATTAAACCTCTGCTAAGAAGATCACATTGTTGTTACAAGAGCAATCCATATGTTTATAAACTGTAGAAAATTAGGAACTGCAAAAGAGGCGAAGCTGGTGTTAAATGATATGGGAAGTGACACTTTACATAGCCAGTTACAATTAACACATTGATGGCATTTTGCTGGCTCCTTGCAGTGATAATGCTGTTGTCAAATGTGTTTAGTGCACCAAATCTCCTGGAGCCTTCAGCCAGGCAGCGAGCTTTTGACAGATTGAAGGTTCGGAGATAGGCTATCATGACAGATGGAAACTGGCACCGATGTTCAGCTTTCGCCGATCACAGGGGACCTGCCCCCCTTATTCTGCAGGGCTCGGCTCTGCAACCTTCCCCCTTCTGATGAAAGCAGGGGATGGCATTGTTAAATAGTGCATCTGTGTGAGTTAGACTCCTCTGATGAAAGCATAAGGCAGACGCGCTGTGAAGCAAAGACAGCCTCGGCTCTAACTGCATTTTAGATAGACTTGAGGAAGACCCTAGGGAGCTGGGAGAAAACTTTGGTGAATTTCAGACATAAAGGGAAAAAAGACCACCCATTAATTTCCTCTCCTCTAAGGATATAAAAATAGACCTCTGATGACAAAATCTCAATTAATGACTTTCATAAACAGTTCCTCAAGCTAGCAGTCTTTATGGAGTCTTGTGGATGTTTTTCTTATCATCATGATTTCCTTGTTATTAATCGATTAATTCCCAAACAATGCAAGAAAATCTGTAAGGAGGTGCCTGGGGGGCAGTGTTGAGTCCTATTCTCGTCACAAACTAATTCAATTACTCTAAGATGCTCTTTTTTTGACACTGGGCAGGGTTCTTGAATCTAGGTTTTAAAATCCAGGGCAGAGAAAGACCGAGCTTTACACAGCTGGGCATTAACGGGAGGATCATATAGTTAATTAGCCTTTCACCCTTTCTCCGCCAACGCCCTTTTTAAAGAAAAACATTAGTCATTTCATTTCAAATGTCCATCTATTTCAAAGGCTTTCACTTTGGCTCTTGGAGTCCTTTCTTCTCTCTGACAAATTCCTCTTTAATTTCCCTAAACTGGCTGCAGAGCCCTCTTTCTTTGCAGTCTTAATCTTCAATTCTGCTCTCACTATACAGGTTGGGAGCAGCAAGTACTGCAGCCCATTTGAGGTATGATAATCAGCTGATTAGCTAGTGGAGTCGTTTTCCCTGAGGCTCTTTTGTGTGCAAAATCCTCACACTCAATTGACATGTGGACATCATAAAGCTGATGAAATGCAATTGTAATGAACAAGAGGGAGCGGCATCTGCAGCCGTCTAAATGAAGGACCCTTTCCTCTCGCAATGCTAATTCAGAAAATCTGCTCTTAACGTGTACTCCCCCTGGATTCCAAATCGAGGCACATCTCCATGAATGCATATTCAAGGAGTGAATTAGCCTCTGTGGCAAGTGAGCGCCCAGCCTGACCAGACTGATTTTAATTTCAAGACAGATTATACTGCATCAACCGTAGTAATGATCTGACAGTTCATTTGTGACGAGAGTCCTACAGTCAGGTTTACTGTACGGACAGACACAGGTGCACAGAGAGAGCCAGCAAGACCTCTCAGACAAGACCAAAGGTTGCTGTCAAATTATTTCAGCCAAAATAGTCCAATGAAGGAGAAAGGAGATAATGCATTTAAAAAAATTAATGAGTCTTCATATTTAAACCCTGGCTATAATGGTGGTCAATGGGTGTTCCCCTACCTATTATAGGTTCATGTACACCCAGCAGTTGTTAAATTAGGAAGAAAGAGGTGAGATTTCCCTTCTGCACATCTTTTTAGAAAATGGTATCATATGCTGAGAAATTTCCAAGTGAATGAGACTTGGTACCCAAGATTTTTTTTCTTTTTCTTCTTTTTCTATTTTTAATAACTGAATTGCACATGAGTCAGTTTGTAGGAAGGAAAGCCCTGCAGTATAAGCAGAGAAATTGTTCATTTCCTCTGCCTGCTCTGTGGCAGTTGCTAATATAAGAAGACAGGTTTGTTCATCACTATTTTGGATCACCTTTGGGTTGCCTATACTTTTTTTTCTATGAATAAATGTTAATTAATGATGGTAAGGAAGGCTTGCCTTCATAGCCAAAAGCTCAAGGCACTTTTCAGACATTGATTTATCTTGAAGAGTTAGAAAAAGGGCAGGTATTAGCACAGTTATTTTTGCAGAGGTAGAAATAGAAGCATGGTGATAAAGTGACTTGTACAAGGTCATACTACAAGCCAGGCCCAGATCTCTGCCTTGAACTCATTTTCACCCTCTCTACATTTCTAGACACAGAAAATACTCCAGGGAAAGGTATTGCTAATCCAACCTTAAGGAGACTTCTTCATAAGCATTGCTAATAAATATAGCACATGCCTTAAAAGCAAGGGAACAAGACAAGCTTAATAAGGACTGTTGTTACTATCAGGTAATCTACCCAGCGTCTGCACAGTTCACACAGAGGTCCTGTCAAGGAGTCTGTTTCTGAGATTACAAGAGCTACTCCTCAGTCTCTTTATGCTTCACTTTGGCCCTAACATTGACCTTGATCAATAGTCTTTCAATTCAGTTTAACTCAATAACTGTGCAGTGTGTGCCTGTAGACGTGATCATAGATCATTCTCCTTCCTCTGGTGTGTTTCGAGACAAAATTTGGGGTATCTGATGAGAGCTGTCATAACAAAGCCTCCTCCTCTAGTGGTCAGGAGCTACTCAGCCAGGGGCGAAGTGATGAGTAGGCACTTTAGGGAGGTAAGAGGAATGAGACATTCCTAACATTCATACATAGGAAAGAGAGATGCCCATGAGCAAACAAATCAAAAAGCACAAACCTAGCACGAACTGTGCCTAGGTACATATGCAGCCCCAAATTTACCAACTGGTTGTTTTCCAAAGTCTGCTTGTGAATCAGTTGTTTCAAATTCACAATGCATTTTCCCATGAAAGCAAAGTTTTAAATGGTGTTTAGGTTCTCAGGCCAGCTGTCAGCACTGTATTTAACCTGTAACATAGCTGAATAGATGGCTAACAGCACACCCATTTGTAGCTGAAATAGTGCCAATGTTTGGCAACATTTGGGCTCTGAGATCAGGTGGCTTGTGTCCAAATGCCCTCTGCTGCTTACTGTCTGGGACCCTGTACCAGAAATTTCATCTAAACCTCAATTTTTCCATCTATGAAAGGGATAATAGTATCTACCTCATGAAATCATTGTTAGAAGGATTAAACGACACAAGACAGAGAGAAATATTTGACCTGATATGGAGTAAGTGCTCAATAAATGCCAAGCAGGAACAATAGGATCATTTACATAATTTTATGTTTTAGCCATGTTTCTCCGAACTTCATTGCTAATATCCCAGAGCCCCGTTCCAAGGGTGTGTGTGCAAGCATTTCTTTATTTAGAAAGAGGACCATTCTCATTTGTTTAAAAGAAGGCAGTAACACCTAGGGGTTAAGAGTGATTTTGAAGCCAGAATGGGTTCAAGTTTTGGCCTTGCCACTTGCCAGCTGGGTGACTTTGAGCATGTTCAAGGTACATGTGTTACACCTCATAGCAGCTCAGAATAAAATTGTCTTCTACTAACTGAGTACTGATTTAACATTACATTTTGAAGCATATTGTCTGTGGAGTGGATGAGTTCATGAACTCAGCCCTATGAAATAAGGCTATCCTAAGGATTAAGTTAATATATGCAAAATGCCAAGCTTGAAAGTAGAAAAGAAGTAAATGTGGTTATTATAAGGATACCATGGCCTGTCATTGGCAATGACAAATGAGCAGGAAACCTAAGCCCAGTTGGAGATTAATGACTGTCTCAAGGTTACTGTTTAGTAAATAATGATCTGGGACTAGAGGTTGGTCTGTTAATCCCTAGTTGAATACTCTTTCCAGGTCAGGTGTTCCCTCTACCACACACCTATGAGGCACCCTGGAGTGTTGGTTAACATTTATTAAGTACCCACTGGGTGTACAGCACTGGACCAGTTCCTGTAGTTTCCTTAAAGAAGAGAAGTCATGCTCTAGACTGTAAACCAAGAGTTGGTAAACAGTGGCCACAGGCCAATGAAACTGCTGCATGTTTTTGTATGGCCTGTGAGCTAAGAAAATGTTTCACCTTTTTAAATGGTTGAAAAAATTCAAAAGAAGAATATTTTATAACAGGTGAAAATGTTATGAAATGCAAATTTTAGCCTCTGTAAATGGAGTTTTATTGAAATAGCCACTCCTCTTTGTTTACATACTGATCATTGGTGTTCCCCTACTACAACATCAGAGATGAGTAGTTGTGACAGAGACTGCATGGCCTATAATTCCTGAAATCTTACTATCTGGCCTTTTGCAGAAAATGTTTGCTGACCTCTCATCTGGATCCAAGGAGACCTATTCTGCTTGGTTTATCACTGAAAGAGTTAAGAGACTCAATGATCCAACTCAAGGTACATGTGTTACACCTCATAGCAGCTCAGAATAAAATTGTCTTCTACTAACTGAGTACTGATTTAACATTACATTTTGAAGCATATTGTCTGCGGAGTGGATGAGTTCATGAACTCAAGAACTGAACTGCTTGGATCCCATCCAGTTCTACCATTTGCTAGTTGTGTGACTGTAAGCAAGTGACTTAGTTTTTCTTTGTGTCTCAGTTTTCTTATCTGTAAAATGGGATTGTCTTGAGGACTGTGAATTTTTACACAAAAAATATTTTGAAGAGAGCCTGGAATGTTGTCAGTACTGAGCTAGTGTTAGCCATTGTTATTTTCATTATTGCAGTAATGGGGATTGAACCCAGGGGTGTTGTAGAGTTGTGTCTTCAGTCCTTATTTTTATTTTGAGACAGGGTCTCAATAAGTTGCTGAAACTGGCCTGGACTTTGTGATCCTCCTGCCTCAGTCTCTCAAGTAGCTGTGATAATCACATTCATGTGCCATTGTGCCTGGCCAACCATTGTTATTTTTGAAGTTCTAGGAGCCTCCTCTTCAGAGCAGTGGGCTCTATCTACTCAGCTCAGCTTAGTTCCTGCCCAAACACTGAGAGTCTTCAGACCAGCACCAAGGTCTGTCTTTCCTGCCAAACTATCCTTGAATCTGTTCTCTTCTCTGTGCTTCTACAGAGCAGTGTACACCTGTCCTTCATATTGAATAATAATTTTATACCCATTTTTGCTCATACTAGATGGTAAACTCCTGGAAAGAAAAAAAATATTCTCATCTTTATCTTCCGAGTGTCTGTTATGTAGAATATTTGGTACATGGTAATATCATAGTATCAGTAAATATTTGATGAATTAGAGAATGAAAATTTGGCCGGGAAACATTTGAGTTAGAAAGTCTCTATGAATTCTTTTTTAATGTATGAAAGCCCTCTAAATGTGGTAATTTCTTCACCTCTTAAAGGCACTGGCTGACAGTACAATTAAATTGGGAAATTTGAGGCTTAAAATAAAAGGCAGATAGACGATACTGTCACTTACTAAATTTAGAAATCAAAGTGCAGAAACTTGTGGAGAGACTTTGCATGAACAGGTTACCATGTCCCTGATGCAGTAGCTAGCAACATGATTGTAGGCAGGGCACTTCCTCACTTTAGTCTTTTAGAGTTGATGGAAAAGTAAGGGAAATAGTCAATAGATAATCACTAAGTCCTCTTTCCTTTCCCATACTATGATTTTTGCGCAGCATGCACGGATTTCTCCCAGGAAACACAAAATTCTGCCCAGCATGCACAGAGCTTCTACATAATGCTGGTAGGTAAGTTACAAGTTTCCAGAACCCAAATTTGGAAAGTAAAGAGTAAGATGATCGCTTGAAGTGGACACAGAAGAAGAGAGGCAAAAAAAAAAAAAAAAAATCAGTCTGTAAAAGTGGGGGCAGATTGGATCAGGATAGGCTCTCGCACGGTGCTAAGGAGTCTGGGTTTGATGCAGACACAATAGAGCCTGTGGGTGTGGTTAAGAAGTGGAGTCCTATGTGTTTTGGAAGGAGAAATATGGCTGCCGTGTGAAGACTGGACTGGAAGGAGAGAATAGGAGCCCGCCTGCAGTAGGGCCAGTGGGAATGCAGGTTAGGGAGGTAGCTAAGAGGCCAGATTTTGGATTTGGGTATTTAGAAAAATCTGAGCACCTGGGGCAAATGAAACACTGTTTTCTGACAGGCAAACAAGAGAAACAGTACTTTGGGCAACTTTCATTTCTTCTGATACATCCTTAATAAAGGAAAATTTCTGGGTTTATGTGTTTCCAGAATCACATTGGAGCCCATACAGAGTAGTGACTTAGGACTCAGGCCTAGGATTTGAATCTTAATTTAACTCTAAGATGTTGGGTAATTCACTTTACTTCTTTAAGCCTTCATTTCCTTGGCTATACCTCCCAAGGTCACAGGTAAGGATTTAACAAAATGATGCCTATTAAACTGCATATCAGAGGATCTGGTAATCAGAAAGCAGTAAATTAATGCTGGCTGCTACCATAGAGCGCTTTGGGTTTACTCTAGCTGCAGTCTCCTCAAGCCTTATCTATATTTTCATTCTAGAAAGAAATACTTGGAAGTCTTCTACCCAACTGGACTTTTAGAAGACTGGATAACTGAAATAGAAGTTTTAAACCACTATTCTAATAAGAGTTTAATCCTTAGAAACCCAGAAACAATTTAATGGAGCTATTTGGTTAAACTTAATGCAGTTCTTTGAAATCAGCTTAAATGCATGGATTGTTACTCAAAGGTTCCAAAGAACGCCACTTGCCTGCTCGGGAAGCCGCAAACAAGGTCAGTATTGATAGCTCACGCTTCAGTGAGTGTATCAATTTAAAGCTTCATCAGTGATTCTCACTCATCTGCAGCCCGCCTGGCTGTTGTCTTGTAGGAACGGGGTGACTTACGAACCTATTAAGTAACTTCTTCACTTGTGCTCTAATGAGCCTATTGTTTCCCTAGAAGAACACAAACACCTGGGTACAAGCACAAACCCAAGGCACAGACAATATCGCGCAGACTTCAGCCAGCGAGTTGTTGTCTGATTCTCAGGTTGCTTTGCAGCTTGCCAAGTGGTGCCTCCTTTCTAAATTCCCTAAGAGAGGGACACACGCTGGGACAACAAGGTCTGAGGAGGACTGTTCCCATCCTCCTGTCCACTACCAAGAGCTTTGGTTGCATCTTGTTTCATCTGCCATCTGAGGTTCATGAGTGTGACCTTTTGGAATCTGAACATTAGATTCCCACTGCCACCAGCAAGTATCTGCAGTGAAGATTACCACTGCAGATCCCCATCCCTAGGTCTATGGTGTATGTCCACAAGTAGGTTGAACCTGAACAGTGGGGAGGGACATAGAACCCATCTACAGAAAGGACATCCTGGAAAGGTCAGTCAAGGACGTCAAAGAGCGCTCCTTGTAGCTCCACCTGGAGGGCTTTAGTGCCGTTTTTCTGCTACCACAATTTAAGTTGTGTTCTCATGTTCTCTACACACACACACACACACACACACACACACACACAAACTGTTGGCACCAGAGTTCCTCTTAGGAAGGAAGTTTTTTAGGGAATAAACTCTAAATAAATCTCTAAATAAGTTCCAAGGGCAGGACTTAGAAGAATTCAGCAACATTGATGGTTATACTTTTAATTTCAGAAATGAAGAGGAATCTGAGGGGGAAAAAGGCAGAGAGAAAGGGAAAAACGAAGATGGGAGAAAGCCAGACACTGGACCCCTCGTCGGAGCTGGAGCCCATTCAGGAAGATGGTTGTTGAGAAGTTTTCCACAGTGGAGCAACCAGAGGATTTTTAAGAATGTTTAATACTCAATTCAAAGTTGCCTGCATAGCTCATCTCTCCAAGTTTTAGAAATCACTTGTTTGAGGAGTTCAATGGGAAAGTAAGGGAAAGGGGTGGAGGAGTCCCCTAGGCCTGGGGGAACAGGAAGGGAAGCAGAGCCCAGGAGGCAAGAAGTGAGTCAAGAGAAGAACATAGTTTCCTGGGAATTTTCAGAATTTGTGGGAAAGACCTTGAACTTCCACAGGATGTGGGATAGAAAGCTCGAGAGAATTTCATTACTTTTTTTTTTTTTCTTTTATGGTGCTGGGGATTGAACCCAGTGCTTTGTGCTTGCAAAGCAAGAACCCTACCAACTGAGCTATAGCCTTAGCTCTTCATTACATTTTAATGTGCAGGGTAACCTCAGCTGAGACCTGGCTTCCACAAACTCTGTAGTGAACAGCATCCATCATCAGTCACAGATGTTTTCTAAACCCATCGATTCTCTGGTTAGATTTTCAAGTCTTGTCTTTAATAAGTTTTCTCTGATTATGAAACCAACACATAACTTGGACCTTGAAAAATAACTTGGGTCACACAGAATGCTGGGAAGGTAGAAATTAAAATAATCAGAACTTCTTAGGCTTGTTCCACTAAGCACTTATTTCCCACTTTCTCTCTCCCTGATGGGCATTGCAAGGACAAGATGGCAAGTGTCCCTTGGGAGTAGTGGGATTCCCCACTACTGAGCCTGAGTGACTTGCTGATCTGAAGTTGTGCAGGAAACTCTTGTGCCTTGGTAAAAACTGGGCAGACAGGTCTTGAGGGCTTTAAATGTTTAGCTCCTACTATCTCGGGAAGAACCTTAAACTTTCAGAGAAGTTTAAAATATTCCAAATGTTTGTGGCTGTTTCTAAAGAATGTATATTTAGCCCTTTCCACAGCTCTATGTTAATCTGTTCCAGTTTATGCTAATTGTGTTCTCATTATTTGGGAGGAAGGAATGGAGACTTGGACCCTCTCCAAGGCATGGGGGTGCTCACATTGCATGCTGGTGGGAAGTAGCATTTGGCATGCTGGGGGAGACCTTCCAATGCTTGTCGCCCTGAGGAGCTGCAGGGGACCTGTCTGGTCTGTACTTGGGACCCATGCCAATGGGGGGTCCCTGGAGTCACAGCCTGACTATTTGCAAAGGTTTAGGTTGGTGTAGCTGGGGAAGAACCAAACCACTGACAGCCATAGAATCAGAGCCATGGGTCTAAGGAACTCTTGGGACTGAGGACTTACAGGAGTAAGGTGAGGGTGGGACTTCATTGGTAGGGGAACAGTTTGGGTTTCTCTGGATGATCTCTCATTCTCTTTCCACCGCCTTTTTTTTTTTTTTTTTTAAAGTCATTGTAGCTAGGCATGAAATGGGGAAGCCCAGCTTGGCTCACATTGCTACTCAGATGTGCAGAGAAAGTGCACTTTTAAAATTTGGCTCTAGCCAGGCGCGGTGGCACATGCCTGTAATCCCAGCACTTGGGAAGCTGAGGCAGGAGGATTGCAAGTTCAAAGCCAGCCTCAGCAACTTAGTGAGGCCCTAAGCGACTTAGTGAGACCCTATCTCTAAATTAAAAAAAAAAAAATGCAAAATAGGGCTGGGGATGTGGCTCAGTGGTGAAGTGCCCCTGGGTTCATTCCCCAGTACCCCCCCAAAAAAATAAAAAAATAAAATAAAATTTGGCTCTACAAGTGATTCCTTCTCTCCATGAACACCTGCTCAGAGTATCAGGGAAATATATACTCTTTTTTTTTTTTTTTTTTTTTTTTTTTTTTAGCTCACTCCAGTTTAAAGCTTAGTCTGCTACATTTGCAAATAAATTGTTCTGTCTCTCTGTTATGGTTTGAATATATGTGTCCCTTCAAAAATTCATGTTGGAACTTAAATTCCAATGTGATAGTATTGATAGGTGGGGCTTTTAGGAAGTAACTAAGTCAGGGGGGTGGAACTCTCATGAATGGGATCAGCAACTTTATAAAAGTGCTAGAGGGAACCTTTGAGGTCCCTTTTTTGCCCTTCTGACCCTATCATCATGTAAGGTCACAGCATTTGTCTCCTCAAGGGAACACAGTAACAAGGTGCCACCCTGGAACAGAGTCTGGACCCTCACCAGACACTGAACCTATAAGTGCCTTGATCTTGGACTTCGAACCTCCAGAACTATGAAAAAAAAGAAAAAAAGAATTTTTTCTTTATAAATTACCAGCTCAAGTATTTTGTTTTAGTATCACAACAGACTAAAGCACTTATGGATGTGTCCCTATCTTTGCTTCTCTGCTTGAGACAGCTTCTGGATGTATGGGGTACATGTGACCTTAGGGCACTGGGGGAGGACAGTCTCATCCAAGCGGTATCCCCACCCTGTCCATTGGTTTGGCCTTTCTGAGCTCATCCATTTCTGCCTGGTCAAAGGTCATTTTCCTGGCATTTGCAGGTGAGCTCTTTGGCTCATGTAGCTTATGGTCTGGTCATATTCCCCAGTTGATGCAAGAATGGTGGGGCCCTGACTATTGACCCTGCCTCTCCTTTGTTCTAGTTTTTATCAGGGCTCCTGAAGTTAGCAGCAGCTCTTGGTCAAACCCAGGTGGAGTTGTCAGATTTAGCAAATAAATGTAGGACACCTGCTTAAATCTGAATCTCAGATAAACAATGAATAATTGTTTAGTTTAAATATTGCATGTAATATGATTTTTTTGATTATCCGAAACTCATATTGAACTGGATATCTTGTATTTCATCCAGCCACTCTCATCCTAAACCCAGTGCCCTAGGCAACAAAGACAGTAGCTCCTATTAAGGGAGGCCTTTCTGCAGACTTACCAACCACATTGGACAGGAACCTGCTGTGTGTCCCTAAGAAGCGCAGGCTCACATCTGGGTACCTTCTGTGCCCTGGAGTCACAGAATCCCTGCCAGAGCTGAGCTCAGGGTCTTTCTTGTTAAACAACTCTACTAGGCTGCCACATTTCCCCTGATGTGGCCACTGCATGTTGGGGCTGGGAGGCTGGGAGAGCATTCTCCTAAGCCCTGGATGGCATGGGCAGGAGACTTGTCTGCCCTTGGTGTAACCTCCCTCACCAATACCTTTCATTTCCTCACCTTCTGCCCTTATCACCCTCCTTCTTGCTCAACTCACCAGGTCAAAAAAAGAAAAAAAAAAAAAAGGTAGTTTATTTTATAAAAGCAGTTTCTCTTTTATTCCTCCTATAGGTCAGCCAGCCTCACGCCTAGCTGCCATAGCAAAAAGAATATTTTCTTTGCATGACAGGGGAACTCAGTGACCTGCATTCTCCAGTCTTGGTTCTCTTTATGTTAAAGACAGAAATAAAGGAATGTGGAAAACCCTTTCTCCAGGTAATGACTTGGCTCACATGATTGTTATCTTGCTATAAAGTCCTACATTGAATGTCAGATATTGATATTTTCTTGTTTTCCCCTCTAGGAATACTGTTCTCTCAGAAAGAAGGTGTTCTACTCAGCTTTTTCATGCTGTGACCAAAGGACCTGTCAAGAACAATGCAGAGGAGGAAAAGTGAATTCTGACTCATGGTTTCAGAGGCTTAGTCCATGGTCAGTTGACTCCATAGCTCTGGGCCACAAGGTGAGGCAGAACCAGGGCAGAGGGGTGTCTCAAAGGAAGACTGCTGAGAACAGGCAATCAGGAAGCTGAGAGAGCTCTGCTCACCAGGCACAAAACAAACACCCCAAAGGCATCCTCCCAGGGAACTACCTCCTCCAGCCACACCCTACCTACCACAGCTACCGCCCTGTTAATCCAATCCACTGATTAGGTTGCAACTCTCTTAACCAAATCATTTCACCTCTGAACATTCCTGCATTGTCTAACACTTGTGCTTTGGGGGATATCACATATCCAAACAATAACAGGAGGATGTGGCCAGCTGACTGGAGAGATCATAAGCTAAGAGAAGCAACAGAAAAATCACACTATTTCTTTTTACAATATCTACTGTCTGACATAGACACCTATATTTTTAATGTGTACCCCCCTTCTCAAAGATTTCTTATAACACAAACTTCTATTGTGAAGGAAGTTGACTTTGTTTCCTTAAATCCTCAGGGGATAAATGAATTTCTGGGCAATAAAATACTTGAATTTTTTTAAAAAAAAAAATCAGATTATGATATTTTTCAAAAACCCTGCTACTTCTATATTTTTGAGAAATGTAATAGAACAAGGCAGGGACCTACCATCCAGATAAGATTCTTTAGATAGGACCTATGAACTTTCATTTTATAAAGATGGCAACCAATTTAAAAGACATAAAATTATTTACTGCCATCTCAGTCAAAATATTCTCCCAATAGTCTCCTAGTGTTTCCAGCTGCACGTTTGCCATTCCAAAGTAAATAATCTAGATACAGGGAGAGAATTATGTTAATAGCATACAGCTGGGTGATAACAGAAGTGGGAAGTAAATATGTACAGTACACATTCCACTGTAGATTCTGCAATGCCATATGTAGGGTGTGTGACAGGGAGAAGAATATGTCCCTCCTTTTGTTTGAAAATGAAGCCACTTCCTACTTCAGGCAGCCTGTGTCACATGCCTCCTTGGGCGCCTGAGTGACCCATTGCTCCGGCTGTGTAATCCCAAGAGCTGTACTTTGTACTATCACTTTACAAGTACTCAACATGTACTTGAAAACTCAGTACACGTTTTCAAGCTGCCCACACTGCTCGATTTTTCGTTGGTTTCCTGGAACGTCAGAGGTGGACGGGAAACCGGAGGCAGTCCGGGCTGAGAATGGGGTCACGTGATCTCTCCCCCAGCCAGTGGGAGGCAGACCTGGGATTAGGAGCTGCCCCACTAGGGCCGCCTGTGCTCTTCCCAGGCCGCCCCGCCGGCACCGCGCCGCCCGCCTCCCTTCTGCTGATTAACAGAAACAACCGCCTTACATTCTGGTATCAAGAATGTCGTAAAGTTTAAATTGGACTATCTTGTAATTAACTACATTTTAAAGGTTTGGAGGTGGGCTGAGCACTCCACCTCAGCATATTAACAGTTTCACAAGGAGGAAGGGGAATTTAAACAGAAGACAAAAAGGGAAAACATGTTCTTTATTTGGTAGCAATGAAATCTGTTTCAGTGTTATTGGATTATAATGGGCCAATTTTTATCTAGAATCTGTGCCTCTGGAAACACAACCTTCAAAGATACATAAAAAATTTTCACACATTTTTTAGATTAACTTCAATCAGGGTATAGAGGTTGCCTACCTGTGGTAGGTTTTATATGTATTGAGGTTTTTGGTTTTTTTTAAACATACAGAGTTTTCTGAGAAGTTATGTTCTGCATCATGCTATATTTGTTTTAGTAGAAAGAAGATCCAGACTCTTTGCAGCCAAATTTAAGACTCTCCATGATCCAATTACATTTTGAAATATGTGTATTACTTCTTTTTTGCTTTCAGCGTCCAGATTGGACAACCAGGCACAGCTTCAGTGTTCTTGGTTTGGGGCTCTTGCTTATGTGTTACTGATTTTCAAAACTTCATCAGAAGTCTATCAACAGCTCAAATGCAACTTTCTTCATGAAGCCGTATCTTTTTTCCCCTACATCTAGCCTCTGCAACATGAATCCTTTGTGTTCCCATAGTACATTATTTATACTTCCAATATACTAAATAAATAACCAATATGTGGAAACTTGCCTTTTTATCAAGTGCATTTTACTCTTTTTATTTCATTTAATTATAGTACTTGCAACATCTTGAATTATTATTTGGGTCTGCATCTTAGCTCTTTCCCTGGAATGCAAGAACCTTGATGAGGAGGCCCAATATCCTATTTGTTTTTCTAAAATTGTTTGTATTATGTTTTGCACGTGGTAAGCATCCCCTCTGATATTTATTGGCACTGAATTGATAGTGAAGTCCATACTCACGAGAAAGGATTTAATTTCTAAATGTAAATTTATTTTTCTTGTCTTTAGATGAAGGCTCTGGTGGTGACCCTGACTCTAATATTGTCCCAGCAAGATCTGCTAGCCTCAAATTCCACCTCCGACTTTGAAGTCTGGCAGCCACCTCAGAGCATTAATAGGGAAAGCTGTGACTTGCTGGTAATAACACACTGCCTTGGAATAATCATTTTCAAATGAATCAACAACAGCAGCTATTTGCCTGATCTAATTAACATCACCTTTTTTTGAGCAGGCGGGAAAAGGTTGGCATATTCTGTATGATGCGCCATGCAGCAAATTATATAGACAAGGCAACATCACAGGGTCAGGCACTCACCTCGTGGCTGAGGGCTTTCTGGCAATCTCTCTCTCTTGTGCGCTCTTTCTCTCTCTCTCTCTCTCTCTCTCTCTCTCTTCCTTCCTACACTAGCTCCATAAATTGCTTACATCATTTCAAGTATGGAAACCATATAAAAATCCTTGATTTGCAATGTAGCCCAAATGTGGTTTCTTTATTTAAGGAGACTTGTTTCAAAGGGCACTGCAAGAGCAAAGATGAAATTCTCGTCCCATCTAAGAATATTCCAGAAGCAATGCAAACTGAGTGAGAAATTAACCGGCTTACTTAACTGGCAAGACTGTTAAAAAAGAATAACAATGTTCCCTCTTGTACCTTCTAAGAGCTAAGAGGCTTTTATTTCCAGAGCTTGGTTCTGTGCATATTCTGTGAAGGGGAAGCATTGAGAGAGAATAAGTAGAAGAGATGGTTCAGTCCCTAAGAGGAAAAATTTTCTAAAACTGAAAGGAAGATGCATGTGTGGGAGAGTGGTCTGCTCATGGTAGAATGCTAAGCTCTCTTAGAAGGGGTAGCAGAACCTTGGATTGGTTTTGGGGAGTAAACTCTGAGGTGGTAATGTGTTGGCACCAACTTGCCCAAACATATCTTCTTTCAAATATCGTGGTGAATTGAAGATCAGTCCTTTCCCCATGTTTTCAGACTGTTGTGAGAACCTAAGATGAGGAAGGACCCCTTTGTGATGACTGAAATTGAAGCTTCATCACCATATGGCTCTAGAACTAGGTGTCCTGCATATACAGATCTGGTCTTGCCCCTTGCTAGTTCTGAGAGCTTGGCTAATTGCCTTAGTTTCCTCATCTTTAAAATGGGAAAATTATATTATCCATTCTGTATGGTTGCTATGAGGCTAGAATTAAGCTATTTTAAGCTTTTAAAACAGGACCTGTCATATATGAAATACCATCTAAGTGTTCTCAGCATTGTCACTGGGGTTCTGTGCTGGGGCATATTCATAATTAGTCACCCCTCAGTATCCTTGGATTCCCCTCAGATACCAGAATCCACAGATGCTCAAGGTCCTGATATAAAATGATATTGTATTTGCACATAATCTACCCACGTCTTCCCATATACTTTAAATCATCTCTACATTTCTTTGCAATACCCAGAATGATGTAAATGCTATATAAGGAGTTGTTACAATGCACTATTTAGAGAATAGTGGCAAGAAAAAAGGTCTGCACGTGTTCAGTACAGACACAACTTTTTTTGTGTGAATATTTTTGATCGGACTGGTTGAATCCATGGATATAGAATTTGTGGATACAGAGGACTCTCTGTACGTTGCATGAACAGTCCTATTGCTGTGTATCCTGTTCAGTGTCCTCTTCTGTGTGTAATTTTAGATGGCAAGTTCCTAAAGTTCTTAAGTGTCAGTGTCCACATTTCTTTATCATGGACTTCACATTGCCTCTGGGCTCTCTTTGGACTTCCTGTTATAGCGAGTTGTAAATTTGTAAGGTCCTTGAGTCCTCACTTTGTGGCTCCCCAGTTCCTGGCACACAGTGAACTGTGCTCAGATTGGACTGTGGTCGGTTCTGTTGTAGGGTATTTTGCTATGTGCTCAGGCTTGGTCAAAGCTTTCTGATGGGATGATGGAAAACCAGTGACAATTGTTTTTAAACATTATTGCTCTTTGGTGGAGAGGAAAATGAGGCCCTCCGGGAAGTTGGTGTCCTGAGATGACATGGATGTGCAGAGGCACAGGTGGCTCCCAAGTCTTCCCTGATTAAGAGCTTCCAGGTTCCAGGAACCAGTCTGTGCTTTTCTTCAGGAAGGACACCCAAGACAGAGACCTTTGTCCAAGTGAGAAATCAAAGGAATCCTGGGTTGAGGCTGGAGTGGGATTCTGGGGGAAGAGACAGCTGTTGCACAGTGAGCAGAGATTTCAATGGAACTGGATCTATTGCCTAGAGCTGCTGAGGACCTTTGCCTCCTCTCTCATGGTCATAGGAAAGCAGGTAGCTGAAATCACCTTTCCTTAGTTCATGAGGGAGGGTTTCTGTGAACTTCAGGGCTTCATTAACCAAGTGTCCTTGTAACAGATAAGTACACTTTGCTTAACAATTAAGACAAAATGCATTTGGAAAGACCAAGGCTGTATAGGAGGAGAGGGTTTTCTGAATTAATATTTTGTTGATTAACAGTAGCAACCAACACTGATTGGGCACTAGATCCTGCTCTGGGTTTGTACACATGTCTTTTCATTCTGTTCTTACAGGAAATAAGGGGACACACTTTTATTTTATTCATCTTTCAGATGAGAAAATAAGGGTGAAAGAGACATAAATTGATGATTCCAAAGACATACAGCAGGAAAGGAGTACCCAGTCTTTGACTTCTGTCTAGAAGTACCTCTCCAATCATCCCCTCTAAACATTACAGTTTCAGCATTAAAGAATGGGCCAAAATGGGCCATAAAAGAGTGTGCATAAATAAAGAGGATGGCTGAGGCAGAAACAAGTTCATTTTCTCTGAAATCATGGTCACAATGAGTAAGGAGTTAAAAAATCCATACTTAAATTTTTGTTGTTTTTTTAAGTCACTACCAAGGTTAAGATCATAGCACTTACAGAGTCAAGAGGCAAAGGAAATATTGTACAAAATTAACAAAAGAAAGAGGACCATAAACAACAGGACTGAATACAACTCAGAAAGCATGAAAGGAGATGAGCTGAGTTCAAACGGGGTTCAAACTGGTCCTGAAAGTGGAGAGAGAGAGACCTAGTGTGCTCTTTCTCATTTAATATAAGTATAGATAAAGTGATAGACAGGCTAGAAGGAAAAGGTAGAGCAAAGGCTGGTCTTTAAAGTACAAATAAAAGAAGGCTGGGGACCTAGCATCATTCATATCAAACACTGTAGAAATCAAAGGAAAAACACAACCCAGCAGTCTCTGGTGAAGACAGAATGAGGTACCTTTATGCACAACAGTAGCAAAAGGACATTAATGCACCATCCTTGAAATTTGGCTTATCAAAGGCACAAACCAGATTATAGTGTAACTCCACCTCCCAAACCACAGACCCTGCTGCTTTAGCAGCCCTGTTTCAGACTGTTAGCCAACATATCCTCCTGCCCTGGGGGCCCAGACCCTACAAACGGTTCCAAGGGATTTCTTTATTTGCTTCCTTCCCTTACCCTTCCTTGTGATGCCTGTAAACACACCACACAATTACAAAGTCACAGCAGCTCACAATATTGGAACAGAGACACCCTGTTAAATCAACTCCTGACAGCTGTGAGCCCCTTTTATATTTCAGTTATAAGATCAACAACTGTAACTGCAGGCAGACCATTACCACCCAGAGCTCAGGCAGTCCTGGGGAGAGCCTGGCTGTATCCTGCTCTCCATGGAGCTACCTGAGGGTGGACCAGCTTGGAGTAGCTCCCTAACTCCTGAGTCAGTTGAGCCTGTGTCCCCACTTGAAGGACAAACTCAAGATGAAACACTGAGGGCTCAAGGTCAGAGCAACTTATATGGCAGGGCTGGAGACTACACCAACTCCCGCCAGTGCTATTAATTATGCTCCATTTTTTTTTTTTTTCATTTCATCTTACTTGAACTTGAAAACCGAGTCCCCTCCTACTGAAAGTTAGGAAAGAAAAATACCTGGCATTCCTGGCTGGTTCTTAGTTAAAAAAAACTTCTCAGTTTTGCTAGAAAGACCAATTCTGGGCTTTCCCCCCTCTGAAGGCAAAGAGGATCACTGTGCTCCAAAGGTATGGCAGCCTGCAAGTTCCTCACTCAGCCTGCGACTCTGGTGTGCTGTGTGGGGCACTTTGGGCCTTCTTTAACCACTCCAATGGGATTACACAAGACTGAGTTCCTGAGAGTTTCCAAATTAGATAGCTGACAAGAAAGTTTCCATGAAGGGCTCTGCTTTTGAAAATCTCTGTTCCCATCCAAATCTAGCCCATATTCTTCCTTTTAGGACCTAAATTAACCTGCAGGTCATCCCAAGAGAACTTCACTGAGTTATCTAATTCACAAGTCTGTTGAAATGAACTCCAGTTAGCACATATTTATTGATCTTCTGCAAAGATCTGGATTCTTTAGCCTTAAGGAGCTTAGATCTAGAAGATAGAAAATTGTTATCCATGACCTTATCTTTGGTGATATAGTACTGATGTACATACAGTATTCCCCCCTTATTCATGGTTTTGCTTTCATGGTTTTGGTTAACCCTGGTCAATCATGGTCTGAAAACATTAAGTAGAAAAATTCATAAATAAACAAGCCATAATTTTTAAATTATATGCCTTTCTGACTGGCAGGATGAAATCTCATTGTCCTGCTCTATCCTGACCAAGATGTGAATCACTCTTCTGTCTAGCATATCCACACTGTATGTACTACCTGCCTGTTAGTTCCTTACTAGCCATCTTGGTTGTCAGACCAACTGTCACAGTATCACAGTGCTTGTATTCAAGTAACTCTTATTTTGCTTAATAATGGCTCCAAATGGCAAGCGTAGCAATGCTGGCAATTCAGATTTGCCAAAGAGAAGCTATAAAATCCTTCCTTTAAGTGAACTGAAAGTTCTTGACTTAATAATGAAAACAATCATATTCTAAGGTTGCTGAGATCTACAATAAGTACAAATCTGTAAAATTGTGAAGAAGAGAAATTCATGCCAATTTTTCTGTCACATCTCAAACTGTAAAACTTACAGCCATAGTGCAGAAGTACTCAGTTAAGATGGAAAGGCATTAAATTAAAATGTTCAGGACTATCCAGAGTTTCAGGCATCAACCTGAGGTCTTGGAATATATGCCCTGTGGATAAAGGGGGACTACTATATCTTTTTTATACAAATTATACATTCAGAAGTATTGCTTGCCACATCTTCACCCTGAGCTAATTTAGCCATTTGCAGAGTTTCATAAAAAGAACTGTCTGCGATTGCTACATTTACTTCAAAACCTTGGCCACCCCTATTCATTCCCTTGAGAACTCTGAAAAGCCACATTTCACAGATTAAGACTTTTATAAGGAAGTCCTACCAATTAGCCTGGCTCCCCGAATGTGGGACCTAAAAGAATTAGGCCTAGGAGAAATCAAAATGTACACGAGACATTTTTTTAAATTTCAGTCTTTTTGGCATTCTTCTTGGACTAGCTCATGCCATTTGCCCACAGAAATGCTCCATGCCAACGTTGGTTACCATGATTGGGATGAGCAGGAGAATATTGTCAGGATAGTGCATCTTTAAAATAGGTTTGCTGGGAGTACTTCATTTGTAACAATTTTTTCCTGCTAAATGTATGTTTATAGCAAGGCATATGCAAATTTGAGTGAAAGTGTGTGGTCAGCCTGATGCATTATCACAGAGCATCCCTTCAATGACCTGGGGAAGTCTATGCAGTATGTGAGAATGTGTCTGGAACCCTCAAAACAAAACAAAACAACAACAACAACAAAAAACCCCCCACATTTTATATTATTCCAAGAATAATATAAACCTATTTCTAAGGTTTGATTTATAAGACCTGTTTAACTCCTATCTGCCTGAAACAGGAGTGTCCCCATTCCACATAGGAAATCCTTATTTGGATCTAATTTGTATACTGTTATTTTGTTAATGTACCTTATTTTTTATAGAAAGGACTATTTAAACTCCTATTAAAAAATCTCTTTCAGTATTTGACAAAACTAAGGCTTGTCTTAAATTTTAACTCATGTTGTTTAAAATTTGCAAGGTGTTCTGGCAATAAAGATTTGAATTTGATGAAGATGGACTGAAGAAGGATGATCTCCCACAATAATCAAGAGGCCTTTGTGTACTAGGTAAATAGCTCTCAGAATAACATAGGTCTTCCTGCAATTCTTCTAAGTTCCAAAAAGCTTAAGGTTTTGGAGTTTTGCGCAGCAAAACTTGACCTAAATCTGAACAAGACTACTTTTTCCTTCATTTCTTTGACTTGGTGGGAAGATTCATGTTTCCCTGCAGAAACATTCATGTATTGATTATGGAGTGGTGAGGGTATTATATGTTTATGTACCACATTGCTTTTCTAAACTCTGAAGTAGTCTAGATTCGGAAGCAACTCTAGCCAGAGAATTCAGACGAGGGATTTGTACCTATAAAAATAATACCATAGTGGATAACATTACATTTTTCTTTAGGATTCTAGCTCACTGTTTTTTTCTTATCAGGAGAGCCCATTTAGCATAGCATTTATGCAAAATTTGTACCTGGTTGCACTGAGTATGGAGACTGTTCCCTGGAAATTTCTTTTCCTTGCCAGTTTTTTTTTTTTTTTTTTTTTTACCAATTTCTCCCACCTTTGTAACTACTGGGTGTTTTACCCACAGCCTCAATTCACTTCAGAGCATATTGCTTGGCTATTTTGCCAGGCACTGTGGTAGGTGCTACAGGAAATGCAGGAGTTGGTGATAGTATGAACCACTCAGAGTAACCTGGTGGCTGATGTAGATGTGTAAAAAATATTCATGGAAGGTCAAATGTCATAAAGGAAAGAGTTTCAAAATGCTGAGGGATCTAAAAGGAAGAATAACATCCAGTAAGGGAAACCGCACGGAGGAGGTGATGTTTGAGCTGACTCAGTTGAAGGGGGTTGAAATCTTCATGTGAAGAAGGTAGGGATGCTATTGCAAAGCTTTCCACTAGTCACAAAAGCCCTGATTTTATTTTTTAAAAGGATACTAATACATAAAGAGAAGGAGAAATTTCAAAACAGGTTTCCAAAAATTGAAGTATATTTTAGTGTTTACTTTAAATGTTTTTTGCATAGAAAATGCAATGGAATAAAACTATGGCCATAAAATAACTGATGAATTGCAAAACAAACAAACAAAAAAACCAATGTTTTTGTCTAGTCATCTTTAGGAAGAGGATCTGGTTTAAAGTGGTATAGTGAACATCATCTTTGAATCCTATCAGTTATCCCTGACTATATGTATTCCCTGTCTGGTAAGCTTCAGGGTGCATATGGAAGTGACACCAGTATGAAATAAAAACTCTGAGTCCCTTGACACCTGTCACCAGCCCTCCTCTTTGTTGACCCTACAATGGTTTGGAGGAATACAGGCAAGGAAAATGGCATGGGCAGAGGCATGAATGTGTGACAGTATGGAAATGTCCTGGGAGAAGAGGCACAAACTGTACGGAGCTATGCTCAGTAATGTGTGAACAAGCTTTGCTTTTTACCGTTTTTGTGCCCTTTCATATGCTGACCACCTCTTGCACTTAATGTTCTATTCTGCTCCTGGCATCATCCCAGAAAGAAAAAGTGGTCTTTCTCTTGTTCTCATTAGACAGTTATGTTAGGTCAGCTATTACAACTATTGTGGTGTCTTGTAATAATTCCAATATATTTATGTTTCTCTATTTAGGAAATGAGCCTCTTATCTTTGCAAATCTAGTATATAGTGTAGTTTAGTTATCAGTTAAGTAAATGTACAAAAGTTGAGGTCAGAGGGTGAAATGTCTTCCACCCACTTGATGTTGACTTGGATTTTATTTTGCACATGTACCATTCAGGTAGCCTTATGCTGCAGCAACAAGTAGTTCCCAAATTTTAGTGACTAATCTGTTGCCCACAAAGTTTATTTCCTGTCCACATCACATGTCCAGTGAAAGTCACAGAAGGGCTCTGTCCCTTATCATCACTCAGTCATCTAGGGTAGGGAGACTTCATCTTGATTGTCTCTATAATGATTATGTCATCAACTTGGGGCAAGTCACAAGGTTTCCTAAAGATTCTGGCCTTTGTCACTTCCATTCATGTGCACGGACCAAAGCAATTCACATGACCACACCTAGTGTTGGAGTGGGTGGGAAAAAAACAGCTGTATTCTGGAAGATCAAGAGCCAGAATTATCAGGTCAAGAGTAGTAATGACAACTTCAATAGGGAACACTAATGCAAGGTACTTTTAAAAATAGAAAACCAGAAACATATGGCTGCGAATATAGATAAAGTGTGAAGGAGTGCATAGATTATCTGAAATTGGGTGCCTGGGGAAAGCAAGCTGGGAGACACATTGGACTAACAGAGAGCTGAAGTTTAGGGATCTCTTAGCAGTCCTTGCATTGAACTGTGCATTCACATTAAGCAAGATACTTATTCTGGCTTCGCTTCAGTACCTCTGAGGGGAAAAGAGATACAGCAGTGGTAATGTATACTGCCTTCCTGTTAGTCTGAGGGTTAATGAAAGTTGGGGGATGAGGCACTTAACTCCCTGTTTTCTATTCAATTCTGGAGAGAGCTGCCTGTTAAACAAAACGAGCCTTTTTCTTTGAGTCCACAGTACATTTCCACAGTGACAAATTTTGCCAAGCTCACCAAAATTTGAGCTAAACCTGAATAATAAGTTGACCATTTATTTTATGAGTTGGATGTGCATCCTGCCGGGTTTCCAAGTGGTTATGACAACAGAATCCCTCATCTGTAATATCCATCCACAACCCTCATCTATAGCTCCCTTGTTTGTTCTGAAGATAATATATTGATTGAACCTCTTTCGATGGCATTCTTTCCATGCTTCTCACATGAGGAAGAGTTACTGCTGTCTTCCCCAGGAGATCTAACATGACTGCATTTTTACACGTGTTATTTACTGTACACATTCTAATATCAAAACGGTCAATTCATTTATAATCTTTATAATGTGCCTTAGAGAATAAAGGGACTGTTATCATGTTTTGTTTGTGAGGGTTTTCTTTTTTTTTTAGCATGTAAGTTTTTCTTTACAACTCATTAATTGATCTTGTGTCCATGAATAGTTAACATTAATTATGCACAATTAGCATATGATAATGTATGACAAACATTTCAAGCACATATTAGACAGCATAATTATGCTGAATATTACTGTATTCAGCTATGTAAATCCACAAAATATGATGGATGGTGCATTCATCTCTCTTGAATCCATTTACCAGACCTAGAGTGAGGATTTAAAAATGAACATAGTTGCAAATAAAAGCACCTAGGCCAAATACTGTTAAGCCCTAAAGAATATTTCCAAGTAGCAAGAACTGGAGGTCAGTTGACCAGTTCGTTTGTTTTAGCTAGAAGATTATTTAAGATGAACACTGTAGGATTTTAGAGCTCAATTTAAAAATCCTTCAGAATTCAAGGGCTGTTTTTATGTAAAGTGTTCTGACGGGCAAAATAATTCCTTTTTAAACAAAAATCACCCTGCTTTGCGGGCTTACTGTAGAGAACAAAACTATGCATGATATAACAAACAACTATTTTAGGCATATGTAGATTGTAAGGTGCTGAAGAAGCTGGGGAGCCTGGTAATATTGTGCTGTTGGCCTAAGAGCACGGGATGAAATCAAGTGAGAGAAATAAGGCTTGGATAATACCCCTCACCTGCTAGAATTATTAGCAATAGTCTATTTGACTTCTCGAATGTTCTTTTGCTACAGCATTTTAGTTTTTTATTCAAGTGAAACAACACAAACAAATAGACTATGATTGAACTTCGACTTGCCAGTTACAAATTCACTACATGGAAAGTTGATTAGTCTTACAAAACTTGAGACCTGCTTTGAACACACATACATGCACACGTACACACATACACACTCACACACACACACACACACACACACACACAGTCCACAGTAAAAATAATGTTATTATTTCCTAGATTGTAAGCATAGAAAATCACTATTCTGAGTTGTCACACAAACCAATTTTTGTACCTGGACTAGCTCCAGCTGTGGGGCCGAGGCAGCTCTTATGGCTCTCCTTCTCACCCCCCCTTTCTTTGTGTCCTCACATTAACTTTGAGGGATCCATCTTGAGAGCTCTGGGCTGATTTCTATTTTAAGAACTGAGTTCAGCCATTATAATTAGTCCCCAGTTTGTCTGAAATCCTCTCAGGCATTCAAAAGATTCCAAAGATCCTAAACAACTATTCCTCAAAAATTTCCACTGAAATATCTCTTAAGGCAAAACAAAGTTGACTTATGTTGGGGGGCCTGGGAGCCTGACTCAGAGAAGGTAATGTCTTTGAAGTCTTTGTTTTTGATGTAAAGGTTTAATACATACTTTGTATTTCTCATATCATACATCTAAATTGTTGTTTGGTTCTTTTTCTTTGTGGTGCTAGGGATTGAATTTAGGGCCTCACACACACCAGGCAAGTGCTCTAACACTGAGCTATGCCCCCAGCCCTCTGATTTCTTTAAATAAAAATACCCTTAATAATTTTTTTTTTTTTTTGTGGTACTGTAGATGGAATCCATGATCTTGCACATGCTAAGCAAGTACTCTGTCACTGAGCTACACACTGAGACCTTTAAAAAAAATTTTTTTTTTTTTTTTTTGAGGCAGGGTCTCATTAAGGTGCTCAGGCAATTCTCCTGCCTCAGCCTCTTGAGTAGCTGTGAATATAGGTAGGTATGGTGTTTGGCTAAAGACCTTAATCTTTTCTTAAAAAATTTTTATTAGTGTGTTAGAATTCTACATAATAGTGGGTTGAATTATGCCATATATGCACATAATTTGATGACTCTCATTTCCCAGTTCCTTCCCTTTTCCTTCCCCATCTGCTTTCTCTTCTCTATTGATCTCTCTTCTATTATTATTATTATTATTTTAATTAGTGCCTTATAATTATACACACACGCTTGCAGGATTTATATTGGCATATTCCTACATAGACATAGCATAATTTGGTAGATTTAATTCCCCAGTATTTCCCCATGCCCTTCCCTCCTTCCTCCCTGTTGATCTCCTTACTTTTAGTCTATTGGTCTTCCTTCTATTTTAATGAGATCCCCCTCCCAACTTTTAAAATATTCCTGTTTTTCCCCCGTCTTCCTCTCTCTAACTTCCACATATGAGTGAAAACATTTGACCCTTCACTGTCTGAATTTAACTTAGCATAATTTTCTCCAATTCCATCCATTTCCTTGCAAACAACATAATTTCATTCTTCTTTATGACTGAGTAAAACTCCATTGTATATATACCACATTTTCTTTATCCATTGCTCTGTTGATGGATACGTAGGCTGTTTCCACAAGTTGGCTATTGTGAATTGTGCTATTACAAGCACTGGTATGCATGTATCACTATAGATGCTGATTTTAGATTGTTTGGATAAATTCCAAGGAATGGCATAGCTGGGTCATATGGTGTTTCCATTCCATCTTTTGAGGGATCTCCATACTGCTTTCCAGAGTGGTCATACTAATTTGCATTCCCAGCAACAATGCATAAGTGTAGCTTTCCCATATCCTCACTAGCAATTATTGATCTTTGTATTCTTGATGACTACCGTTCTGATTAGAGTAAGATGAAATCTCAGTGTAGTTTTGATTTGCCTTTCCCTAATTGCATTTTTTGTTTATTTGTTGACTGTGTTTCTTCTTTTCAGAAATGTCTATTTAGATCTTTTGCCCACTTACTGATTGTTTTATTTGTTTATCTCAAGACCTTATTTTAAGTTGTTTATCATTGAGAAAATGGATGGTCCAGGAAGGCAAGTTGTGCTTTGTACATTCCCTAACACACTGTTCAGTGTTCTCAGGGGTACTGATCTTAGAATGAATGCTTCCTCTATGTCTTTGTAAGTCTTTTGGTAAACCAGGCTAAGCTAATCATTAAATGTTTGCAGTTACAAACAATGCTGCAAAGCAAATGTCCATCAATAGGGAACAGGTTAAATTTCCATTATGTTATGTCTAGACAGTCCATCCCCTGCAATGTTTAAAAGAATAAGTAAATCTCCTGTACTGTATGCAAATAATGCCCATAATGTAGTGTCAAGGGAAAAAGTCACAGAATGGTATTATAGTGTAATCCCATCAATATAATTGTAAAAAATGTTTTAAAAGCTTTTGTATGGTGTTGGATCTGGCAAAATTTCATTTTCCATGGGAATGCATTATTTATTTATTTTTTGCACCAAGTATGGATTACTGCAAATCTACAACTAATCTACCCTATTTTTAAAAAGGAAAAAAGTTTTGCACAGATGGATCCATGGTAAACTGAAACAGGTAGAAACAAACACTGTTTATTCAAATTTTTACTTAGAGATTTGAATAATCTAAACACTTGAAGGAAAGATAGACTCTAGTGTTCTGCACAAATTAGGAATTCTTTCCTTCTGCAATACTCCTAATGAATATGGACCCATTTTTAATAATTCTACCTGATGCTTTACCATTTGTGGTAGAACACTTAGAATATATAGAAGAGGACCAAAACGAAATAAAAAACCTCCCACATTCCTACAATCCAGAGATAACCTAAAGATTTTGTCCTGAATTGAGCAAAATCTAGGATCTTGTTCCCTGTGGCTCTGATTCCCTCCTTTTTTTGAAGATCTATTTCTAAGAACACATCTGCTGCCTCAGTTCTAGGTGACAGCCTTTGATCCAGGAAAAGGTAGTTTTTACATTTCTCTTTAATCTTCTCTAGTTACATGGAAATGTGACTTTCAAATATTCCTCAAAGCTCATAATTTCCTTTAGAGACTTAGAAATTTGACATTGCTCATCTTAAAGTCTGCTCTAAATGATTGCCATCTTCTAAATAAGGGTTGACCATCATGGAGAACAAAACATATTTGGGGATCTAATTCAAAATGGGAAATTTTCTAGAAGCCTTATTTTTTTCCACAAAGGGAAATATGTACTCTATATTCATAGGTATATCTATATTTTGTATTAAAAATTAACATCTTGAACTACATGTCAAGTAGTTGGGTGAGTCAAAACCATATTGAGCCTTGGCCCTGAATATTTCTTGACACAGCACCATCCTAAATGGTATGTTTTCAGAAGCAGTTGCCATGGAATTTTGACTCTGTTGTCCTGAAAATGAAATTCAAATGCTCTTCTCTAAATCATTCAGTAATTCAATACACATTCTCTACTGCATATGAAGAACCAGGATACCTTGAACATCTTAAAATCTTAGGTCCTGCCTTCACAGAAGTTACAGTCAAGAAAGACAGTGGGGCAAAGTGGCTCTCATCTGGAATCCCAGCTACTTGGGAAGCTGAAGCAGGAGGATCACAAGTTTAAGGCCAGCCTGGGCAACTTAGTGAGCTCCTGTCTCAAAATAAAAATAAAAAGGGCTAGGGATATCATGGATATCATTCAGTAGTAGGATGCACAGGTTCAATCCCCAAAACAAAACAAAAAACAAAAGCAAAAGAAGGAGACAGACAAGTAAACAGTCTGTAAATTACAAGGCAGTATGTAGTGTGTGAGATGCCATCATGGCTGTAGGATCTGTTAGAAGTCACCTAACAGGTTTTCAGGGCTCAGAGGAGGCTTCCTGGAGGAAGTACAACCTACCTTCACATTTGAGGAATTAGCCAGAGCATTAGGGAGGGCAGGAGAGGGGTGCTCCAGGATGCTGTAGTAATGGAATAGCATAAGCACAATGCCAGGAGCAACAGAAAGCATGGCATATTCAGGGAGCTGACATGAGGTGAATAGGCCAAGCATGGAGTTCCAGGTGAGGAGTGGAAGGCATGCTGCATGAAAGGACCACTGGGGCCAAGTCGTGAAGGAGCATGAGAAACTCAGTAATGAGCTTAGACTTTGTTCTAGAGCTCAGGAGAATACACGAAAGTTTTAAAGTGGAGATTGGAGGTGATCCACCAGACTGGAGGTAAAAAGGCCACCCTAAGACATCAATTTATTCGGATTTTTCTGAGCTTTTTTCTCAACTTTCAAATGAGAACAATAGCATGTATCTCAAGGGTTGCCTGGGGATTTAGATGGGATATTAGAAATAAAAAAGCTAGAAGTCCAACATTATCTCCTGGCCCTTCATGAGTCTACAGTTAATATTCTTGGTATCTAATTTGTTATAATATGTTTATAATTGAATTGACATTGAATTTCCAAATGATTAGTTATGGTAAGACCCATGTGGCCATCAATAAATGACCATGCCTATCAGTGAAAGGGCAATCAATGTTCTTACACAGATTTCTTGGAATTGTGGATCACATGTTAGCTTCCAGGGCTATTGGGAAAAACACTGGACATTATTTTCTAGCCTCTTGTCTCTAAACTATGTAAATGCATTTCTTCCTCAAATTTAGTACTCTCTTCAGATCTCATGTATCTTTAAAATTTTGTCCTTGTTGCAAACATATTCTTAGTAGAATGAGAAAGCAGTGAGAGAGAGAAGAATTGGGGAAGGGGAGGAGAGGAAAGACCATCAAAGGACGCTGTTTTTTGGCTTGAGTAATTAAAGTCAATGTTTTCTTTAGATCATAGAGAACTTTATGTGAATAAAAAGTGACACAAAAGGGTTGGGAATGTAGCTCAGCAATAGAACCTAGGATGTTTGAGGCCCCGGGGTTTGATCTGTAGCCGTCTCCCCCTACACCACACACAATGACACAAAACATAACTTACTGATAGTTGAAATCTTATTCATAATATGCATATTTGAAATGTGCATTTTAAGTAAAATCATCTTTGGGAATGTGATTTTGCCCAGAGCTGACAAACAGACATATATTTTCTCATTATTTTACCAAGTTTGCTTAGCAAAACCATGCAGTACAATCTCTATTATTTTTGAGAATTACTTTTAAAAAATTGGCTAGAATTATTAATATAGTCTGAAATCCAATAACAAAGTATTCTGATCAGTCTGGGAGTCTTTAGAAGGGACCTGTACTACCTGGAGACCCTGAAGCGTCATACCAAGATGGTGAGGAGTGGACTGAATTCTCTCCAATGCCAGTGAGGAAGCAGAGAAGGCAACGCAGAAACAAAATTCTCAGATCTTTCTTTCCTAGCAATAGGCAGATTATAGTAGAAGTCTAGAGATTTAGCGGAAACTACCTGGCCCTTAAAAATAGACTGATGTACAGAGAAAACTGTTCCATTCTGTGCAGCCACAGGATTAGTGATTGTGAGTCAAGAGTTGACATTTATTTTATTTTTCACATTCCATGGGCAGAATTAGGACCATATGGCAACAAACCATTGGGAGGTTAAAAATCACAGGATAAACTTCTGCTTTTAAAATATAAAGTAGATCCAAAAAGTGCTTTTGGTTTCTCTTTGTTTTTATTTTATCACCCCTTCCTTTTTCCTTTTCTTTTCCAGACAAGCTCACAATATAGTATTGATCTCCTATATACCACTGAATGAATGATAAATTTGTGATGATAAATATTATATGCACATGTAAGATACATGCTTGGGTTTACTGGTGGAAAGAAAAGATCTCTCATGGAAAATACTTCTTTATAAGAGGTCATCCACTTTCTTCTATACTCCCAAAACTTCAACTAAGGAAAACCAAACATTTACTTTCTTTGGACTTCATTATTTTTACCCATCATTTGATTTAAAAAGTAATATTTCTATTTTTTGGCACCCCAAATATCTTCCCCATCACAAAATGCTGCAAGTAACATTATTAGAGTTTTATTTCCTTAGTTGAAGGCTAAATGCTTATTAAATCCCCATAAGAAGGGATTAGCAGTTAGTGTCTTGCACCATACTGATATTTAAGGATCTGATATGGTAAAAGAAATGGATTGCTCCAACTTACTAGTAGACCACTGCAGAAGTAGAAAAATCTTAGTTAAAAAGTGGCAAATAGGAAAGCTGCAGCCTTTAACACAGATCAGTGGCAACCCATGTGGTCTGGCTAAGCTCAGCTGCAGATGGTTCCAGGAAAGATGATTCTTCTTATTTCCATAGTGTGACTATTTGTAGGCTACCTTTCTACAAGATCTGCATTAGAGTCCTGGGGAGGTCTTTCAGGAAGCAACCAGAGGCAAGGCTTTTTCTGGCTGGCCTGAAACTGACCCAGAGGGTAGTCCTGGGCATTCCAGAAAGGTCACAAAGCAATTCCTTCTTAGAATGGATTTATTTTGTGGAGGCAACAAGGAATCGAATGGAAATGAAAGCCATAAGAGCAAAAGAATTATTGAATTTGTAGTTGAGCAAATTATTTATGCTTTAGAAATGACACTTTGATATAAGACCTAAGGAGCTCTTTGTAATTTAGTAACTGAATATAAGAAGTGATGAGGAGAATTCAAGCTAAAACCTGGACATTATCCAGACAAACCAATCTAAAGTCCTTCCTGTTGCTCAGAGAGGTAGGCTTCCAAGTCACAACACTACAAACACATTTTAGTTATACATGGATATGCACGATGCCCAACATTTATTGAGCACTGCTGTGTTAGCTTTGCATCACTGTGACGAAATACCTAAGAAAAATCCACCTTTTGTTTATTTGCACACATGGTTTGAGAGATTTCAGTTCATAGTTTCTTGGCCCTGTTGTGGCATAGTACATCATGGGAACAGCATGGGGCAAAGGAGATTTCACCTCTTGGTGGCCAGGAAGCAAAGAGAGAAGCAGGAAGGGGCCATGGGTCCCAATATTCCCTTCATGGGTGCCCCCATGGCCTAACTTCCTTCCCTTCACTGGGCCCCACCTTTTAAAGGTTCTCCACCTTCCATGGCACCTGGTTGGGGATGCCTTTAACACATGGGCCTTTAGGGGACACTCCAGATCCAAACCACTCCAAACACTGCAGTAAGCTGTATATTAAACTTTTTCGGTTAATTTTCAATAATAACCTAAGTATTATAATTATCCTCATTTTACATACGAGGAAACTGAAGCTTAGAATTAAGTAGTTTACTCCAAATTTCAGAGATTAAGCAACTGTGTTTGTTTGCTATAATTAGTAAGCCACAGACCCAGTGATTTTAACGACAGACATTTATTTCCTCAGGGTGTAGAGGCAGGAAGTCCAAGATCAAGGTGTCAGCAGGATTGGTTTGTTCTGAGGTCTCTCTCCTGAGCTTGTAGTTGGCTGTCTTCTCCCTGTGTCCTCACATGGTCTTCCCTCTGTGTATGTGTCCTAATCTCCTCTTCTTACAGGGATGCTTGAGGGTGGAATCAAAGCCCATCATCATAACCTCGTTTTACTTTAAATATCATTTTAAAGACCCAAATATAGTCATACTCTGAGGTTTGAGAACTAGGAATTTAACGTATGAATTTTTGGGAGACAAAATTCAGCCCATAAGAACAATTATTTTTGATTTTTTACACATAGTTATATACATGATTGAGCTAAAAGGGTGAACCATTGCCTTGGCAAATGAAACAGAAACCACTTTAGGTACTTCAACGTAAGAAAGCTATCACAAGGAATGTTCCACAGGCAATGAAAGAATTGAGAGGCCAACAAGGAGAACCTAGAGATGAACAAGTGCAGGAGGATGTTCTTTCCCCTGGGCTGGTGAGAACAGGGGAGAGAGGTGGTAGTGTCACTAGGGCAGCCTGGGATGTGGGGCCGCCCAGTGGATCTGAAGTGTTGTAGTCTGTCCTGCAGGAACTGGGGCTACAGAGGGCCGGGCTGTTGATCAAGAGGTAGAGCCATGTAGGAAATGGGTACTGAGGAATTGCCACCTGAAACAGAAGTGGCACCTTGACTCCTCCTGTACTACCTACCTGGGTCTGAACCTCCCCCAAAACTGGAGGACCCCAGCACCTCAGAAAAGAGGTGCCTTTCCTTCCCTCTAAAAAGGAGCAGAGCAGGGGAAAGGGAAGAGGGCTCTGAGAGGTAACAACTAACAACCAACACAACTTGTCATGTAGAGTTTATTTCACCATGTGGACAGGGTATTTCTGACTAGTAGTTTTGTGGGCCTTTAACATTACCAGTTAAGTACCTTTAAGATCTGTGGGACAGTAAAATCTGAGCTGTTTATACCTGGTTTAAAGCCAGGACATGAGTTCTTGGCTTGTGTAAAGCCAGACCTCCCCCAACCCCACTTTGCACTGATGGACTTGGTTTCTTCCGTAGCATTGTTTGGATGTGCTTAGCCCATGAGATTGTTCTCTAAATGAGCCAAAGCTTGTAAGCAGCTTTCAGACTGTAAAGATATGACTTACCTGACAACTGCTTGGTTCACTTGCTACCTGTCTTTTGCATATTTTCTCCTCTCATCTGCAGTTCTTTGAGAGAAATCTGTGTCTCCCAGCAGCATCAGGACTGATCATAGAATGCTTGTGGAGCCCTTTGTGGGGAGGGGACAGGGAGAAGCGGGGAGCAGTCTTTACATGGCTAGAATCCTCTGTAGCAATGAGCTGGGGAGAGGCACCGGATGTCAGGCATGTTAACAGAATCATTTAGGGTGACTTGTTTTCTGTGCAGAGATTTTTCAAGGCCTGGGCTGTTTTTGCCTACTTAATGTGCTCTGCATTTTCTGCAGTCAGACCCCACTGCATGGTTAATGACACAAGTTCCAGGAAGCTTGGGGATTGTGCCAGTAGACACCAGAGACACTAACCTTGTCAAAGCAGAAAAAGACGACATACTTATAGTACAGTGAACACTCAGTTCCTAAGCCCCTAAAGCAACTGGGAAGCAAGAGATTTGTTGTGGACGCACTAATCACACAGCTGTGTTTCTCTGAGGACAGCATCTACCAATCCTCTCCCCTAAACATGCAGATCAACAGAGGACTAATTCCAAGTAATTTAATGAAACAACAGGTAATAGTGGCAATTATCTTAGGGGTGGGAGCAAGCAAGTAGCTGTGTGCATAGGCCTACACCCGGTTGTGTCTCCTGTGGCTTGATACGCATTAAGAGGCATATCAAAGGAATAGCTGATGAAACCCCCTCAGAGTATGTTAATTAGTAACTACAATTCATCTGTCAGGATACTGCTACACCCATGGAACCATATTGCACCCATAGGACTGACATTTGTAAGCCAAAACATATGACTTAAAATAGATGACCCAGTCCTCACATGTTCAGCTCTTTGCTTCTGGGTTGCCAGGGCTGCCTGGAAGCTCAGTCTAGAGCGAGGATGTTCCCTGTTAACTCTACTATCATCACCAACTACTTTTGTCCAGAGCTGAATCTATGGTTGGTTACTGTTTTATCTCCAGCATCCAAGGCGGTGTCTAGCACATGGTAGGACAAGTTCATCTCAAGGATGGTCTTTGAATTTGCACATAAAATGTTTGAAACATTTTGACATCGGCTTCTTAACAATTAAAATCATAATATGAATGATGAGCTTCGCCCAATCTGTTCTCAAATTTTGTCTCAGACTCATTTGGAACAGGGATTTGGGTAAGAGGCTTTAAGATTGGACTATGCCAGAGCTCTGTAGTGGTCATATCAACTTGTTCCACAAGTTAGGACACCTACAAGTGGTTGGCATTTAAGATTGTCTGCAGTGTGGCTGCTCATTGGAATCATCATAGAACTTTAGAAACTCTGATGCCTTGGTCCCAGGATTCTGAAGGAATAGGTGTGAGGTGCAGCTTGGGCATTGGAAATTTTTAATCTTCCCAAATGATTTTAATGTTTATCCAAGGTTGAGAACAAAATTAGACTCTTTTTTTAATATAGATACAGATGCTGAATGTTATTGGTGAGTTTCAGGTGATGAGATCTTAAATTCTTTTCCTCTCTTAAACTGCCAACAAAGGGAGACATGTTCCATCATTCATGAAAGTTGGTGTGAATTTCTTATAAACACCACATCTGCAGGTTGGTGACATGGACTTGCACAGTCTGCTTTCCTTTCCTCTTTATAGAGACACTTCCCACTCTATGTTTTGGGATTCTTTTATTCCCCCTCCCTTATCCCACCCCACAACTAGTTCTAGAGTGGAATGTAATCCCCTACTCATCCCCCTTCCTTGTGGCTCCCAATAGCATTTGGTTTTAAGGACAGTCCTATTAATTGGTGTGAGAAAATGGGTATAAGGTAATACAAATGTAGGGAAGCCACCAAGGTTCCAGAAGTTTCTAGTGATCTTGTCAGTGATAGTCTCTGTTCTATAGCTTGTCCCTCCTCTCTGAGTTGGTGACTCTGACTTTCAATTTTTTTTTCTCTTATGTGAAGGACATGACAATTTTCAGCCACCAAAATTTGTTCTCTTCTGCCTGCCAAGGCATCAGGCAGAGTAACAGGTAGATCCTGGTTCTGTGAGTCATTTGTTCTGTGACCCTACCACTTAGGGCATGGATATTCACTTCACCACCTTTCCTTGTGTCAGCCTGAAGACAAAAACCTCTTTTAAAACATTACCTCTATGAAAAAACATATTTCAAATTTAAACAATCTGAATGCAAATAAACTGTGGAACTCAACCTTTTTGTAAGTTGAAGACAGACATACTCACACACAGGTGCAGGAACTATTATTCAAAGGAAAGAACTCATGACATGAATCAATCCAACATCTTATCCTTAAGCAATAAATAATATTCCCAATAAACCCAAGGTGCTGGAAAGTATCAGAAGGTCTACTGTCAGCATAATTGGTGATGTTATTGAGTTCTAGCAAAAGCTATTCCATACAATCTTAGTAACTGCCGAAGTCTGAGGTGCCTCATCCTCAGAGTTTGAATGAGTTTAAAATAACAATAGCTCCCCAAACCAGAATCCTTACTATGAGTCAGACACATACTAAATATAATTTTAATCCTTATGACAACTGCATGAACTAGACTATTATTGCTCACACCCTACAGATGGGCGACTGGGACATTAAATAACTTTCCAACAGTATGGCATCAAACTCACAAATGTCTAAGCTATGGTTTTTATTGGACAATGTGACCACAAAAGGCTATTACAGTCATGTCACAACAAAAGGTGGAAAAATGGGACATGGCTTGGCCATGGAAGTTTCTTATGATGGCACTATCAGAGGGAGCTGTAGTGTATGTGTGTGTGTGTGTGGGGGGGGAGTTGGACATTTGGCATATTTAAATTTAAGTGTCCTGAAGGACTTTGAAAGCTGTGCTTGTCTGATTTCCCCATCACTAGTCTTGCTTGGAGCCAGAGGGCCATGTTAGAGGAGCCCCTAGAGTTTAGACCTCTTCATAGTCTTGAAAACAACTGACTTTTTTCAATTTCCGTCTTTAAAAGATGCTGTGATGCTTGCTTTTATGAATTTCCAAAGTCAACTTTAAGACCTACTTCCCCCTCAGAAAAGAGTGCCCCACTTTTAGAAAATGATGAACAGATGGTAAGACTTTAACATGAATAATAATCTTATTTTGAAAGTAATAGCAATTGTACCCAAAATGAATCGCAAATAAATGCCTCCCGAGTGATGAATCCCAGTTCTTAATTTTGGGACAGTAGTTTTTATTATTTGTGAAGGTTAGCTATACCTTTTCAAAGAACAGTTTGTATACTTCCATAACCTCAGGGTAATAAGGTAATCAGTGGCCCGCCCACTAAAATATGTCCCATAAACTAAAATAGTTTTTCTGGAGATTAAGGAAAGATGGTAGGTGAGATGCACCACAGTATGAATAAAATAAATTAGGGGTCAATGAGCCATGGATTCAAATTTCTACACTTGAAAAAATTATAGGCTGGAAATGTAGCTCAGTGGTAGAGTGATTGCTTAACATGCACAAGGCCCTGGGCTTAATCCCCAGCACTGAAAAAAATATGTTGCTCTACAATTTTAATCCAAAATTCTATAATCCAAAATCTCTGAAGACCATAAACATTTTCATAACTCTCTTGGTGGCAAAGTTGACGTGGATCTGTAAAATGTTATTTGTGGTCCTTGAAAACTTTACACATGAATAGTATCCTTGCATTTTGCTGCAGAAATTGCACTGAGTTTGGTTCTTGGGTGGTGACCTGGTCCTGCTATACATGTCACATAAAATTTGGCATATATGGAGTATTAACTTTTTTAAAAATGGGAAACAAATTCTAAATTTTGAAAAATTCTAAAATCTGAAATCAGGCTCTAAGGATTTTAGACAAAAGATTTCAGACTTTTTTAAAAAAGGAGCATTAGATTAACAAATAACTTCAGCCAAACATGTCAATCAACCTGCTTTTTAAAACTCATTCATTGATTCATTTTACAAGAGTTTACTTGGTATTAAGGTTGTGAATATACTTGTGATTAAAACTAGAAGCTGCCGGGCGTGGTGGCGCACGCCTGTAATCCAAGTGACTTGGGAGGCTGAGTCAGGAGGATTGTGAGTTCAAAGCCAGCCTCAGCAACTTAGCGAGGCCCTAAGCAACTCAATGAGACCCTGTCTCTAAATAAAATACAAAATAGGGCTGGAGATGTGGTTCAGTGACCGACTGTCCCTGAGTTCAATCCCTGGTTCCAAAAAAAAAACCAAAGAAACAAAAACTAGAAACAGTCTAATAGAGAAGATAAAACATTAAATTGTCACCTGAATGAGTGTATATATAGACAAACTAAGTTAAGTACTCTAAAGGTTTTCCTGATGTCACCCAGACTACAAAGTACAGACTTTGAGGAACACAACAGTGTTCTGATACTACTGGAAGCAAATCACTATGGTGATACAGCTAGAAGATGCCTCCAGAGCTTCCACATCGCTGCATATGAAACTGGAACACATGGCAGCTCAGAACATTCAAGTACAAGGTAGTTAATGAAAAAGCCATTTGTTTGAAAGAAAAAGGACACTTAGGCTAAAGAAAAATCAATTCTACCTGGCATGGTTGGAATTTGGTGTGTATGTTTATTTAAATATCTAATGAAGAGAGAGAAAGACAGAAATAACTTTTTTTAACTTCTGAAATAGTTCTATAAAATAGGTGTTATTATTACTGCCACTTTATAGATAGTTGAGGCACAGAGAGGTCACATGATCTGCCCCAATTGCACTGAACACCATACTCCCCCTGAATGCAAACTGTGCTTTAAAAATGTGGGCCTGAGTCGATGGGGATTGAAATGGGGGAGACTGAAGAATAGTGGAAAGAACTCTGGGTTTGCTGGTGACAGAACTGGGTTCAATGTTTCATCTTACTAGTTATGTGAGTTTCAGCTTTACCTGTATAATACAGATAATAATTACTGCTTCTCAAGGTAGCTGTTAAAGAGGAATGGACTTCCAATAAATTGACAACATTATAAATCTGAAAATAATAAAAATTGATACAAATGTAGACTAATGGTAATGCTCCTCCTGCACTATTGGTGGGAGTGTAAATTGGTACAACCTTGGAGAATAGCTTGGAATTACCTTGTTAAGTGGAATTGATATTTGCCCTATGACCTAGAATTTCATACCTAAAGAAATTTGTACATGCATACATACACAAATATATATATGTGTGTGTGTATATAATATGTACATATTACATGTAATATGTACATATTTTATATATATATATATTTATCTCCAAGAATGTTCTTTACAGCATTATTTGTAATAACCTCAAACTGAAAACAAAACAAATGGAGTCATCAGTTGTGGGATATTCATACCATGCAATAGAATAAAATTGTGAAAGTGAATGAATTTTAGTTATGCACAACAATGTGATTAAATTTTAAATTCATTGTTGAGTGAAAAAAGGAAGTCTCAGGAGAATACAAAGAGTACAACACCATTTTTGCAAAGGAATAAAACAAACAAAATTTAAAATACCATGTTTAAAAATAGAACTGTGTGAGGCTAAATTAAGAACACAAAATTCAGAATGTCGTTACTTTTGTGTGGGGTAAGATTGTGTGTGTGTGGGGACCTTTAACTTTATTAATGGTCTAGTTTTGTATTGGGTCACATGTCACATTTTAAAAAATTAATGTTACATATAATCTTTATGTAAGCATCAAATGTTACATAGTACTCATTAAAGTGCCCTATTTAATGCAAGTAAATTTCCTGAGGAATGCTGCTCCTTGCTCACCCTGTCTCCAACATCTTGTCCAGAAGTAGACATGTACAGAAAATGCTCAGGAAAGTTTATCAAATAAATCAATAGTTGACTAAAAAGAAAAACAAGATATAATATTCATGAAGTACTTCGCATGAAAAATGTCATATGAATAATAGGTATTATTGTTAAAAGAGAAAATTTTCCATAAAGTTATTTGGTTCTCACTCCCTCAAGACTAAATGGCCATAACAGTGGCGTGAGGAAATGCCTGTCGACACTCTCCATCGCAGATGCATGGTGCATCTGGTGTCAAACCGCTAGATTCTGACAGAACACCAAAGTAAGAGTTATTTGCAATGTGTTTCTTCTTTCAGTTTTAAGAGCAGTTGTTTTCTTTGGTAGTTGTGGGTGCTCACAATACAGGAATACTTGTCAGTCTGAAAATACTGAAAATGATGAGGGAAAAAGAAACAGGCACTCTTCTTCAAAAACACTTTTCTAAACTCCTTTGGGGAAAACCTGAGGTGGCTGTTAACACTATCAACATTTTTAGAGACAAGGAGGAAAAGTATAAGTGGGCAGCGTGCAAAGGTAAATGACATGTGCTTCCGGTCTCTGGTGTGTGCCTCAACTTTGCCTTTCACCTACCGCAGCACAGCACTGGAGGGTGGCCCTGGATCTTTTCACTAATGGCCCGCTCTACAAAATGTTATTATTTTTTGTCCTTTCCTCAGATTTTAAGTGTATTTTCAATTTGACCTCTTTATCTTTGAAGATATCTTTTCTCGTGCACCTAGCACCATTTCTTTTTCAAGAATAAAAAAAGAGAACCAATTAGAAATTCTTCATGCAATTATCAAATAACAATTAGGGCTTATTGTGTTGCTGCCTTTTACAACTCTACTGTATTTTCCTTCCTCAAAACAGAGGCAGCTCCAAAGCACAGTTATGAGTCTGTTTACACCACCCAGATATCAAATTGACTTGCTAATGGTAACTCTTACTTGGTATCCATGGGTTACTGTGTCATGTGATTTGACATCAAGTACAGACAGTGCTGATTAGGAGCATCCAGCTCTGTCCAACTCCGTGCATCACTGAACCATCTGGTCATTTATTCACTAATAAGCCCCTAATGGCCCAAATATTCACCGGCCTGTCATTGTGACATGGCATAAAATGCCTACATCTTTCAACTCGCTTTGACATGTTGCTTGTTTCACATCAAAACCCGTCATTTACAGGAAAAGAGCTCAGAGGGGTAAAAACTTGACCTAATCTACAGTGTTAACACAAAGACAGAGGCTTGGTTATCTAGTAGCCTGACTGAAAGCATGTAAATGGGCAGGAATTCATTTTGTACATTTTTTTTCCATTCTCATTTTACAACATTCTTTAAGTTTGGTATCATCCCTAATATGGGATTTTATGTGGCTCTGCGTTGAAATATCTATCCTGTATCTGTTTAAATAGTCAAGAGTGCTTTAAAAGGAAAAAGCTTCCTGGAGTCTTGGTGCTTGCCTGTTTACATTGAAATGTGTGCGTGGAGGGGTGGGGGGATGCAATGTGGATCTGAAGAGCAGCTCAATGCAGTTCTCCAAGGACTCTTTACGGTTTGTTATTTTAACCCTCTCTTATTCTCTATTCTTCTTTCCAGTCAAATGTGCTTTTTCTTCTCCATTTTATCTGTTTATTATAAAAATTTGAGCTTATTCATGTTTGGGGCATTTGACATGATCACCAGAGCAGTAATGAAAGGCTGGGACCCCTGCTTCCAGTTACAACCATTAGGAAAAGAAGGCCAAAACTCTGCAAGTAGTTACTCTGGCATAAACAGAATTAAAATACTAAAAATTAGAAGGCAATAGGGAGAAAAAGTAGCCTTCTATGACATGCAGCACCATTGAAATCTTGGTCCTTAAGTAGAATTAAAATATCATGTTACTGAGGGTCACTAACTGGTTTTAGATGTTTCATATTTTATAGATATTACTAAAATGAATGTTTGAAAATAATTCTCCCTACTCCATTTATCTCTTTTTTCAACATAAAAGTTTCTAAAAATTTAGTGCATAATTTAGGTTGAGAACATCATTTTTCCATTGTCTTCCCCTACAGTCCACCAAGACTCAGCTCCCCACCTCTCTCTCCAGATCACTAGGCTGAGAACACATGCACCCTTCAGAGGATTTCTTCCATCTCACACCCAGAGACTGTGAGAACAGAACAAAGAGGTGCTGGTGGCATGGAGGGCAGACCCAGGGCTTTATAATTTGGCAGGAAAGATGGCAGAAGCATGCTAGGTCTATTTCTGGTCTATTTCTTTGTCTCTGGGAAGTACAGGTGTTCTGGTGCAGCCCATTTTTATGTGGGCCCACACACCTGTCCAGGTGACTGACCTGGAGCTGAGCCCAAACCACACCCTTTTGCTCCTTTGGCTTCCAACCAGATGAAGCTAGAACTGGAGCTGAGGGAGAATGGAGGTAAAGTTCACCACTGTATCTTCCCTAGTTCTTCCCCCAGTCTGGTTTCCTGATTTATTGGTGTTCGACCTTTTCAAAAAGAGCAACCCTTTGCTTCAGTGTTGACTTGAAAGAATCAGTTATCTACTGCCTCAGCAGTACTGCTACAAATTTTATTTTTCTTTTTCCCTATATTTAAAAATGACTTCCATGTTGCTCCTTAATGTCCTCATCTTCTTGTGACCACTCATTTATCATTTTAGATGCATGGAAGCTTCAGTAAAATACTTCTCAGTTTTTATCATTCCACAGGACTGTATCAAATCCTTGTCTTCTCTCTAGACTGAAACTAAACCATACAAGCTGAAGGAAAATTAGGAAACCCCTTGTTTCTTTGGGATTTAATATTCCTGATTTCTAGAATGTTCCTCATTTAAAATACTCCTTCTTGTCCTACCTTCAATCAGTCTCAAATCAACATAACCACTTGCCTTAATGCTTTGTTCAGGGAATTCACATTTATTTACTCAAGCACTCATTTGACAAACATAAATTGAGCATCCAATAATGCTCTAGACACCAGGGATATAAAGTTGATTAAGACATTGCTCTAGGCCTTCAGGAGCTAAAAGTCCTTTCAAATTATGAGATTTGGGAGAAGGGTAGAAATGAACAAGTGAGTATATTGACAAAGAAAATGTTGGAAATTACAAAGGTGTTTTAGTTTGGATACCAGGTGTCCCTCCCCCGCTGCACACCCCTCGCAAAGCTCCTGTGTTAATACAGGAATATTCAGAGATACAATGATTAGGTTATGAGTACATAACCAAATCAGTCCATCTAGTTTAAGTGGACTGATGGTGACTGTGGCAGGTGGAGTATGACTGGAGAAGTGGGTATTTGGGGCCCTGGAAGGGTGCATTTTCCCTGTGGCCCCTTCCCCTCTCTCTGCTTCCTGGCTGTAAAGAGAGGAGCAGTTTTCCTCCACCAGGATGATCCACGTCACATCAGGCCCAGAGCAATAGAACTGGCCGACCGTGAACTAAACCTCTGACATAGTGAGACAAAATAAAGTTTTCCTCCTCCAAGTTACTCTGGTCAGGTATTTTGGTCACAGTGATAGAAAGCTGACTAACACAAAAGGCTTGGTCATACAAAAGTTGAAGATAACATAGAAATCCATGGGAGTGGGTAGGACACCTGTGTATTCTTGTACCTTTATCTTTCTCTTATAAACGAAGACCCATATATCCTACTCTGCCATTTCCTTACTTCCTCTCCTTGTTCATACCTTCTTCTCTCAGTTCTAATGAGAGAAAAGAGCCTCCAAAGTATAAAAGTACTCTAGCATGGAGCAGAAGGAGAAAGAGAGAGGAGAGAGGAGGAATAAGACAGGAAGGAGGAGCAAGGAGGAGAAGGAGAGGGGAGGGAGAAGAAGGCAGGAAAGATGAAATGAGCAACAACAGAGGCAAAGAGAGAGGGAGGGAGAGAGAGACTCTTGGGGATCCCCAGGTCTCCATTCTCCAAAGCCTCTAAATCAAATAACTGAAAATCCCTTACATCTACAGTGACCAGAGGCTTTTCCCACTGCAGGCTTGTTGCCCACTCTTACACTGTGCTCACCAGGATGGGAGGAAGGCCTGACATAGGAAACCATCCACTTCCTCCTCTGCCTCATGGTATGCACATTTCACCTCCTACCAGTCCTTTCTGGTATCTACGAGTGTCATCATTTAGTTTTTAAGGTTTCTAGTTTTCTCCTCTCTGCATTTCCCGTCACACTGTCTGAGAGGGGAAGGGCCTGGTGGGATGGGCACCATGGCTGTAACTTTGTCCTTATCTCTGTTCTGCCAGCCAGGAGCGAAGGCTAGGGAGTCATTCATTTCTTTGGTTCCAGAATTCTGAAGGATTACAAAGGTAGGAATTAGACTGCACTATTTGTTATTCCTGATATGCAGGATGATGCAGAACTGGAAGTGAGGAGGCCAGTATTGTTCTGTCATATCTAAAGTTCTGACGATGAGAGGCTAATCACTGTTTTTCACATTGGACTTCCTCAGTTCTTGGAGAACTCTGTATAACACTGATATGACACATGCATTTCATTTTGAAAACCTTATTTAAATGGATAAATTGAAATCATGTGCACATATAATAAATTACTTAGATAAACCAAAAATCTAATTACTTCTTTTTTTTAACTGTGGTAAGTATAGAAAACATAAAAATTTTAACCATTTTAAGTGTACAATTCAGTGGCATTAATGACATTCACCATGTTGTATAACCACTACCACTATTTATTTCTAAAACTTTAATCATTCCAAACAGAAACCCTGAACCCATTGAGTAATAGCTTCCCTTCTTTTCTCCTAGCTTCTGGTAACTTCTAACCTACATTATGTCTCTATGCATCTGCCTATTCTAGGTATTTCATATATGGGAAATCATATCATTTTGGTCTTTTAAAGTCATATCATTCAGCATAATGTTTTCAAGGTTAGATCATATAGCATGTATCAGAACTTCATTCTTTTTTTGGCTAAATAATATTTAATTATATGTGTATATCACATTTTGTTTATCCACTTGTCTACTGATGAAAACTTGCACTGTTTCCATGCAGTTCCTTTTGGTTTGGTGGGAATTAATTAAAACATACTAGTAAAAGCTGAAAAAAAAAGGTCATTACCTAATCAGAGAGGGAACACAGTATGATAACAAAGAGTTCAGGTTCAAGTGCTAGACTTGGGTTCAGATCCCAACTCTGCCTTTTGCTAGTAATCCCCATCTTTTCTACCAAATGCTCAGTCTTATACTTACCTTGGGAAAGTTCACTTTACCTCTCTGAATCTTAATGTCTTCCTTTGTGAGAACCCATTATGTTGGGTTCCTGTTGGAATTAAACACAATAATGTAAAGCCATTTGTATTATCAAATGAAATCTGAAAGGAAACATGTTTCACAACATGAAACTTGGAGGAGATAGTTGCAGAACAATAAAGGGGATCCTCAGTGATTCAGGTTTGGGACCCACTAAGACTTGGTGTCCTGTAAGATATTTCTAAGCTCTGAAGTTCTCTGTTTTCAGCTTCCTTTGAGGGATCTAGATGAAGGAAATAAAAATACCTAGAAATTAGAGAGGCATGTTCTATTTCATCAACATCTCTGAAGCCACCTTATTGGTACAACTTAGAGGCAGTGGGCAGGTGTATATTGGCTTTAAAGTAACATCAATAAAATAAATCTGTGATTGCCCACTTATTTGTGTGGGCACTGTGGATTAAATTAGGAGTTCTTAGGGTGCCACACACTGAGATTCAGAAATAAAATCTGTCATTTTAAAAAATGACTTATCCTTTTAAAGCAGATAAGAAGATGGACCTTCTTTGTCTGCTTCCTCCTCCCACCTCCACTTCTGCTGTCGAGATACAGAGCCACAGAATGGAATAAGTAAGCAGAGGAAAGCCACTCACCTGCACTGGACTGTTAAATAAATGAGAAATATATCTCCATTGTGATAAGTCATCGAAGTTCTAGGTTTTCTTTTAGACCATTAGCATTACCCTAACTACACACTAATAGTCATAAAGACTGATTCAAATGTCAGAGAATCACTGACAGTTGTGAGCAAATTACTTTCTCTTTTTCGAAACGTTTGGTTAACCTTCTTTGACATTAAACGTTCCATTCATTTAATCCTGTGCCAATTATTGAAAGTTAGCTCTAAGTCTCTGTTCTAGAGGAACTCATAATCTCACTTGGGTGAAAAAAAATATAAAAAGTTAAAGAATGGTGAAATGCAAAATATAAAGAAAATAAAGTAAATAGAAAATAATTCCTATAGGAATTCAATGAAGGATTAGTTTTATTGGAAAAAGTTTTGTGAAGAATGCTAGGACTGTATGAATACCTTAAAAATAGGGTAGGATTTGGAAAGATAGAGATGACAGTAAGAATATTCAAACTGGGGTAAATGGTGAAAAAATGCATAAAGTGGGAATGAAGAAAAATATATTTAGAATGCTATAGATTAAGGGATTGCAACAGTTAAGGGGATGAAATTTGAAATTTGTTCAGTATCTATTTAAAAGTATTTAATGATCACATGGGTCTGGCATTGACCTAAACACCAGAAGTAAAAGCAGCACTTCCTTTCAAAGAACTTACAGTCAACTGATACAGAAAGACCTAGATTCAACTTGTATCTGCACTTGGGCAAGTCACTAAACTTTTGGTATATATTGCCTTTCCCATCTGCATAATAGGATAATAGCCCTACAAGGTTATTGTGAGGATTAAATGAGATGATGGATTTGAAGCATTTGACTTAGAGCCTTGCACATAGTAAACTCTCAACAAATGCTAACTGCTGTAGTTTGGTGTGACAGAAATGGTATTGGTGGTGGTTAGTGGCAATGAGAGTCATAGTAGGAATAGTAGCAGATCATTGGCCAAGAGCAGAGAGATTGTGTTGACAATTGTTGGTGCTGAAGTTGGAAATGGAGTCTTGACCAGATTAATGAAGTCTCTTCAATCTCAAGTCAAGCAAAAGACTTTACATTCTATCCCTGGGCAAAGGTCAACCCTGGAGGTTTTTTAAACAGTGAATAATACGGTAACACTGCACAGAATGAACTGGTGTTAGGGGAATGTAAAAGGAACAAAGGCAAAGAAGACTGTTCAGATATCACTGTAACTAAGATTGCACTGGACAAGAATAGTGAAAATGGAAATTGATACAATGTTCAAGGATAACAGTAAATTTTTCAAGTCTGGTGAACTCAAAGGATACTAACGTGTAATAGGATAGGAGAATGACAAGTTTTATGTTAGAAATTGTTGATATTGTAGTTTAAGTTCACAAGCAGCTGTGGAAAGTAGTGAAGGGGCCTACAATGTGTTATCCTTCTTGCCATCACCATCAGGATCTCTATTCCACTTTGGTGAATGGAGGCGAGTCCAGTGGAAGTCAACTGCACAGGAGCCTCTGCTTGGAGGTGCCACTTGCAGAGACTCCTCTTGCTCTTATCCTGATGAGAAAAACCAAGTACTAATAAAGAAAACCCTAATTAGGGATGGACCAGTGAGTTCTACCCAGCACCAACTTCTGTGGAGCTCTTCTGGAGAAAGATTTGAGAGTGATTATACAGGCCATAAAGAATAAGATTTATTTTTTTTAAGAAAAGATGGATTTTGATTATGATAAAATGGATTATATTGAGTTTGTGAACTTGAGAATTTATTATTTTTTTTCCTTTTTATTGGCTATTTTTAGTTATACATAACATTGGGTTTTATTTTGCCATAATTATAAAAGCATGAAATATAGTTTCCTCTAAATCAGTCCCCAGTACTTCCTCTTTCCCTCCCCTCGTCCCTCTCCATTCCCTTCCCTTTACTCTATTGATCTTCCTGCTATTTAGTTAGTTTTTCAAAATTAATGTCTTGTGGATATACACGATGGTGGGATTCACTGTGCTATGTTCATATGTGTACATAGGAAAGTTAAGTCAGATTCATCCCACTGTTCTTTCCTTATCCTATTCTCCTCTCTCCTGCTCAATCCCCTTCATCTTCTTCACTGATTTTTCTGCTTAAGAATTTTTCCCACATTTTTATTGGTGCTTTATAGTTGTACATATTGATGGGATTTGCTGTTACTTATTCATACATGCACAAAACAGAACAATATGTGACCAATATCCTTCCCCACCATTTCCCTCTAGAGAATTTCTTAAGGCATACTTATTGTTTCTGCCAATATTGTGGAATTGGTCATGGCCAATAAGGTCTGTGTGATGTACAAAAAGAATCTACACTGCCTAACCAACACCATCTGAGAGTCAGTGCTTCATAAAAGTGATCCCTAAGCAGGAAATAATAAGTTTGGCTTGGGAGCAGCTGTGGGAACTTGTTGTGAAAGGAAGATTCAAACTTACCAAAACCAACTAGCTTAGGACGGTTGTTCTCAAATTTTAGTTTGTAGCAGAATCATCAAGGTTGCTGGGCCCCAGTCACCAGGATTTCAGACTCAGTAAGTGTGGAGTGAGGCCCAAGAATTTGCATTTCTAACAAGTTCCTAGGTGCTACTGCTGATTCTAAGATCACATTTTGAGAACCACTGGCTTAGGCAAAAGAAGAAGATAGTATCTAGGCCTGCAATGAAGTCAGAAAGAATGAGGACTAAGAAAGAATCACTCATTGGCTTCAGTCATTGCCTTTTGGAATCTTCTGAGGTGGAATTTACTAGTTTTGAAAATTACAGAGAGCTTCTAATATGTAACTGGTGAAGAAATAGAAGCAACACATATATAGCTTTCTTCAACAAGTCAGTTTACTTGGGTAACAAAATCCTAGTGGAAAATAAAAAATATTATCCTTTGAACAAAACTTGAATATGTCATTCATTTGTTCCTTCAACTTATCCAATATGCAATGTATGTTAGGCACTGTGTTAAACTCTAAGTGATCACAACAGACACTGTTCCTGATACTTCATCGAACTTAATGCGGATTTAGAGAAGAAAATAAGCTAATTCATATCTAAGTATAGAGATTGGGATGATCATTGAAGAAACATCCAAATATCAAGATTTGGGAATGCTTCCTAGGGTGGTAATTAAACTCAACATTGAGGATATGTACTATTATCCAGGTGAAAGTGGAGGGTGGGGTGGGGAGAATTCCAGAGGAAATAGCAAATGCAATAATTCAGAGATAGAACAGAGAGTTCCAAGATTAAAGAGCCCAAAGAAACACAAGATGGTTAAAGTATATGGGTATAGGGGCACAGTGGTTCTTATCAGGAATAAGGATGAACTACTAAGAGTATCATAGACTATGTAAAAAATCTTGGACTCCATGAAAAGCCATTGAAGAGCTTTTATGTTACGACCTTATAAAGATATAATTCACATACCATGTGATTCATCTATTTATAAGTGCACAGTTTAATAGTTTTTAGTATAATCAGCATTTTGCAACCACTGCCCCCTAAAGAAATCCCATATCCATTAATAATCCCTTTTTCCCCCACCCCCTCCCAGCCCAAGGCAGTTGCTAATCTATATTCTATTTCTATTAGTGGAATTGGACAACATGTGGTCTTTCATTGAAGAATTATAAGCCAGGGAGTGGTATCATTTGATTTGCATTATGGAAATATCAATCTGGATGACATATGTAACCTAAATGGGTGAGTCTAGACATGGAGAAACCTATTAGGATGCTGTAGAAGCAGTCAGAAGAGAATACAACAGTCTGGACTGAGGTGAAGGTCATGGATTAGAGAAAGGAGGATGGGTAGAAGAGGTAGTTAAAAGGTAGTCTTGGGTAAGGGGGTAATACATGGGTAATACATGAGGGGGAGTGAGCAGAGAAGGATGGCTCTCAAGTGTCATCGTGGCAGTGGGTAGATGATGGTGCTGGTCACTGAAGTGGGATCCCCCACAAGGGGTCAGGTCTCTGATGAGGTGGAGATGACAAACAGTCCATGTTATGATGATCAACCACTCCCTCTATGTGGCTGGCATCTGCTGGTCATAATCATGGTGACACCAGTCTTTAGGAAAAGAAGAAGACTGTATTATTTTCCCAGTCCATAAGATCCCAGAAAGACCAAAGCAACATGTATACAGATTTCATACTGATTCAATAAAATTGTAAGTTTATTTAAATTTTAATGGAAATATATTAGTATCAAAGGGAAAATTTAACTGCTTTACCTTGAATAATTTTACTATGTCAATAATCTGTCACCCTTTCAGGTCATGGCCAAAGGTCCTTCAGACCATAAGAGCTTTCCTAAGACCATAGTGTACACCCCTCTGCCCCTGGTGAGGAATGCACCTAAATTAAATCAAAGAAATGGGGATTGATTACAGAGTCAATTTTCAATTACCTGTACTAATAGAGCAGTGATATGGCTAATCCCAGACTGTGGTTAACCAAATCACTTATATTTGCTTTAGGATTGCATTATTTAAGCTATTTATAACAGTTGGGTTTCTAACTAGATTTTTCTTTTGTGATTACTAGCATTAATTTACCCTCTCTTCACACTAATTTTGGCAAAGAGAAGTGGCCCAAATATGCTAAGTGCAAGGGAGATATATATATATATATATATATATATATATATATATATATATAATCATTTGGGGGTTTTATATATCCCACATATCATGTACAAATTTGATAACTCAACTTTATAGATTTTTTAAAGGTCTTCAAGGATAGAGATTACAAATCTCCCTTGATAACTCATTTCTTTAAGAACATTTACCACTGGGAAATAATATCCAATGCTCATTTCAATCTTTCTGCAGAAATACAAACCATGCTTTCCTTCTTTTCTCAATGGGGAAAATAAATAAAATAAACAAGTCCTGTCCTCTGTGGACTTTAATTCTGATAATGCTGAAAACTCTGGAGATTTTTCTTTTCCAGGCCAAACCAGTGCAATTCTATCTGTTGTCCTCATTTCTTGGCCAATTATTAGTTCTCCCAGAAATCAAAGATCATAAAAAAGCATGAAAAGCATGAAATTTCCTAAGAAATAATCTGTATTTTAGTCATAAAAACCAGAGATTCTACAATAAAAGGCCAATTAAAGTTTTTTTCACATTTTTTGCTATTAAGAAGCAATATGTGTTCATTATAGAAAATGTTTAAAAATGCATAAAGGAGAAATTAAAAGCATCTATGATTCTAGCAGTCAGAAGTAACCTCTGTATATCTGAATTGTCAAGACTTCATGGAAGCCTTCAGGTCCTGGGGAAGCTATGGAGAGCCCTACTCAAGGCAGAAACACTACTTGGTAGCTTCAGAGCTACACTGTCATGTAGAACCCTTAGACCTGATGATATAGATCACATGGAAACTACAAAGGCCCCATCTGTGCCTTTAGTCCAAGGCCTGCATTGAACTAAGCGAAGCAGCCTCTGCAGTCCACTCCCTCTGTGCACACACTAACCTCTGTCCTTGCACTCAGTGTTCCTCTGGGTGCCGTCCACAGACCAGCTGCACTGGTGTCACCTGGAAACGCATTGGCATTTCCGACAACCCAGTCCTACAGAATCAGAATCTGTATTTTACTGAGACCTCCAGGTGCTACCAGATTCTGGTCTACTGTTACTGCTATTCAATTGAGATACATGTTAGTTTATCAACTGGTTGGTGAGAAAAGGAAGCTGTAAACAAGAAGAGCACAAGAAAGAAGTAGCCAAGAGGCAGTCTTTCACAAGGCCTTGCTCAGCCATTCCAAGTGGTTCTGGCTTAGGCCTTCCCTGTGCAGAGTATTCCCTTTAGGAGGCATTTCTAGTCTAAGGGGACAAACTACTTGTCAGAAAATGGAAAAATGAATTCAAGATTAAACCATGGTCCACAGTAATGGTTTCAAACTCTTTCTTACATTGAAGAACAACCTCCTGGCCTCATGGCCCCATGTTTACCCTCCTGTCTTGAATTTAGACAAATTTTGGGGAGAAATGACATTGGAATATGGAGGAAGTCTTGGGCACCCTCTAAAAATGAACAATGGAGAATGGTTATTCAATATTTTGTTTTTATGTCATGTTTATACAACTATAACTATTGAACTTTTGCAATTAAGAAGCACAGTTCAACAGGCCCATGTCTACCTTCAGCCCTCTTCACCTTTTCCAGCTCTCCTCCTTCGTGAAGTAAATTAAATTACCCTCTTAGTTAACTGCTTCTCTTCTTCTTTTATTCTTTCTTGCTCTTCCCCACCCCCACAACAGTAGCAAATGCACTAACTTAGATCTGGCAAAAAATGGAAATAGGGCTGGAGATATAGCTCAATAGTACAACACTTGCCTAATGTGTGCAAGGCCCTAGGTTCAATCCCCAGCAATCCCAGCACTGAAAAAACAAAAAGTTTTTTTACGAGTCTCTGTTTGAGACTGAAGCAGCAGGAAGGTTGGAAAGAAGGTGCAAAACTCATTCTCACATAATATCCACATGCATGTGTGGACACAATAACACTCTTTTTCTTTAGAACAGATCTTACCAAATTGTTTATATCCATCTTTTTTCTTAATATTTTGTAAACATTTTCCTAGTAAATAGTCCTATAAAGCAGATTGAATATCTTCATGGTATTCCATTGTGTGAACACATCATTCCCTTACTGTTGGACACTTAGGTTGTCTTTATTTTTGTAAGTAACTCACTTTTGTGTTTGTAAATAATGCCACAAAAAAATCCTTTTAGGTAAATCCACATCTTATTATTCTTTCAGGATAAATTTTACTTGACTTGATAATAACAAAAAAAAAAAAAGAAGTGACCTTGGATTGAAATATCTGTACAGTGATCTATTTTATTGTGGCTTTTCTCCAAACAAAAACACATTGTAGGTTTTGAAGGCTAGGCTTTTAATTAAGCAGGTCCTGTAAGATTGACTCTTTGGCAGTTACCTAAAACTTCAGCAACAATGAATAGTGGTAGAAATATCTGTGCTTTACAGTCAGATAGGACAAGTTCACCCCACAGTACCTAAGGACTGGGACATGTTGAGAGATGGTAACTCTCAACTAAGAGGTGATATTGTATCTTGTGCCACATTCATGAACCTTGCTCTTCTAGAAGGCATAATGTTCATTATTTTAGACTGGGACATTGCCCATAAATTAGCAAAGCAATCAAAGACTCTCTGTATTCTAAAGTCATCTTTATTTGGAAGCCTAAATAAAAGCAGAGTGATTAATGTTTACTGAGTAATCGTCATGAGTACAAAGTCGTTAATAATTATAATAATAACCATTATTTATAGAGAATGGATTACATGATAGGTACCCTGCTGAACATACCTGTATTAGTTTTCTACTGCAGTGTAACAAAATACTCCCCAAATATAGAAGCTTAAAGCAATGAAAATGCATTCCCTCTTAGCTTCTATGGGTCAGAAATCTTGCATGGCTCAGCTGAATCCTCAGATTCAGTGTCTCTTATAAGGCAAAATCCAACTTATTCACTGCAATTACCTCAAGGCCCAGCTGGGAAGATTCCTGTTCAAGCTCACTCATGTGGTATTGGCAAGATCGAGTTCCTCGTGGACTCGAGGACTGGTGGACCAAGGACTTCGTTCCTTGGAAGCTGTTGGCTAGAGGCCTCCCTTGTTCCTTGCCCCCTGTGTCTCTCCACAGGGCAGCTCACAACATGTAAGATGGCTTTCATCAAAGCAAGAGATAAGCAAGAAAAAGTGAGCAAGACAGAAGTCAGAGTCTTTGTAAAACAGTCTTGGAAGTGACACACATCACTTTTGCTGCTTTTTTTTTTTTCTTTTTAATGCACTAGAGGTGAGTCCTTAATTTAAGACCATACTCAAGATGAGTGCCTGGGTACCAGGTGGTGGGGACCTTTAGGAACTAACTACCTTAGAGTCTGCCTACTATACAACCATTATCTTATTCATTCAAACAACATTCCTTGGAAGTAGATATTGTTAATTTCCATTTACAGATATGGAAACAGGCGCTTATGTTCAACAAGTAGAAAAGTTGGAATTCAAACCTTTTTTTCTGACTTCAGGGCAAATATGCTACTGTCCTATGCTTTCAGTGGGATATTGCAACCTGTAAAGTATTAGAAATATTACAGTAGAGATCCGACTCAATTCTTAGCCTCTGGTTTACTTTGGCACTACTGACTTAAGTCTCACTTCCTCACATCTTCATGGGGAGAAAGTGAAATTGCCTAGCCTACACTAATAAGGGAAGGTAGAATAACCCGAAGGTGGCAGGTTAGAGATGGAAGGCTCAGAGTTGTTCAGAAGCCTGCCTTTTTGGGGGTTCTGGTAAAAGTTAGCTGGCTCCTAAATCTCTTTCCAGAATTCTTATATGTCTTTCCCATTCTCAGCTCACATTGCATTTAGCATCAAAGATAATTTGTAAGATAAATATCATTGGGGGAAAACCCCCATGGTCAAGGATTAAATGCACACACACAGTTCTTGACATGTTCTCTAGGAGATAGCTATTCATTTTCCCTAACCAGCAGAGCTATAAATCTGTCCTGTGCTCGGCACACTGTATGTGTTTTGCTTTATGAAGGCATAAATCACCAAGATACAATTTGTGTTTGATTTTTTGGACACTTAATTTGCTTAAATGTTCAGCAGTTCATAGACGTAAATTGTGCTGGGCATAGCTCCAAGTGGAATAAGCCGAGAGCAAGAAAGCTATACATATTAGGATGTAATTCAGAAGAAAAATCATCCTGACTGGTCAAGTAAGTCCTCTTTATAAGTTACTTATAAATAACTTTCCTCCATAGACAGAATCAACACTTAGTAAATACTTCTAGAGGAGGGAGCTTTGTAGTAAATTCAGTTTAAAGAAACCTCACATGTAATAAACTCCTGCATGTGGATAAGGGTGTAATGTGCAGGGGGTATGTCACACATGTTCGATCAAGAAATCACATTGATTATCATTTAATATTTTGAAAAATATTTTTTAGTTGTAGATGGACACAATATTCATTTATTAATTTTTATGTGGTGCTGAGGTTCGAACCTAGTATCTCACATGTGTGAGACAAGCCCTCTACCCCTGAGCTACAGGCCTAGTCCATGATTATCATTTAATATTGGAAGAATGCTTCACTGGGAATCAAGGTGTGAGTTTTCATTCTGTCACCACTAATTAAATGTGTGAACTTGAGCAAGTCCTATCACTTCCCTGCATCTCATTTGAAAATGAATGGTTGAATTAAATGATCTCTTAATTCCCTCCCATTTCTAAAGTGTAAAATGCTAAACTGTCACAGGGGATTTCTGTAACACCCACCTCAGTGCCATGGAGAAGACAAAGGGAAACACAAGGGACCCTGAGGACAAAAGGAAGTTTTGAAAATTAAATACCAATAGAAGAGCTACTGAACAGCCTGAGCATAATACCACAGAGAAATTCACATGAACATATGGATGCTGGTGTTTCTCAAAGCTTACAATGTGTGCTTTCAGTTTCAGGACACCTGGAAGTGGCCCTGGGAGCCCACCTTGGAATGTCCAGGCAGTGAGCCTGCTGGGGTTGCAGAGTCCTCACTTCTTCCCATGGAAGAGGCTACACCTGAATTTTTTTAGCTTTACATGGCAGTGATGGCTCCTTCTCCCTGGAAGAAGTAGTACAACTTCCCACATGTGTTGGGCAGCTGTTTTTCCCAAACAACTTTTGGAAATAGCTGGCACTCAAACCCAAGTCACCTTGTCTCCCCATTGACAAGTTGGCTTTCATGCCTGCCTTTTAAGAATAAAGAGCAAAAAAGTGGCAGTCTCTCCAGTAATTGGAGACCCACTGTGTATCCACAGTAGCCAGCCCTGCACACCTCTCTCTCTCTCTCTCTCTCTCTCTCTCTCTCTCTTTCCCCCTTCACCCCTTACTGCCCCCGCCCCCCCGAAATGATGGGAGTAAAGGAGAACTGATGCTCCTCTTGTTGATCTTTAGGCTATGAATTTCCCCAATACACTCTCTTAACCCAGCAGTTCTCAAACTTCTGTACACATCAGACATTTGGAGGACTTATGGAAACTTAGATTGCTGAGTCCCTTGCCTTGAGTTTCTGGATTTAGTGTACCTGGAGTGGGCCTGAGAATTTGCCTTTTAAACAACTTTCCATATGATACCAATGCTCTTGGTCCAAGGCCCATATTTTAAAAACTCCTACTGCATTACATTGCTTCAGAATTCACCTTGAACCTTCTTGTGAGACAAGTGGTGATAACCAAGATAAGCAAGACCATACACAGAAGAAGTACTTTTTCCTAGTTATTTATATATATTTAATATGTTCCAATTTGATTTTATATTTTTTGGTATTGGGGATTGAACCTAGGGTTATTTTGCCATTAAGCTATATCCCCAGCCCTTTTATAATTTTTTATTTTGAGACAGGGTATTGCTGAGTTCCCAGGCCGGCCTTGAATTTGTGATCATCCTGCCTCAGTCTTCCAAGCAGTTGGGATTATGGGCATGTGCCACCATGCCTGGCTGGATTTCCATGTTTTGGTAATGGATGTCAGCCATCATCAGCCTGAGTAATCAGCCTTCTCTTTAAGAGTCTAGGGCTTAATCAGCATGTTGCTCCTTTTGTTTTCACCTGCCATTTGTTCATCTTTATCTGGCAGTCTCCCAAGATAGAGTTTATTGTCCTAGGTTCCTTGTACATCAGGTCATTCTTGAGAAGTCAACAGCCCAAATGAAGACATACTCAGACCTATAGCTCTGTTCAGTTAGTATTATAGTATTGTAATCCATCAGAGGCTACTTCAAAGATTGTGTAGAAATAGATGCTTTTTTTTTTGTTTCCAATTAGCTGAGCTTGCACATTTAAAAATTGCTACTAGAAGATGATTCCATAAGGAAGTGACCATGTAGCCCATTTCATTTTGCTAGACTGTAATTTAATCTTTAGAAATAATCAGTTGTTGTTATAGCTGAATATAAACTAAAAGTATTATTTGCCATTTTCCACAAACTTGTCATATCCAGAGTAATAAAACCGTTCAACCATTTATGTATCTTACAAATTCATTCTGTTCCCATAATGTCTCACAACGAAAGCGTCTTTTTTTTTTTAGGTCTCATGAAGGTCACAAACAGAAGTTTGGAAACCATTTATTCTGCTGTGCCTTATAAATGGTTATTGAATTACTACTTTCAAAAACAAATTCAGAAGACTAACAATCTAGTTAAAAGGCTTCTGAAATTGTCTTTAAGAAAATTCCACTGCCCTGACAATCTAAGATGATTTGCTCTAACTAGGCAACAATAGAGGGAGAAAAACTGTAGAGCTTTCTGATGAACAATCATGAGCTAGACCAGCAGTTCTCAGTCAGACTCAGTTGTAGGGCTTGTTAAAACACAGATCACTGGGCCCCATCCCAAAGTTTCTGAATTAGTAGGTCTGGGTAGGTGTGAAGTATTAGTATTTCTTTGCATTTCTCAGGTGAGGTTGATGCTATTGGTCCAGGTACCTTACTTCGGAAATCATTGACTTAGAGGATACTATTTCTGGGTTTCCCCTTCCTCCCATCCTTGAACCCTCAATTATAGCCATAACAAATATTTGCTGCTCCTAAGCAATTCCATGCTCCTGGCTTCCTTTAATCACTGGGTTAGCCAGTTTTCTGTTCCTCTGATAAAATACTTGAGAAAACAAACTTAAAGGAGGAAAGGTTTATTTTGGCTCACAGCTTTAGGGATTTCCATCGATGGTCACTTAGCACTTTTGCCTTTGGGCCTGTGATGACCCAGCACATCGTGGTAGGAGCACATGGTAGAAGATACTGCTTATCTGATGGTACCTGGGAAACAAAAGAAAAAGAGAAAGGGACTGGGGTCCAATATTCCCTTTAAGGGCATGCCCCCAATGATCTAAATTCCTTCCACTTGGTCCCACCTCCTAAACATTTTACTGCTTCCAAATAGCATTGAAGGCTAGCAACCAAGTCTGTAATATACAGGTCTGTAGTATACAGGTCTTTAAGATCCAAATCATAACAATTTTCCTCCCCTTTCTTTACTGAATGCCCAAATCCTACTTGTTCTTCCAAGCTTATTTGAAGAATCATATCCTCTGAAAAACCTCTTCTGACCTCCAGATTGTGCCCTTTCTGTGAGGTTTACATATCTAGCATAACAGATCTACCATAGAATTGCAATTATTTCTTTATAATTGTAGACTCTCCTACCATGACTTGTGAGCTTCCTATGGACCTTTATCTTGATATTTTTAGTTCCCAATTCCTGACACATAGTAGATATTTGATAAAAGTTTTCTGAATAAATGAATAAATGTAAAACCTTTAATAGTGCATGATACTTAATGCAAATCTAAACAAGAGAGAGTACAGCACTGTGGTTAAGAACACAGGATTTTGGTGTCTGGTATGGGCCTCCAAAAGATCATGTGTGAGACCTGCAAGAAGATTCAGAATTGAAATGATGATATCATGAGAGCTTTAACCTAATAGGTGGATTAAGCCACTGAAGGATTAACTGGGTGTGGCTGGAAGAACTAGGACACTAGGGGTATGACTTTGGACTTTATATTTTGTTCCTGGTGAGTGGAACTTTCTCTTATTTCAGGCTGTCATGTCTTGAGTTGCTTTCCTCTGTCAAGCCCTTCCACCATGATGTTCTGCCTTACCTAGGGGCCAGAGCTATGGAGTTGGTCAACCATAGACTGATGAGCCAAAATAAACTTTTCTTCCTTTAAAGTTGTCATTGTCAGGCCTTTTGGTCACAGCAACACAAAACTAAATAAAATAGAAATTGGTACTGGGAGTGGGGCCATTTCTGTGATTAACCTGACCATGTGGTTCAGGCCATTGGAGTTGGTTTGTGGAGGGAGGAATTTTTAAAAGTGTAAAGAAGCAAGCTAGAAAACTTTAGAATGTTGTAAGTGGGGTTTAATGGGGGATTCTGGTAGGGCTCAGAAGACCACAATGCTAATAGGACTGAACAGTAAAGAATGGGCTCATGAGGTTTCAGAGGAGGAAAACTATATTGGAAACTGGATTATAGGCCATTCATGTTATATTCTGGCAAAGAAGTTCTCTACATTTTGCCCATGTTCTGAGTTTTGTGAGGTTGAATTTAGAGGTTATGCACTAGTAAACCTGATGTTGGCATGGATATTGCAGCTAACTTTTAGTCAAGTTTACTGTGATAATCAGGATTGGAAAGCAAGGCAGAAAGATTTGAGAACTTGCAGTTTGGCCAGAAAAGTGCAAGTAAAACTGGGACTAAGGAAGTTGTGGTTGTTAAAGATATTATAACCACTAAAGGGATGCTAAGTACTTTGCATAGAGACAATAGGAAAAAATGACTTGAGGGCATCTCAGGAATTGGCAAGAAAACACCCATTTCAGGCTCAAGGGTGTAAATATAAAAATTTCTAAAGAAGAGAACTTGGAGTCACCCTGCTTGCACAGGAGGACATAAGAAGTTTTTTCGCCATGCTCAGCTGCCCAGGCACTCAGAGGCTGCTGCGGCCATGGTCCCAGGAGGCTTGGCCACTGCTCAAGATGGTGGCAGACCTTGATCTCAACCATACGGTGCTGGTTCTGTGGGAATGCAGGATGCTGGACTTAGGGGGTCATGGGAGATTTCAAAGGAAGGCCTGGGAGGCCAGGCAAATGGTAGCAGGTTTAGCATCCTTGAGGACTTCCCTGAGGGAGTGATCCATGAAAATGTGAAAAGGAAGCTGAAGCTGTAGTGGAGACTTTTGAGATTAAGAGATGCCAGTAATGTGGAACATCGCCTGAGGAAAGATGCCAGAATTGAGCAAAGATAAGCCAAGAGAGAGAAGCCATGTGGGCTGCAACTGACAAGGACATAGGGGCAGGGAAGCCCAAGCCCTGTAGAGATCAACTCTCTCTGCCATGTGCCCTAGATGCTGACTGTGGAGCTACAGGATTTGTTTGCCCAGTTAAATTTCAATCTTACTTTGGTCTCATCCCTTATTTATTTATTTATTTATTTATTTATTTATTTTTAAATAAACATTTATTTATTTATTTTTTTGAACTGAACTCAGGGGCACTCAGCCACTGAACCACATCCCCAGCCCTATTTTGTATTCTATTTAGAGACAGGGTCTCACTGAGTTGCTTAGGGCCTTGCTAAGTTGCTGAGGCTGACTTTGAATTTACGATCATCCTGACTCAGCCTCCCAAGTCGCTTGGATTACAGGCATGCGCCACCATACCTGGCTCATCCCTTATTTTTGTGCCCCTATTTCTTCCTTTGGAATGAAAACATTCACTCTGTGTCATTATATATTGCGTGTACATAGCTTGTTTTTGGTCTTTACAGGAGCTCACCAAAAGTTTGTCTTGAGTTTCAGATGAGACTTTGGACTTAGATTTTGGGGCAGTGCTGGAACTATTAAGACTGTGGGGACTCTCAGAGATGGACTGATTGCTTTTGGCATTGTGTGATCAACATGGCTTTTGAGGGACAAGAGTGGAATTTTATGGTGTGGATATGAGGTGGTCCCCAATAAGCTCATGTGATAGACAATGAAGGAATGTTTGTAGATAAGGTGATTAGATTATGAGAGCTGTAACCTAGTCAGTGGATTAGTCCATTTGATGGGTTGATCATCTGAATGGATTACTGGGTAGTAAGTGTAGGCAGGAGTGGTGTGGCTAGAGAAAATAGGTCAACAGAAGTGACTTACTTGGGAATAATATATCTTGTCCCTGGCTCCTCATACAGTCCCTCAGCTTTCCAGCTGTCATGAGAGGAGCAGCTTTCCTCTCCCACACCCTTCTGCCATGATGTTCTGCCTTACCTTGGGCCCAGAGCAAGGCAGTCAGCCAACCATGAACTGAACCTCTGAAACTATAAACCAAAATGAACTTTTCCTCTTCTAAGTTGTCCTTGTCAGGTATTCTGGTCACAGTGACAAAAAGGTAACATAGTTATTGGTTATGAATAAGAATTGGGTAAACTTCATCAGTATTTCAACAAACTTTGATAATATTTTATCGTGGTTTACATGCTCCATGTAATTACTGGTAAATAGAAAAAATTAAAAAATTACCTTTAGTTCATTTCCCAGAGTTAGCCATTTTAAATTATTAAAAATTTTGGTAAAATTTATTTAATATAATTTAGAAAAAGTTGTAATAATACAGTACACATGACATTTGTGTATTTGTATGTCTCATATTTCTCATTGTCCTTAAATTTTCTTTTTAAAAAAACCATAATTTTTAATGACTGAAAATATTCCACTGTATGAAACTACTTGAGTATATTTAAAAGTATAAAGAAGCTGGAATTCAGCCAAACTTCTCTTTCCTTAAGACAGCAGTGAAAATACTCCAGGTACAATTCACTGTGGAATGCTAGACTCATGGAGTTGGAAAGGACCTCCAAGGTCATGCATGAACATGAGAAGACTCGGAGGAATGCGTGAATTTCGTTATCTTTTTCTCAGTAGTATAACCATTATAGCAACCAACTTTATTTGAGAACTACAGGTAATTAACCCCAGCTATCGCCATAACTCCTTCTGTATTTTGGATGATGGATGGCTGATTTTTAGCAAATGTACATTTATCCCAGACAGAAACCTAATTTGAAATTCTACCTTTAAGGAACTCATGTTTGTGAAGCAATTACTATGAAACAGTAAAAGAGGGGCCAGAGGAAAGTCTCATTAGACTTTCCTTCCAAGTGAGGGACATTTGATTTCATACAAAATTTAAGTATGAAAGTATTTAATAATTTTATCAGTTTCTTTTCTTTTAATCCAAATAGAGAAACTACCTGAAACTATTTTGACAAATATGCTAATGATTCTCTATTATTTCATAAACTTGGTTGTTACCTTTTATACCCATTATATGGTTTGCTTAGAGAAAGAAAAATAATAGAAACATTTCCATACAACTTCAGGAGCAGGTTCATTCTACTTCCTTGAAATCAGTCTGGTGTATAGGGCTACAGGGTCAAGGGGGATTTTACAAAAGAAAACCTTGGCTCTATATGCACGGCAGTGATGTCAGTCATTTTTAATAGTACTAGCTAACTAAATATAGAGTATATTAATTATTTTATAAATATTAATAAGTGATGGGTAGATATAAATGCATTAAAAACAATAATCTGTACAAAAATATTATTTCTCAACAGTTCTAAATGTACCACATTTACTATCAGAACCAATTGGAGAAGTCTGGAATTTTTGTTGGTCCAATTCTTCATAAAGAAAACTGAGACAAAAATGAAGGGAGAGTTTTAGGTATATTTAAGTTTTTATGAAAAGGAAGCATTACTTTCCCGAATCTCAATCATCTGCTTTTCAGATCATAGGATCTCATTGGTCAGTCATATGAACAACTTTAATTTTTTCTTCAAAAGCATGAAATTTATTCAAAAGTAGCATTTGCAAACTTTGCTCCACAGATTAATATCAAATTCACTGTTCAAGGTTGTGTTTTTGTTTTTCCTATTATCAGATGTGGAGGACAAATGGCTTCAGGTGACAGTTCAGCCTTTCCACTGGTAGAATGGGTAGAGAGCTTTCCTGAATTAATTACTACAATACCAGCCTGATGTCTAATCTCCATCAAATAACTATTTATCCATATGGTAGTCTAAGAAGATGGGGAATTAGATTTTAACGCCCAGACTGACTCCTCCTTCCCTTCTCCTTTCTCCTAAGTGCTCTTCCAGGCTCTACTGTTGGTTCTCCTCTCTGTCTTCCTATAACCTCTCCTTATTGCATTGGCATTGCTCAAAGATCAGTGATCCCCCAATATAAGAGATCCCAAAGCCTGTCATTTTAAAAGCTTAGCTTAGGGCATGGAGCTTATCCCAGCACTTCAAGTCCATATTTCCCAAATTGAACTTTTCTTCCTTAAACTTGTTCCTCCTCCTGACTTTTCCAATTCTGTGAACAGCATAGCCACTCCCCTGCCACCTATTTTGGAAGAGGCTTTTGAGATCACTGACTCTCTCACCTCCTTTGCCCACTTCATCCCATCAGCTATCATGTACTGCCTATTCTGCTTCAATTAATCTCTCCCATATCTGTCCCTTCTTTTCTTTGCCACAGCCCCAAGCCAACTGCATCAGGGGTTTCAGCAATGGTTGCAGATTAGATCTGAGACCATTTGGAACACTTTCAGGGGGGAAAGAAAAAAAGGAACTAAACTTGTTTTAGGTCCCCATGCTAGGCCAACTGAATCAGTAGCTTGAGCAAGGAAGATGGACTTAAGAATTTTAAAAATCTCCCCAGGGGAGTGTAATGTGAAGACATGCTTGACTCCCCACGATAGATAATTTGCAACAGAAGTCTCACGTGTCTTCCTCACCTCCTGCCTCTCTCTCCAGTCTAATCTTCTTCTACATCTCTGCCATATTATTTTCTATGACACTGCTCTGATAAGGGCAGCAACATGCTCAAATGACCTCATCGTCTCTCCACCATTGCTTTCAGGATAAATTCATGTTCCGTATCCTAGTCCTGAGTTCTTCTGAAAGTTGGCGCTAACTTCCCAGTTAATTTCATGGTAAAACTCTCTGTACACTATAAACATCTACCAAAATAAGCACATCTTCTTTGTCCTGGCACATGTCTGCTCATTCCGTCTCCCCTGTGTGAATGAATTGCCCTATTTTTTTTTTTTTTTGATGCCAGGGATTGAACACAGAGGCACTTTACCACTGAACCACATCCCCAGGCCCCTTTTTTAAAAAATTCAAACTTTGAGACAGGGTCTTGCAAAGTTGCTTAGGGCCTTACTAAGTTCCTGAGGCTGACCTTGAATTTGTGATCTTGCTGCCTCAACCTTCTGAGCCACTGGGATTATAGGCATGTGCCACCCTGCTCTGTTTCCCTATTCTTTGTGTGTGACTCAGGTCATGTTCAGCTATAGGTCACAGACATAGTCCCACAACTGCTTGTTAGATCTGAGATGAAAACTGATTTCTCTCTGATTCTTCTGCTTTTCCTCAGAGACCAAGATGGTAGCCACAACTCCAAGTATCACATCCTTGGTAAATCATGTTCAAGCCAGGAAAAAGCAGTTTTTATCCACCTGCTCCATGTTCCATGACCCCAAGCCCTGCCCCTGAATTAGGAAGGAAGAATTTTTCCAAATGTCCCTGGACAGCTCTCCTTGCATGCCATTAGCCAGCAATGAATCAAAACACGTATTTTGTGTGTGTGTTGGGGCGGTGGTGGTACTGGGGATCAGAACCAGGGGCACTTTACCTTTGGGCTACATCCCTAGCCCTTTTTATTTTATTTTTGAGAAGTAATCTTGCTAAGTTATGGAGGCTGGCCTTAAACTTGTGATCCTCCTGCCCTAGCCTCCTGAGTTGCTGGGATTACCATGCTGGCTCAGAAGACCACATTCTTTTTTTGAGGAAGGCTAAAAGGTGAATATGTGGCACTGGCAGTCTTGGCTCTTCGAGGAAAGCAAAAGTGAATTGGAGGGCAAATACCATGGGGAGGCAACCAACAGGTTCTCCCACATTTTGTTTCTTGAAATACAGTACTTTCCTCCCAAAATCCATTCAGATAACCTCTCCAGGAATTCTTGCCACAGTGACATTGGCTACATTCCTATGGTATTTTTGTTTATATTTCCCATTGTTCATTGTGTGTTTCTGCTTTTTGCTGTTATCTCTTTGTGTGTCTTATACACACAAATATAATAAGCTCTTTTGAGGCCAGGGGCCATGGCTCAGTCATCTTCGTACATATTATAAGTTGAATAAGAATATTTTGTTATAAGAATGGTATTCTGGCATTTATTGCCCTCCTTTCATTTGTTTGGCTTGTGCCATTTCAAACTTGCTCTCAATATTCATTTTATGTGGCTGTTCAACCAGCAAAGGTCGCCTTATAGGAAGAGCAAAGATTCAGTCACTGTGTTCGCCCAGGCTATTTTCTTCTTTCCGGTCGTTGGAGGGCAGTGGTCTCCCCTTTCCCACTTCTGCCAGCATCAGAACTGATGCTGGTGATGATAAACTAGCTGTCATGTTCTGACCACCTTTAATATTTCTCACAAAATATTTGGGGTTCTCTGCTTAGAGTCCAAGGCCAGTCAGGTTGGAATGCATGCTGCCTGCAAGGCTAATGAGAAAAGTCCCACCAGGGGTGACTCACCCCCACTGGGCCCCTCCAGGGAGGGTCAGCCAGGCAGAGAAGGGTGCTACATCTTCACTCTGCTCAGGGAGATGCCAGCTTCAAAGACCTGGCTCCCACAGGAAAACAAATGGAAACTGGTGGGAAGGGGGGCACTGAGGCAATGCAGACTTATTAAAAGAACAGTAATAGCAATAATTTTCAAAGCATTATTTATTTGAGAGTGAAAGGACAGGGTTTTCATTGGCTTGAAATGCCAGAGTTTGGTTGCTTTCAACCACTCCTGTGGTGATTGAGCAGAACCCGCCTGGAGTGTTATTTGGGGCTTTAGGGGCAGAGAGAAGTACTTCGGATTTTTGGTATGCTTTGCCGAGGGTGCCCTGTGTTGAGCAAAACAGCCCTGGAAAATTGTAATTCTGCATTAGCCATTGCTTCACGTCAAAGGGGAAAATGTGCTCTAGGTTTCTTTGAGTATATGTGAAGTCTATTTGAGGGTGCCACTCAAATCAAATTTTTCTGTCTTGGAAAAGAGGTTTGCCCGGTGCAACAAACACAGAGTGGTTTAACTAGATTTTGCTTGAGTGGGGAGGGGGCTATGCTAGCAGTCTAGAAGAATTAAGTAAAGCAGTAGGGGGCTGCCTGTTGCCCTTGAGGAGGGATGTGGTTTGTTGACAAATTTTAAACCATGGTGACTCAGTTAAGAGGAAATCAATTGGAGAACTTTAAATGATTTAATTGGCCGTTTGAATGCTAGGGCTCCAAAGCCACATGATTTCCTGTATGTCCTGTCAGAGGATGCAGAGGGGCCTTCTCCACTTCAGCTTTCTATTGAGCAGCAATTCTTCAAGGCCGTCTCCTTCCCCACCTAGGCTAGCTCTGGTTCACATGATTGTTTCCTCTATAGCACAAAGAGTGACTGCTGCCTGAAATCCATGGGCACTGAGGTATGAGGGCCAAGGCCAAGGCCAATGGAGTAAACAAGTTCCGGGGATTCATGCTTGGCTCTGGCTGAATTACAAGGATTCTGAAAAGGATAGGGCTTAGCTGGGAGGACTTGGGAACTCAGGTGAGCCAAAGGAATCTGTTGTATGAGCAACCCAAATGCACATGGAATGAGGCCAATAATGGAAATACTTTCCAAAAGTCACTAATCCAGCAGAGCAAAGCAACCAGAGTATGTTCGCCCTTCAATAATGTCACTGAGTGATTTATGTGTATGAGGTTCTGGATTAAATGATACATATTTTATCTAATTACATATCTGAATCAGCCCTTTGAGGTTGCCTCTATTAGCTTTATTTTACAGATGAGGAAACTGTGGTTTGGAAAGTTTAAGTTATGATTCTTGAAAATTAGTGTGCATCAGAACTACCTGGAAAGCTTGTAAAAACACAGATTGCCGAAATTCCTTTCAGCCTGACTGCCTTCCAACTGGGATATCATGTATTCTGACTTAGCTAAAATGTCAGCTCTTCCTGGGTCCCCAGTCTGCCAGCCTTTGTACTGGAGCAACACCATCTGCTTTCCTGTTTCTGAAACTTGCCCACTTACCCTGCAAGCCTGTGGCTAGGCCCAAGAATGTGCATTTCTTCCAAGTTCCCCAGTGATGCTAACGCTGCTGCTTTAGGGATCACATTTTGTGAACCACTGCCTTAGAGTAAGGAAACCAAAAAATCCCCAATAATTCCCACGAACCAGATCCTGCTGCTTAGCTTCTCCCAAGAGACTCAACTTTCTTTAAATATTCATTTAATTTGCTATGTGCATGAGATGAATAAGATGCAGCTCTTTCTTCCAAGGTGTTCACAGCTACAGCTGAGAGTGAGAGACAGAATCTAAAGTGCAAAAAGTAATCTTGCTCAAGTATAATAAGTGTCTGTGCAGAATTCAGAGGGGCCAAAAAAAAAAAAAAAAAAAAAAAGAGCAACCAGATTTATTGGGAACAGAGGACATCTGAAGTCTCCCCAGGAGAAGGAAGACCTGGGCAAGAGATGAGAGATACAAGGGACCAAAACTCAGAGAGGGTGGCCAAGCCTTTTCCAGGTCCTCATTTGTTTTTGGCTTGGCCTGGTTTCCTTTGGCTCCATGGCCCCATGGCTCTGGTCGGTGGTGCTTTCTACATCCGCCCTGCAGTGTGCTGGTTCCTCATTCCTCCACCTGGGCACTTCAGGCCCATTCAGGGGACACTTGAGAGGAATGTGTGCTGAACCCTTCCTCAGCAATTGTTCTGGGGATTGAAAGAGGCTCCACAAGCTTTACAACCAGTGAAAATTGTCGCCAGCTTCACAATTCTGGCCAACATGTCTACGCTTTGAAGTCTGGTTGCTGCCTTTTACAATTCTATTTTTAAAATGTATTAAAGATGTTTAAACGTGGCAGAGACTTCCAATAAAAGCCATGCTGCTTGAGAATCAGGATGCTGGTCTCAATTTAAAGTGCCTGTTAAATAAAAGGATCCCCATGTAAAAAGGGGCTATGAAGGACTGACTGAATAGCTCTCATGGAAATCAAGCTCACTCACCAACGCCTCCGATAGGATTTCAGAGGTTAGCGTGCCCTGTATCTAGACCCTGTTTATGCCATGAAAGTGCCTTTTAATATGAAGCGATGGAATTTTTGTTTGACTCAGTCACTAGCAAAAAAAAAAAAAAAAAAGCATGAAACTAAAACAGGAAAAAGTCTCTAATAAAATATTTTGGCAAAAACTTTGGCTAAAAATCAAGCAAAGACTGATAGGTAGTTCCTTTTATTTTACGAGTCATGGCTCCCTGAAGAGGGGTCTGCGATCATACTATACTTTCACAGAATCACAACTCTGAACATCATTTGGGGACCACTCTTTCTCAATAGTCGGTCTATTTTGTCTTGAGAAGTTTATTAGACCCTTTAGGAGGCTACTAAAAAGAAAAGACATGGTTCCTGACCTGTGCCTCCCCATCACTGCCCTCTCTCCATTGCTCAAGGGAGCATTACGGATTCAATCGCACCCACTTCTCTCCATCCTCGGGGCCCTTGCCTTTATTCAGGTCTTTACCTGTATGTCACATACTCTAGGATGATTTATTCAACACCCATTTCCACATCCCTTTTTCAGTGTCTCCTTATACTTTAGAATCTAGATTTTCCAGAATCTCTAGAATTTCTAGAATTTTCCAGAATCTCTCCAGAATCTCAGACTCTACTGAAGGCAGGA
>JAJEJO010000122.1:1102606-1200762 GCA_020662805.1 Glaucomys volans | reverse complement strand
AAGCTCCTGCACAGGCATCCTCGCCTAGGCATCCTAACTCTGTTCACAGTTCCACCAATGGCCACCCCTTGGTCCCGTTTGGTCTGGGAGTGGGCATACCAGTGCCCCAAACCTCTGCTTGCCCTGGAAAACACAGGACAAGACCTAAACAGACCCTGGAAGCTGGCTTGGATCAACTTGAGTGGAGAACTCAGGGTTCTTTGTACCCAACACATTCTACAAGGGGGGAGCTCAGGAAAGCCTGGTGAGGGGCCCACATGCTGGATCTGAGGGTCACCCTGATAGTCGCTGCAGCAGAGCTGTAGTGTGCCGCGCTTGGCATGGAGGGACAAGAGAAGAACTGTGGATTGTGTTCCCTTTGAGCGGGAGTGACCTCTTTCTAGAGACAAGTCATCAGCAGATAACTTTGCAAGAAGGGAGCGAAGGGCCTAACCTTTGACACCAGAGGTTCATTGGCTGGGAGCTCTAGTGAGGGGCCTCCCCAGACCAGAGAGACGGAAGTAGAGACCTGGAAACAGGAATTTATAGGACATTATTTAAAACTCCTTCATTTTATAACTTTTCATCATTTGTGTAAACACATGGCTAACTAAGAGAAGTCCCATCCATATACCAGCTAATTTTATTGTGAGCCTGTTTGGTGCAAGACACTGGGTCCAGTGGGGACCTTCTGTGCCCCAGGAGCCTATATGCTAAGGGAGGGGTCTGGCTTCCAGGCTCAGCTCTTTGATTTGTCTACTGTCTAATCTCTCCCTGTTTTCTCTTCCCACCCATCCTGGTCTTTTCACTTCCTCTGGGCTCTAGAAAAAGCAAGATAAGAGAGAGAAGGAGGGGAAACATCTCTGGGTCAGAAGGATAACAGGAAGAGAAAGGACATTTAAAAGGAGAGGGTGGAGGTGGCTTGGAATGTAGTGCCCAGTGGAGCAGGCAGAGCTCTGAAGGAGGGGACAATGAGCAAGACCTGGAAGCAGTGAACACAGTGGAGGGTAGAGCAAGGGAGGCCTCATCTTTTGCTCAAGTGCTTGTACTCTGAGTTCCCAGACTGAAGGACGGGTGTTCCCAATCATTCCCCAAACATTTGTTATCACTGAGCTCCTGTGTGTGAGTTCTCCCATGTGACACTTTCAGTGACTTGGTCTCTTCGTAAAATTTTTCTTTTGGCCACTGGAAGCAGTCTCGTTTATATAAGGCTAAGATGAGGAGAGCAAGAAATTTGTCTTGAGTGACGAAAACTTAGTAACCAAGACAAATCAAAATTTTTATGTAGTAGTTTTAAAAATTCAAAATACATGATGGCAATAGCAAAATTTTAAATAAAGACATTATCATTATTCCAGGGCTGAAACAACAGAATATTTATGTTCCCATGAACAGTAAAACTCATATAGATTTCTTATAATCATAGACAAAAGAAGGGGATGTAATGAAAGACACCCGCCAGCGTTGTGGTAACTTTTTATGGTGTGCTTCATTGAGCAGGCTCAGTTGGAGCAGCTGGCCCTGGCTGGGCTGCTTTGGGGATGATTTTGCAATGGGTTCGTTCTGCCATCTAGTGGTCCTTTTGCAATACAAACCATTCTCTTTCCTGGAGTCTCCTTTGAGAGGAAAGGAGATTAAATGTGAAAAGTGACAGGGCAAGGAAATTGACAAGTATCAGAAACTCTTCTGACCAAAAAGTTTTTGGAGTTATGCCCAAGTCCAACAAATTTTTTAATATTCTATTTTCCCTTTATTAAATGTAAATTGGACTTCTATGTTCAAGGAACTGTGCCAGAGGCTCAGGTCTCTGTCCCCACAGAGCTTTTAGAAAGCCTGGGCAAAAGGGACTATACAATTCACATACCATCCCATTTTGTTGCAATAAAAAGCAAGAACCCTCGGGAGAGCTGCAGAGAGAAAGTATTTTGTCTAAGTCATTTCATTGGTGACTAACTTAGGATCCAGTTGTGTGCATTTTCCACTTTCTCAACTTAGAGAAAACTTGTCCTTAAGATTCTGACCCAAGTGCCTCGAAACCAATCCTCTTAATATTGGTCCTGCAGGAATCATTTAGAGTGTATTTCAGATATGGGTTAGGAAAGGAATTCCACTGCCTTCTACCAGGAGTAACTTCAGTCTGACTTCAATCAGTCAGTCCTGCTAAGAAACTCCATGAGTGCCCAACATGAGCATGATACCAAATTTAAGAGTCATTTTTGTTACAGCTGATTTTTAACTAACACTGGAAAAAAAAATCAGTGACTTACCCCTTGTACTTGGACAACAACTGACTCATTTGTTTCTTTTAAAACTGAGCTGTTTCCTACTTTGAATCTAAAAAAGACCCAGGCATCAGGGATATCACTTATCCCTCCTGCTGCTGATCTGTTACAGTTTCATTTTTCTACGTGCAGGGTATGAATGCTCACCAACAATACTGCTTATGTGGATGAAAACAGCAAAATATAATGAGGCACAAAGTGGTATACATGTTTAATATGCACTATTATCTGATTTATTATGAATAATTTCAAATATGCATTTAGTTTCCAATGAACCTGAAAATATCCATTACCCAATGTACGAAAATTTTAGCATTATTCACTTAGTAAGATTCTATGCTATGTAATTCATTTTGCTTGTTTTTCTTCCCTTTTTAACTAAAGATTTAAACAAATCCTAGCTATTTCATCCTTATAAACATTTTAAGGAATTCCTTGAAAAATTGGAGACACAGACATATTGGGGGAATGGCTCATATGATTATGGAAACTGAAAAGTTCTAAGATCCTGGCAAGGTAGACACTCGGGGGAGTAGATATATAGTTCCAGTCTGGACACATGCAGGTTCAAGATTTGGATGAGATGATTTTTCAGTTCAAGTCTGAAGGCAGGAAAAGAACAATGCTCTAACTTGAGCAGTTAGGCAGGTGGGGTTCGCAGCCACAGGCAGGGGCTCAATTCTTCACCCGATCGAGTGGGGCTCTCTTACAGGAAGGAGGGCAACTGGTTTTACTTGGTCTATAATGTGAGTTAATTTCATCAAAAAACACCCCCTGTAGACACACCCAGCATAATGTGTGACCTAATATCTGGGCACCCTGTGGCCTAGTTACATTGACAGTTTCACAGCCGTGACCACCAGATTCTCCATGTACAGGTGTTTTCCCCCATGAATGAGGAGTCTGTGTGGGGACTGTGTGACTATCTAGCTCTGAAAAAATGGGCTACCAATGTAGCTGTAGATTTTTAAACTGCTATAAGGTGCTGGAAGCTATGTAAATATAATTTAAAAGACGGTGACGATTTTCTTTGCTGTCAAGAACTTCCTACAAAACTGAGTTCGAGGTCAAGGTTCAGATGAAAAAGCTAAGGGTCAGAGGTGTATATGGATCTGATGGACAGTCCAGTGCCAGGCATGAGCAGGCACAGGTCTCTCTGGACTGGTAGCATATGCTTAGGTAAATCCAGAGCCAGGGAAAAATTTTCTCATCTGGTTCTCACTAAAGGCAAGGAAACTTTCTCTCCGAGGAGAAGGCAGAATCAGGTGGTTACCAGGCTTAGCAGGAGGTCTGGATTGTAGGTGCAGCTCTCTTTTTAGCTTGGGGAACTCTGGGACGGTCCCTGAAGAGAGGACTATCTCCCTGTGCTACATGAGGACGTCTTGTTTTATGATGAGAGCATCACAAGGCCTGTCTGGGCTTCCCATGTCTGCACCCTATGTGTGGAGCCTGGTGGGTGGTGCAGATCGTGTGACAGGGACACAGGGGCCAGGCACCACCTCTCATGCTGTCTGAATTGCTCATCAGGTCCAGAGTGGACCAACGGTGCAAGCTGAGGGAAGACCTCTGTAACAGAAAGAAACTCACTTCAGTATTCTTCCTCTCAAAGTTTTCCTGTTGCTATTGTTTAAGACATCGCATAGATTTTTAATCAATGTCGCCCATACATCACTTTATGATCTTCCAAATGTTTACTTCATCTTAGAGGTTTTATGTATCCTTTTTCTCTCTTGTGACCTCATTTCCACTACTACGTCCTCTAACTCCATTAGATTTTGTAACATTTTAATTATACCTTTAAAGGAAAGTCCCACTCTCATTTTATTCTTGCAATAATACGGATATATTGTTGCAATTAATTTTTTGTAAGCTAAGACAAAGGAAAGTAAAATAACTCACTGAAAATTCCTCAGTGACAGCCCTGTTTCCTAAACACTGGTGCACTGAGAGGGACTCTTGAGTAGGGAACAGGGGCCACAACAATGTCATCAAGGGGTGTCTTCAGACTTTATTGCCGCAGCTTCACAGACTGCAACTTTAAATAGTGCCCCTTATTTAGGCCGAGGAGGACTCAGTTACTTTTCTAAACAGTGTCTATTTCATGTAGACACTTTGATGTCTGCTTACCCCTCTCCCCTAAAAAAAATCCCAAAACCTTTGCTCTGTCCTTTCCTATTTATTGCTCTAAAAGGTATCAATTTGGGAAGTGCTGGAAATAGAATCAGTGGGAAGAGCTATTCCAGGCTAACTGGCACATAAGCTCTGATGCATGAGGTGTTTAAGCCAATTTATATAAGACTTACTTTGGACAGAATTAAATTTATCAAAATAAGTTAGATTTAATTTAATGCAAAAATGATGACAACTGCACATTAGTGTTAGAATAAAGAAGGAATAAATTCATTTCTGTCAGGTGCCTTTGAGTATGGAAAGATGCATGCGTTAGTCAGCTTTCCACTGCTGTAACAAGATACCTGAGAAAAACAAATGAGAAAAGATTTGTTTTGGCTCAGGGTTTCAGAGGTTTCAGTCCATGGTCACTTGGCTCTGTCAGTATGGGCCTGTGGTGAGGCTGAACATCATGGTGGGGAGAATGTGGAAGAGCTGCTCACCTCATGGCATCTAAGAAGGAGGGAAAGAGAGAGAAAAGAGAGAGAGGGTCAGGGATACCTTTTGAGGCATGCCCCCATTGACTCACTTCCTCTGAAAGTTTCCACTACTTCCCAAGCCTGCCACCAGTTGGGACCAAGCCTTTCACATACGAACTTTGGGTGTGGGCATTCCAGATTCAAACTATAGCAGTTTTTGTGATAACTTTGGGCAATAGTTTATTTGCCTTCACTAGTCAGAAAATTCTTAGTATTTAAAAAATAAGCAATTGTACTAAATATTCATATACTATTTACAAACCTTCTTTAAAAGTAAAATTTCCCCACCATTTAAATAACACTCATACACTTAAACACTCTAAGCAATTAAAATAATAATTTTAAAGGTATTATTATTAAAGGCTGGGCATGGTGGCACATGCCTGTAATCCCAGTGACTTGGGAGACTGGGGCAGGAGAATTGCAAATTTGAAGCCAGTTTTAGCAACTTAGGAAGGCCCTAAGCAACTGAGTGAGATCCTATCTCAAAATAAAAAATAAATGCTAGCGATGTAGCTCAGTGGTAAAGGATAACTGGGTTAAATCTGTAATACCCTGCCCCCATATATGATCATTAAAATTTTAAAAACCAGATGAAAACATGACCTTGCAGGTTTATAAAAGTGCTCAACATATGACTAGAACAATTGAAGAGGGACATGGTGGTGCATGTCTGTAACCTCAGTGACCGACTTGGAAGGTTGAAGCAGGAGGATGGCAAGTTCGAGGCTCCCTTCAGCATCTTGCAAGACTGTGTCTCATAATTTTTAAAAAGGGGCTGGGGATATTGTTCAGTGGTAGAGTGCCTCTGGGTTCAATCCCCAGTTAAAAACAAAAAAGCATTTAAAGCAATTGAGATTTGAGATGGTTTCTTCCTTATCTTTACTTTTCCTGTAGCACTTGTTCTCATTTATTCCCAAATCCTCCTTCCCAAGATTTCAGTTCTCAAAAATCTTTCTAGATTAAAAAAAAAAAAAAAAAAAAAAAAAAAAAAAAAAAAAAAAAAAAAAAGATGTGGCTTCAGGCCAGCAGAGGTTGCAAGGTCTAGGCCCAGAATCCTTGGTGTGGGCCCTGCTGGTGCAGCCCAGGAGCTCCAACCTGCACACTGATCTAGTCTTTCATTCATATTTGCAGTCCTGGTCTCTCATATAGATACTAATTTTTTGAGACTTGGTGTCCTCTCAGCCTCTCATGGTTGAGCACATAACCTTTGTCCTACTGTTATGATTCATTGACCCATTTTTACAACATCATTAGAAATTTCTCTCTGTGTGCTCTGTATTAGTGCTTTTAACAATGGTTTGTGGGTTAGCCAAAGGTTTTAACTTTGGGAGATAAGTAATTCAGTCTACTTAATGAACTCTTCTGTCCATCTATTTTGTCATTCTGCAGTGCACTGTTGAAACTTAAGTGGGTTATTTTGTGTGACTGCCAAAGGTGGTTCCATGCAGGCCCCTCCCCCACGTTATTATGTAAGCTCAGGATATTAATCAGTTCCTCCAGTGCTGGGTAGATATGAAGTGTCCCCGAAAAGTTCATTGTGAGATAATGCAAGAATTTTTAGAAGTGAAAAGATTAAATTAAAGGAGTTGTGACCTAATCAGTGGATTAATCCACCAATATGGATGAACTGGTCCATAACTATAGGCAGGCAGGGTGTGACTGGAGGAAGTAGATCACTGAGGGGGTGTCTTTGGGGTTTATATTTTGTCCTTGGTGAATGGAACTCTCTCTGTGCCCTGTCCTGAATTGTTTTCCTGTCACACCCTTCCGCCATGATGTTCTGCCTCACCTTGGTCCCAAGCCATGGAGTCAGCCAACCATGGACTGAACCTCTGCAACTGTGAGCCAAAATAAACATTTCCTCCTTCAAGTTGTTCTTGTCAGTTCTTTTGGTCACAGCAATGGAAAGCTATATCGAGTTTCTTCTATTTCTGTATTAACTCAGCTCACTCCCAATTGTTTTGTTTACTCTTCTTTCCTACTTCCCCATTACATATTACACACACACATTTAGGTACTAATACAACAGGAAAGTTTATGTGTGCATATATGCATATACTTGTGTACATGTACCTTGATATACATATAGGCATAAATAGACATCTCTTAATAAAATAACAAGTGATTTAAACATAAAACTGTTTTCATCTTTTTTTGTCTGACAAGTTTAATTTTGTACCAATTATTTTACCTTTTCACTTTGACTCTGCTTTTGACCTCGTGATCTTTTACAGATCAAATCATCCCAATTAATGATAATAATAAAACTGATTTTATTATTTAATATTTGAATTATCACAACTGCTCAATGAGAACCTTGGTAGTGGAGGTTTGATCCCTCATCACTGTCCCTATACTTCCCCACATTATCCTTGTTTTCTGGTACCTATAGGATGGTTCCAGCTCATCCTCTGTGTTTTTCTTCAGCCTGTTCACTCTGAGTTCTCCTCCCTGAGCACACTGTAGCAGGGTTTAGTCCCACTCTGCTTGCTGTTTGTCCAGTCACCTTCTCAGGTAGAATGTGCAATGGGGTTTGCCTACAATTCCAGCAGATCTCTAAAGTCCCTTTTACTGGTACTGCGAAAGCCTGCAGCTTTTGCAAGCCTTGCATTTCCTTCTGTAATTAACTTGCAGTGTTTTAATACCATATTGCTCAACATTTACTACCACAGATCACCTAGGAAACTGGTGAACCAAACTTGACTTTATGTGTGGAATGGACCTGGCCAAGGGGGCTGTTGGAGTGAGGGCCAATTTTTACAAGTTGTCAGGTTTCTGGTAAACATTTAATGCCATGATGACTTTCCCTTTCCTAAGCTATCCAGCAACTACAGGAAATCACACAGGTAATTCTTGGGTAACAAAAATTCTATTATATAAAATGAATCTGAGCCAGGCATAGTAGTGTATACCTGTAAACCTGGTGAATTGGGAGGCTGAGGCAGGAGGATTGCAAGTTCCAGGTCAGCCTCAGCATCAATTCCCAGTACCAAAAATAAATAAATAAATAAATAAATAAATAAATAAACAAACAAAATCTGGCAGACTAAATTCCAAGACTTTTACCCTCACCCATGACTCAAAATATAAACTTTATAATCAACCCCACTGGTTGTGTGGAAGTGTTGAGCAGAACCTTTGTATCTTCTTTCTGAGACTGGCTGCTGCTGACTGGCTGTGAAATTGGGAGGGATCACAGTCTTCCCAGACTCCTTAGTCCACACTGTGGCTTTTTCTGTTGGCTTTTACCCTCTCCTGGAGGAGGGAGCTCTAAACTTCTCCACCTTTTGAAAAACATGACCCAAGTAAGATGTCAGTCATGGAGTGTTAGGTTCGTTTTCCTTCCTGATATTGGCACAGACCTGATGAGAGTCAGAACCAGAGAACCTTAGTTGTTGGCCTCATAAATGAGGAACTGGGAGAAGGGTTCATATAACAGGAAGTAGTGGAAACAGGCATCATTCATTAATAAAAAGACCAGTTGGTGGGCATTTTGGGGCCCACTATTGAAAGCTCTGGTGAACCCTGCCATGAGTTTGCCTCCCTTTGTCGTGGGCTTTGGGCTTGGGTAATCTGCAGAAAAACCGTGTACCCCAGGCCCCAAGTTACTCTACAGAACACAGACCCCCTCTGGAGATTGTGTCTTTTCCTGCAACTCACGGTAAATAAAGAAGTCCCTTGTGGATTTTTCCTTTGCCAACAATCTCCATACTCTACATCCCACTGGTTTTGCCCTAATTGTTGCTTATTTAAGATATAAGAAAATGTAATCCGTATGCACCCATATTCCATAAATTTAACTAATAAAAATGTTGTTTTGTAAGAGCCTTTTGAAGTCCAAGAAAACTTTGGAATCATTTTTATGAGACTTTAAAAATCTTTCTTCTTAGGGGCAGGAAGTTATATTTTGCCAAGAATAAATGAATTCAAATAGCAAAGGGATTGGGCTCGACTTGTGCTGCCAAACCCACAGTGTTTCAGTGGCTTCTGAACTGGGCCAAGTGCATTTTCCCAGTCCTGAGAGTCAGGGCTGGTATCTAAAGTTTCAGACTAACATGTTATTACTTATAAATAATTATTTTAGTATGCCAGTTGTTCTTAATGTAAAAAGTTTGGCTTCTTTCTTTTCTTTGAACCACTTGGATTCTTCAGTCAAGGAAGAGATTATTGATTTTACAAATCAGTGCTTTATGAGGATTTGTTAAAGTTATCTAGAAAAAATATGAATTTTATTATCTCTGATATTTCTTGAATGTCCATCCTTCCTTCTTTCCTTCCTTCCTTCCTTCCTTGCTATTAATTTAAGATAATGTAATGCTTTGAAATTTCATGACCACATTCTAAAACATTTTTAGGAGTGCTTCCTGAAAAGAAAATTATGATAAACAACACAATCAATGTTGGCAACCACGAAAAAATCATGGAAACTTTAATGAAAACATCAGATTATGTCATATGTAGGCTCCTCATTCCAAAGAAGTTTTTCTAAATAGAATTAATGGCAAATCCTATTAACATTTGAAGACAAGTTATTGATTTGTAGATGAAAACATTTAGTCTGTCAGTCTTTTCTCTATGTGGTGGTCCTTCATTTCTCTTCAATATAAGGTTTCCCCGTTGTGTTGGCTTATTCTCTGTCTTTTCCTGCTATCCCTGAACCACCACCTTTCATCCCACTTTGGTTTTGTTGCTATTGTTATTGTGATCATCATCATCATCATTCTGCTTAACCACTTCCCAGGCTGTGCATAAGTCTGGATCTTTCTCTCACAGGCTCAGGCCTGATTACTTCTGGCTTTCTGTGCCGTTTGGTCCTATTTCACACACATGACTCTTCAGCCCATACACTGCTCAGGCACTGCCAGTCCAGGTTTCCTGACCACCCTGAAGGAAAGGTAGAAGATGATCCCTTTGACTCCAGCTCGGGTGTGTAGAAACCTTGCCCATCCTCTGCAGTCTTTGGTCAGGATGGAAGCTTGCTGCAGGGGATTAGGGCATTCGGTCTGCTTCTATGGGGTGATCACTTGGGAATCCTACCAGGTGCCAGATATTGGAGCCAAGTGCTTTGTAGACAAAACAAAGCAGAGGCTGATGGTTATGATGGGGTGCAATGCAAAGAAGCTGCTCAGAGGAGGCAGTAATGAATGCCGCTTCAGAGGGTCAGCAGGGAAGGCTTCCCAGAGGAAGTAGTGCTTGCACTGAGGTTGTGAGAGATGGACAAGAGAAGACCACTCCAAGAAGAGGTAGCCACTTAGGCAAAGGCATAGAGTAGGAAACACTGGGAATGCTGAAGAGGAAATGTAAGTATGGTTGGCCTCCCTTATCAGCAGGTTTTGCTTCTGCAGATGCAACCATCACAGGACGGAAAAGTTTAAAATCACAGATTCAATGCAGTCCCCATCAAAATACCAATGACACCCATCTCAGAACTAGAAAAGTATTTCTAAAATTCATATGGAAGCGGAATGGACCCAGAATAGCCAAAGCAATCCTGAAGAAAAATAAAAAGCTAGAGGTCTCACAATACTTGATTACAAGACGGAACCATAGTAATCAAAACTGCATGGTACCGCCAAAGAAACAGACACACAGACCAATGAAAATACCGTAGAGATTTCCCCAAATAACGCATCCATCTACAGCCAACAGATTCTTGACAAAGGTGCAAATCATACTTTGAAGGAAGGACAGACTCTTCAATAAATGATGCTGGAAATTCCAATTAAAATCCCAATGATGGACCTCATAGAAATAGAGCAAGCAATCATGAAATTCATTTGGAGGAATAAGAGACCCAGAATTGCTAAAGCAATCCTTAGCAAGAAGAGCGAAGCAGGGGGTTTCACAATACCAGACCTCCAACTATACTACAGAGCAATAGTGACAAAAACAGCATGGTATTGGTACCAAAATAGACAGGTAGATCAATGGTACAGAATAGAGGACACAGAGACAAACCCAAATAAGTACAGGTATCTCATACTTGACAAAGGAGGCAAAAACATGCAATGGAGAAAAGACAGCCTCTTCAACAAATGGTGCTGGGAAAACTGGAAATCCATATGCAGCAAAATGAAACTAAACCCATATCTCTCACCCTGTACAAAACTCAACTCAAAGTGGATCAAGGACCTAGAAATCAGACCAGAGACTCTGCACCTAATAGAAGAGAAAATAGGTCCAAATCTTCATCATGTTGGCCTAGGACCAGATTTCCTTAACATGACTCCCAAAGCGCAAGAAATAAAAGCACGAATCAATGATTGGGATAGAGTGAAACTAAAAAGCTTCTTCTCAGCAAAGGAAACAATCAGCAATGTGAAGAGAGAGCCTTCAGAGTGGGAGAAAATCTTTGCCACACACACTTCGGACAGAGCACTAATCTCCAGAATCTACCAAGTACTCAAAAATCTTTACACCACGAACACCAATAACCCAATCAATAAATGGGCCAAGGAAATGAACAGACACTTTACAGAGGAAGATCTACAAGCAATCAGCAGATTTATGAAAAAATGTTCAACATCACTCGTTATAAGAGAAATGCAAATCAAAACCACCTTAAGATTTCATCTTACCCCAATTAGAATGTCTTTTATCAAGAACACAGGCAACAACAGGTGTTGGCGAGGATGTGGGGAAAAGGGTACACTCATCCATTGCTGGTGGGAGTGCAAGTTGGTACAGCCACTCTGGAAAGCAGTGTGGAGATTCCTTAGAAAACTTGGAATGGATCCACCATTTGACCCTGCTATCCCACTCCTTGGCTTATACCCAAAGGCCTTAAAATCAGATTGCTTCAGTGATGCAGCCACATCAATGTTCATAGCTGCTCAATTCACAATAGCTAGATTATGGAATCAACCTAGATGCCCTTCAGTAGATGAATGGATAAAGAAACTGTGGTATATATACACAATGGAATATTACTCAGCCATAAAGAAGAATAAAATTATGGCATTTGTAGGTAAATGGATGATGTTGGAGACTGTTATGCTAAGTGAGATCAGCCAATCCCCAAAATCCAAAAGCCGAATCGTCTCTCTGATAAATGAATGATGATGCATAATGTGGGGGGGGAAAGATGGCAAGAATGGAGGAAAGATAGATAGCATAGAGGGAAGGGAGGGGTGGGGGCGGGTGGGGGGTAAAATTAATAACAGAGTGTGTGACAGATACCATTGCCCTGTGTACATGCATGAACGCACAGATGGTGTGACTCTACTTTGTGTACAACCAGTGAAACAATAGCTGTACTCCATTTGTGTTCAATGAATCAATAAGTAAATAAAAAAAATAAAAATAAAAAAAAATAAATGATGCTGGAAAATCTGGATTTACATATACGGAGGAACAAAACTAGTCCCCTTTCTTTCACACTGTACAAAAATCAACTCAAAATGGATCACAGATCTAAACATAATACCTGAAATCATGAAGCTACTAGAAGAAAACATAGAGGAAACACTATAAGACATCAGTATAGGCAATGGCATTTTAGATACAACTCCCCAAAGCACAGGCAATAAAAACAAAAAATAGATAAATGGGACTATATCAAACTATGAAGCTTCTGCATAGGAAAGGAAACAACCAACAGGGAAGAGACAATCTACAGAATTGGAGAAAATATTCATCCAACAAACAATTAATATCCAGAATACTTGGAAATCAAAAACTCCACAACAAAAAAATAGTAATCTAGTAAAAAAAAATAGGCAAATGATCTGAATAGACATTTTTTTCAACAGAATAAATACAAATTGCAAACAGATATGTGAAAAAATAATATTATTAGCCATCAGGGAAATGCAAATCAAAACCTCAATAAGATATCATCTAACCCAACCTAGAACGGTTATGTCTGAAAGACAAATAACAAATGCTTATGAGGATGTGGAGGAAAGGGAAGTCTTATACACTATTGGTGGGAATGTAAATTAGTTTGGTCATTGTAGAAAACAGCATGGAGATTCTTCATAAAATCAAAAATAGATCTAAGATATGATCTAGCTATCCTATTTCTGTGTGTATATCCAAAGGAAATGAAATCAGCCTATCAAAGGGATACCTACACCCCCATGTTTATTGCAGCATTATTCACAGTAGCCAAGATTTGGCAACCCAGGGGCCCTTCCATAAGATGAATGGATAAAGAAAATGTGGTATATATACACACAATAGAATATTATTTACCCATAAAAACCAAGAAATCCTGTCACTTTCAGCAAAATGTATATAACTGGAAGACCTTAAGTGAATTAGTGAGGTGCACATCTCTCTCATATAAAGGACTTAAAAAAATATCTATCTAAAGGTAGAGAATATTGATTGGTAGAAGTTTGGCGTGATGGGGTAGAGGGAGGAGAGGGGGAGGTTGAATTAACAGGTTTAAAAACACAAAGAGAAGGAATACATTCTAGTGTTCCACAGCACAGTGGGACTAGTATAGTTCACAATGTCCTAATATATATTTAGGAAGAACTAGAAGAGAGATCTTCAAGGCCAAAAAGATTAAGAACATACAGCAATAATAAGGGAATGGAAATGCTAATTGCCCTGAAATGATGAGCACATGCTGCATGCATGTGTTAAAATATCACATGCTGTACTCCATAAATATGTACAATTATTTCATATTAATAAAAATTTTAAAAACAGAGAAACAAGTAAGAATATGATAAAGATATTACAGATAAAATGCTGTGTAACAACTGTACATATCATTTGCATTAAATAGGTATTTTAAGTAATCTACAGATGATTTAAAGCTTATGGAAGGATGTGTGTGTGTGTCAGATGCAAATATTATGCTATGTTGTATAAGGAATTTGAGCATCTGTGGATTTTGGAATCCCAAAGGGGTCCTGGAACCAATGCCCCCAGGAATTGAGGGACTGTATTTATATTTGAAGTAATTTGGTGACAAAGAGAAGGCACAGTGAAGTCACCCAAAGGCTTAAAGTAAAGGAGGGGTGCAATTTGACTTTTCTGGTGAGAGGGTGGTGGTTGGATTGGTGGGAAGGATGAAGGTAGAGGCCTGGAATCAGAGAGGAGGCTGCACCAGTAGGCAAGCGGGTGAAGGACTGGGAAGGGCAGTTTCCTGTGTTAGGAATGAGTCTATTACTTTTATACCTTGCAGTGAGGAAAGGTGAGTGAAGGTCCTTCTGGAATTAGATGCTAATCCTCATCTGACTCCTCCTTCTCCAGAACACTATATTATGCACCTTTGTCAAGGGTGCTTATGACCTGGCTCTGTGAGAAACATACACATAAGACACACACATATAAATGCATATATATATATAAGCATATATATGTATGCATATATTCATAACATAAAACATACATAGACATGTGTATCGGAATTCTCCAGAGAAGCAGAACCCATAGAGTGTGTGTGTGTGTGTGTGTGTGTGTGTGTGTGTGTGTCTGTGAGAGAGAGAGAGAGAGAGAGGTTGATTTTAAGGAATTGGCAGCAGAATTCACTCTTGCTGCAGGTAAGTCTCTCTTTTTTGTTCTATCAGGTCTCCCACTGATTTGATGACGCCCACCTACTTGATGGAGGATAATCTGGCTTTATTCAAAGTCTACTGATTTTAATGTAATTCAATCTAAAATTACCTTCACAGCTTCATCTAGATTAGTGTTTGACCAAACAACTAGATACCTTGCTTAACAGCTGACATAAAATTACCCATCACAAACTCCTTGCTTTACTTTCTGTGCTCCCCATAAAAGGATTCTAGCAGGTCATGTAATCTGATAATGTGACATATGTGTATTTAGTTCCTGCTAGGTACTTGACAAACTAACATTTTTTTTTCAGGGCTGAGCAGTTTAAAATTGTTTGTATGTATATTATCTTATATCATCTCAAACATTTTGAGAAATGTGGAGATTCTATAAACTCATTTCACAAGGGAAGAAAGGGAAACTCAGAGCAGGTTTGGACTTGCCTGTGGGAAAGAGGCCCACTCAGGACTTTAAGCCAGGACCTTGGGTATCCTACCTGGATCTCCCATGGCTTCGACTCCAGGCTTTTTGAGGCATTGCCTAAAGCACATGGAAGTGGAGATGAAAAAAACCCAGTCATCCTCACCTTGAGGACTTTGTGGTCACACTCAGCTAGTTAAATACAATCTGACCTTAATAAAGGCAAGAGCAGATTCTCTGAAACTTTGAAGACAAAGGAGTCCATTCAAGCGGGGATAGAAGGTTCTCACAATGACCACACAGAATTAGAGAACTTGACAGTTCTCTCTTTCTCCCCGTCTCCCAGTCCTGCTTAGATGCTTCTAATGTTCTGTACCCCTCATTTACCTTGTTACTTGTTTATGCAGATGGCAACAAAATGAATGATTAAAATTAATTTTTTCATTAAAGTGTTCATTAATCATTAGAATGTTTGCTTATCCAAACCTTTGGGAAGAAGGAAGTGGGGGAAAGTGGGGAAGAAAAAAGGGGAACAATATTAAGTGAAATTCTTACATATTCCATTTTGTTTTAATTGCTTAAAATACAATTTCAAAAACTAGGAAAGAGGCATCTTTTAAAGATAATGTCTGTCTTACAGAAGGTCTTTGTGTGTGTGTGTGTGTGTGTGTGTGTGCGCACATGCATGTGCGCTCCTTTGTTTCTGGGGATGAAGAGATGATCTAGGATAGTTTGTCCTGGTGGATTGGCCTCTGAAATTCAGACACTTGGATTCATCATCTTAATTTTGCATTCATTTCCAATTTTAGACTCTCAGAGTTTAAAAGAATAAAAGTGTTTTTCCCAAAAATGAGGGAATTATTTGTGAGTTTGTGTCTAGCCCTATATTAAATACCTAAACTGCGTTGATCAGTCAAATGCATTTTTTACTCACACCCTTTCCTTAGGGATTCATCATGTGCTGTCCATTAACAATTGATAAGATAGGAATTCTGACCCTTTTGCTGGTGAAGATGAGACCCAGGAGCCTGGGTAGTGCAGTGCTCGGGGAGTGTCTGTGCAGAGCCCAGTTCTGAGCCTCTCTGTCAAAATGTTCTCATTCTGCCTCCGATCTGCTTCTACTGATTCCAGCTCCAATTTGTTTCTCTTTGTTCTCAACAGTTGTCAATCTCTCTTATGGCTTACATGGTATTTATTTTGCCTTTGTATCTTCTGGAAGCTTCTGAAATAGCCCTTATTTGTCAGTTTGCCAGTGCTCTTACCTTGGGAGTTTAGTGAATCCACACAGGGAGTTTAATGATGCCCTTAAGAGAAGTTAGACCCATGCCCCAGATGAACATGGTTATATATCTGAGTACAGTGTAAATATAAATGGGGTGGTTAGATTTTGATATATGCTATTTGAACTAAATTTTAGTAATGAGAAATAGGGATAGGCTCAGATGGTTTGTGATATAGATACCAATTCATATTTTATGATATGTACACCAAACAAGGAAATAACCAAGGTGAATGCCTTATTAGATCTGAATTGGGGAAATTAACTTTAATGTGCGATATGACCTTTTGTACTGTAATTGTCAACATACTAGTCTGCATGACTAGCCATGTTTTGGTTTATGTAGCCATGTAATTTGCTTATATTCATTTATCTTTTTGATGGGATTAGCAATGGTGGCATTGACAATTGGTATCTCCAGCAAAACTGTACAGATATAGTCATTGTATGTCACATACTTTATGGTTTGATTTGAAAAAGTACTTTTTGATGTAATATTTTTCTGTAGAAATCTGAGTAAAAATAATTTTTAAAGGATAGCTGGGAAGGGAGACATTTTAGAACTAAAATTTTAAGGGGTTAATAAATCAATGTGAGTACCTAATAATTTTAAGAGCAATTTTTAAGCTTTTATATATAATAATCTATAGAAAAAGACCTCAAATATTCAGGAAGTTCAAAGGACATAGAAGGGTTTTAAACTGGTATGTATTTTAACCAAGTTAGATGCCCAGTATTTTTATAGCTGGCATAATTCACATAGAGAGGGTGAGTTTGATTTCTGCTGTGTGTTCTGCAAATTTCAAGGATGGAATGAGACACTATGGGGTGAATTGCTAACAAAATTTCATGAACAAGCGTGGACACAAGAGGGCGCCAAACACGCAGGAGCTGATGGAGATTTTAATGGACGAAATAAACTCTGGCACTTAAAAATGAAGCCATGTTTATTTTATTCTGAGTAATATATTATGCACCTGCTTGTTTTATTTTTTAGACTGATTTGTGTCAAATGACTTTCCAGAAATATGACATGTGTACTGGATCCAGGCAGAACTAATCTTTCAATGTAGAAGTGGTACTATTTTGTACAAACTATATTCCCTGATATAATGAAGTTTTACTTTATTGTACTTACTCTACAGGGAATTAAGAGAATCTGACAAATTGGCACATACTTTTTTTAAGCATTTTGTCTCTGTAAGTCACTAAGGAATGTTCATTGGTCATGAAACATTTAACACACACACAGATTTAATTGTTATGGGCAAAGACTTGTGAATCTTTGTTCAGAGGGTTCAAGGGCTAATTTGGGTCTGAGATTTCTGGAAGAGAAAGAACATGAAATGGTTACTGAAGGAACTTGGGGAAGAACTACAGCATCTTTGCTCTGTAAATATTTGGCTTGTATATTAGTCTGCTAGGGCTGCCATAACAAAATGCCACAGACTGGGTGGCTTAAACAACAGAATTTATTTTCTCACAGTTCTGGAGGCTGGAAGTCCAAGATGGAAGTGTTGGTTTCTCCTGAGATCTCTCTCCTTGGCTTGCAGATGGTCACCTTGCCACGTCCTCAGTGCTCTTTCCTCTGTGACCACACATTTCTGGTGTCTGTTTATGTGTCCAAATTTCCTCCTGACTTGTAAAGACACCAGGCAGATTGGATCAAGCCTAAAGGTCTTATTTTATCCTAATCACCTCATTAAAGGCCCTATTTCTAAATATAGTCACATTCTGAGATACTAGGCTTCAGGCTTTCAACATAGGAATTTTGGGGAGACACAATTCCATCCCCAACACCTTGGTTCCTTGTTTGTAAAAGTTTGTGGTGGGGCAATGATCTCTCTTGTGTGAATGTGTTTGTTGACCAACTTTCAGTGAAACAACCAGGGTGCCTGCACACATCAGATACCCAATATGCATTTGCTGAGTGAATTTCCACTTTGAAAGGCCACCCATTTTGCTCTGCTTCAGCTTGCCTGAAACTTCAAATGCGGGACAGGTAGTAATTAACTGCTGAAAGAAAGACATAAATACTTCCTCTTAAACATTGACATTATGTCCATCTGGTGAAAGGAAAGGATAGAGGCAAATAAAGAGAGTTCAGGAAATGCTAAAAATTTCTTTGAAATAATTTCATTGAAAATTAACAAGCTGATTATTGTGAAAACAGATTTCAATTTACACATAATGGTCAATCATCTAGCTTTCCTGACCTTTGATGGAACCCTCCCTACCCAGCTCAATCTGCTTTTTACCCCACCAGAGTGGTTATCAAGGGTTTCTCAGGTTAATTTGCCTTTCAGACTTCAAATGCTGAAAGATAATGCATTTAACTCAATTATAAGCTTTTCGTCTTGTTCACAGTGCAATTTTTTCTGCTCCAGCAGCCCCGCCCCAATACTTCTCCTCTGTGCCCACCCCTTATTTGGGTGAAGTAACCAGGAGTTCTTTATAATTGGGCAACTTGCATAGAATATCCAAAACTGGAGCTGAGAGACCAGCAGTGGCAGTGAAAACTCAGGGATTCCTGTTTCCAAGAGAGGCTCTGCTATTTAAGGAACAATTTCTGGCCACATGGAGACAAGGTGAGGTCTCCAGGGTTGACCAGCTGCAAGTGGGTCAATTGGCCGCCTCCAGATACACTGCCTTTCCCCCGAGTCTTGGATGGGCAGGCAGGTGGCTCAGTTTGCCTGAGCTCAAAGGGCCTGGCTGGAGGCATAGGAGGGAGCCAGGGACCCTTAGCCAGCCCTAGAAGAATTTTTCTCTAGCTGTTGGATTTATCTACTGATTTTTAAAATCTCCAGTTATTTACTCGGGGCCATAGGCTAGAAGATGAGGCATTCTGTTGCATTTGGACTTAAAACAAGCCCTCCATTTTTTTCTGTCTCACCTTCAGCTTTCTCCTAACCTTCAAAAAAGACCCTTTCTTTTCCTCTTGTCTCTTGGACGTCCCTTTTCAGGCTACTGTGATAAAGTTCTTGATTCTTTCTTTCTCACAAGACTTTTTAAAAATCCTTCATGTTGGCAGGGAATTAACTCATGAATAAATGGATAATAATAACGGCTGACATTTTTGGAGCGCTGACTATTTGGCAGGCACTAAGCTGAGGGATTTGCTCGCATTATCTCACTTGATCCTCTCAACAGCTTTGTGATAAAGCCCACTTCACAAAGGAAGAACTAAAGCTGGGAGAGAGAGTTAAGTAGCTTGTCCTTGGTCATAGAATTAGGAAGCAGAAATGTTTGACTCTCTAGGACAGGAGAAAGGATGTGGGTTTGGAATAAAAGCTCATGACTCTGAAACACATACAACACAGAAGGTCAAAAAGCTAATTTTTGTTACTTATCAGTGTCAAGTAGCCACTGTGTGTCTAGTACCCTAACAATCGGGCTGAACTTGCCTGTGGGGAGATTTTTAGTCCAGTTCAGTGGTCCCCATCTCTGCTACACCCTGGAAGGATCTGGCGATTGTAAATATGTAAATGTGTATAGGAAAGGCTGCTAGACCCCCTGGAGAGCTTCAGGTTCAAATGCAGAAGTTCAGTAGTTCCTGTGGGGGTGCAAGCCCATGAGGGAGTTTTAAAAGCTCCCCAAGTGATTAAGATGGGCATAGTTTGGGAACCGCTAATGTAGCTGCGGAGTGAAGTTATGACATACTGATTGAGAAGCAGGACAGAGACAAGTCCATGAGGCAGCCTGCAGCCGTTACCATTCCCACAGGAATTTCCATCGGCCCTCTGCCATTAAAGTCAGGTCAGGGGACCTTCAAATCTGCTCTTTTTTGTTTCCCTGGCTTTGGTCTGGACAGGAAGTTACTTTGATTAATAAAGCCTCAGGGAGCAATTGGAATTTTGGTTCCTTTTTATAAGCACAAGGTTAAAGAACAAGGTTGAGTTCACCTGGGTTTGGAGGTCCCACCCTCTGCTCCCCTTTGGTCCTGCATTTCCGCCTGCAGCCCTCTCCTTATGTGAGCTTTTGTTCTCCTTTTTCACTTGTTTCCTTTTTTTGCTGCTTAAATTTTCTCATCATTTACTACTCCTCATCTGTCACTCATCTATCTCCATGATTAAAATTTGACAAGCTCAGTACTTTTAAAAAAACAAAACTTTTTTTTAGAAGAACAAAAGCTCGAATGTCTTTTGTGTACTCACTCATTCAATTGGGAATTTCACACACTTTCTGCCCTCCTTTCTACAGAATCTTATTCCATCCTGTGTGCCATTTCCTGTGCCCTTGCTGGGACCTGGTCACCTAATTATTTTCAGTCTGTCCCTGCTGATCACCCACTGTCCACAGCGCTGCCGTTCTTCTTTCCATGGTAGTTTTTAAATCATTGTGAAGATGCAGAATTCCCCTTGCCTGTTACCATTACTCCATTTGGTGTTTAACTGTACTGAACATATTGAAAGGTTGAAAGAGACATTACTATTTTGGTTATTTATCTGTTGCCGAATGTACATGAAAAGATGGAGCTTTTCTTCCAACGTTCATCAACAGCAGATAGGATTTTATGGCTATAGAGATTTTCAAGGCAATTATAGCTATTCATTTACATTTTACATATTGTTAAATTTTACTTATTTGGAGGATGTTAGAAAAATATAATGGTGGTTTAAATGAAGAACCATGAGGGGATAGGGAAAAAGAAATAGTATAAAAGGAGAGTACAGAATTAAAGTCTGAAATGAATTCCAAAGAAGCGTCACCAGTAGAACTGGGGAGGCCAAATACTAGAAGGGGAATAGAGACACATGCTAGAACTATGTATAGAGAAACAGCTCTGAGGATAAAACAAGCAGGTAGGCAAAGGCTAAGGTTAGGATAAAACACCAGAAATTGAAGAATCAAAGAGTGGGAAAGAGACGTAACTTTGCTGCTAGAAACAGTTTTCTACTTACAAAGGTGGATACATCAAAGAAAAAGAAACACAGGAGTCAAGTCGTTCCAATCCTAGTTACAAAGGCACGACATCGCACTTATGAATAAAAACTACCCTATTTGGAAACCTGGTTGAAGATTATTCATTCTCCAAATAACGAACTTCAGCAATTCGACACAAGCACAACACAGAAACTGCTTCATTCGTAGGCCAGAAGATGGCACTATTGTCAATGTTTGCAGGGAAAATGTGCTGCTGTCCTGTTTTCCAAGCTGGTTTCTGTGTGGCTCAGCCCAACAGACTGTATGTAAAGGACAATTATGTGTAGATTCTTGTTATATGGGTTTTTCTGTAAAATTCAACAAAATAATCCAAATCAATTTGGAACTCAAGAAAGATGTTACATGGCAGAAGATTTAGATCCATATACCTGCTATACCTTGTGGCCCGTGGAGATTCATCTTCATATGGGCATTCAAAATTAGCTAGGTTTTTAGTTCATTTTCCCCATAATGGGCAAATAAATCTATTTCTAGGTATTGGAGGAAAGTTATAGACTAATTGTATTATATTTCTAGGTTAGAATTATTGGAAATCTATAGAAATAATTGTGTTGCTCTTGCTTCCATAATTTAAAAACCTCTGTCTGGTAAATATCACATTTCCCAGTGATTGTTGCTGACCTTACTATGGTAGGATATATTTATTATTCTCATGTTTCAGACAAAAAGCTGTACAAGAAAAAACATTTTGATCCCATTCAGAGTAAATCTGAAACAAAGCATGTCTCAATGTTGAAATTGCTTTGCAGTAACACATTTCTTGGTTTGTTCTTTCCAAATTTTTGAAAAATTTAATGAGTATCAAGAAAATTAGACTTGAACAATAATTCCTGGACCTAAAAGGAAAATGACAGTGAAAATCTTACCTTAAATCTTTCCTTTCTTTTAAGTGTGCGTACGTGTGTTGGGGGTGTTAGTGAGAAGAGAGGTGAGGTCAAGGTTAGGAGATGATAGAATGGGGAGATTTTTTTGCTTTGGCTATTTTAACTTCTTGCTAAATGCTGAATTTAATCACATTCTTTAATTAAATACAATATGATAGCTATATTCTTAAAAAATTATAGCATGCTTCAAAAGAACATGTTTGAAAGGAACTTTAAAAAATTAGCCCATAATTAAAGAAAGAGGGTACATTCTGCCATGCTTTTTTTTAAAAAAAATTTAAACTGCATCTGATATTCTGTTAAATTGTTAATCCAGGTAAACTTTATTTATTCACACAGATGGGTAAATTTCATCACAACCACATATGACTCAGACTTCCAAAAAGTAAAAACATGACATTTTTGGTTAATAATTATTTCAGCAACATTTCCCAAGCATCTTTTATATCACAAACAACGTGGATCCTGATTCAGCTCTTCTGGATTCCATAATAACAGATGGATTGTGAGACTGTTTACTGCTGCTTCCCACAGACTTCCTCTTTGTAAACTACTATATTATTTATGAATCAGAAAAGTTTCAAAGAAGCCTCCTATCTGATTACTGCTTACTGATGAACTTGCATCAGAGAAACTTTTCGTCTAATTATCCCAGTTTGTTATAAAGAACTGTTATTATTTCAAAGTCTGAATTTGTTAACTGGTTACTATGCCTGCTACTCTGGGCCATTCACTTACAAAGACCTTGTCAGATTGCAGTAACTCTATCCTCAGGAAACAGGTAATAGTGAATATATGGCACTGAAAAATTAAAGCAGACCGATAATAAAAAGCATTTTATATATAGCATCCCTATACCAGACACTTTCAGATGTATTTAAAATGTGCTTTAGAAAAATATCACAAATAATTTGGGATTCAAGCTGGTTTATATTCATCTTTGTAGAAATCATGTCTACTTTTCTGCAGCAGCCCAGTAAAATGGAGTTTATAGACATTTTTGATCACTGAACTTGACATTTATAATTGTGTGTTTCAGTGTTGTACAGGAATAAATGTGGAAAAGGAATGACACGGAAACGTACCCCTTTAAAGTTTATTTGATCCATCCTGACTTTATAATTTATTGTAGCAATAGAACCAATTTTCTGTGTGTGCTGCCCCAAGAGAGCCACACTGATAGGCTTTTAATTAGACACAAGAGAAGACAAGACAACAAAACAAAGCAAAACTCCCCACTAAAATAAAGCCCTGCAAATAACTCTAACCCTGCCTTACACTTTTTGTCCTTTGTGCTGTGTAATGATGTGCAACATGATTATGATTAATTCATCATGACCCTTGTAAGAAACTACTTACAAAGAATTGTGGCCAATTACAATTGTTGTGGGGCCAGAATCAGAGTTAGGTGTGTGTGTGTGTGTGTGTGTGTGTGTGTGAGAGAGAGAGAGAGAGAGAGAGAGAGGGAGAGACAGAGCCAGGGCTACTTACATTGTCATTCTATAAAAACTATAAAGGTAAATATGCCGACTGTGAGCTGGGCAAGGTTTCCCCCCACTCTAGATGCAGTGATCTCTAGGACACTGGCTGCCTGCATGGGCACCTAGCTCTGAGGACCACCAGCTGCAGGAACTCCAGCTTCCCAGCTCAACCAGGAAGGAGCCTGTGACAGATGCTTCGGCATTTTATGCAAATAGCAACTTCATGGATCAGTTTTCCTTCCCTCTGTGGAATATAAACATCTGGAAAGTAGAATTCCAAGAGCCTTAGCATATTAACAAATGAACAGAAATGACCAAATAGCACAGGTAACAGGGCAGAACTGGGATGTCAAAGAGGAACATGTTCATTAGCGTCTAGGTGTTATTGTGATTTTTCCCTCCTCGAACCACGGGCTTTTATCACTTTCTAGTATTTTCCTTCCTGTAAATCTGTGTAATTGTCTATTTATTGTAAATATCTATTTCCCAGCCACTGCTCCACAGTTTTATAGTTACACGGGTTTGTAGAATAAAGAAATCAACGCGTTGGATAAAGATGTGTTTACAGCAATTCTAAACAAAAGCGAAAACAAAACCTGGAACATTCTTTCCAGAAAAAAGTTTTCTTTTTAATTTCCTCCAAAGTAGAACAAAGTTTCAAAGCTTAAGCTTTTAGATATATTTTAAGTTAACTAATTACATTTTAAAAATATTACTTTGTTACATAAAATGTACTTAAGACAAATCATCAGTTTTATGATGAAAGATGTAGCAAATATATCAGCTTAGGTTTCTAAATGAAGATTACTACTATTTAAATACATAAATAATGTTATAGTGCTTATACATTTGCTTTAATAAGGCTTTCACATTGTACCTAATTTTATGTAAATGTTATTCCGATTTCAATCCAAGAGTTTTGTAGGAGAGGTTAAAGGGTGTTTATCTTGATTTGTTAAAATGCACCATTAAAATTAAGCAGTGACAAATATTATGACTTTTTAAATTGTTCTAAATGGTTGTGTTTGTTTATTAGGTTTGTGTTTATACAAAATATTTCAGCTCTTTAAATGTAACCTAATTTGATGAATTGTCCATATAGGAGCTCTGATCAGAAAATGGATTTGGTAATCTCATAAAGTTAGCAATTAACCTGTATTCTTATGTGAGTATTGTTTCATGAAATAAAATGGTATATATCACATTTAGAAAAATTAATGAGAGTAAAAATACAAAAAGAAAGTTTAGATTATTTGTTCTCTAAAATGCTACCTTTTATGTGATTATCATGAAGGTTTGTGCTTAAAATGTATTTCCTAGACATAGTTTTAATGCTTAAGAACATAATTATTTAAAATATTGTAATAAGACAAAATGACAAAAAAATTCATGAGTTTGTTTAAAAGTGCTTCTGAAAAATGATATTTTAAGAAGGAAAGGAAAGAGATCAAAAGTGTCTCTTCATCAGAATAGACTATTATATTCCTAAATGTTACTTATTAAAAGTAATCAGTGAAGATAGAGTACAGATAAGGCTAGGCTCTAAATGAAACCTTAACCAAAAATTCAAAAATGCATTTCAGAATCAAGTATTAATAGAATAAACTTAATTTTAGTTTCTCATAAGTGCAGCTGCGTTTTCTATTTAATTACAGGTTTTCAACAGTAGTAATTTTTCCTTGACCTACTCAATCTCTAAAGTCAGAAAATTGCTTCTTTTTAAAAACTGACAATGGCACGGTATGTTTCCAAAGAAAAAAAAGACAAATTACAGAAAACCATTAGTTTAAGCATATTTAACTAGCCAGGAAGAAGTTCTAATAGAAAACTTGATGAAATACAAGTAAAAGTTATGAGCTGTTTTTATTGCACGGTATAACATGGGTGTTTTTCTTTCTTTCTTTTCCCCTAAAAGTAAAATAAAAATGCTTTGAATAATTATAAACAGACCAATGCATTAAAGATGACTTGTTTCTTGAATGGAATTTTTTATGATTGTAAATGCATAGAGATCTCATCTGCAGCCTGTGTTGTAGATAAACAGAAAGGTGTTTTAAAAGAGAAAAAATTACCTTATGAAGAAGTAAGGAATAGGATAGGAAGGTAAGCAAAGAGCAGAGCATCGGGCTTTGAGAAAGCAACAAGATTGAAGCTCGGAATTGACTGACAAATAGAGGATCTTTTTGATTTAAAATGTTCAATGACAGTGAAGAGTGCGAATAGGTTTTGTCTGAATGAAAAACAAAATAATTTTCTCAATTAAGTAAAGTAGATTTCTCAACCACAAAGGAGAGGGGATGGAATTTTTTGTTTGTTTAATTCAGATTTTTTATAATGTTTTTATCAAACTGTTAAACTTCCCTTGTGACTTGTGAAAAATTTTTGGTTTAGGGCTCTGAGTCATTAAATCATTACAAAAAGATAAATTTAATAATCAACTGAAATTATTTGCTATTCAGTTTTCTTTTATAATGTCAAAAACACTTGTGTGAGTGTATTATTGAGATTTCTAGAGCAAATCGCCTAGAAATGAGTTAAACCTGGCAAAAGAATAGTCTTTCTAAATCTTATTAATAATTTTCTTTTCATCATTTGTGGTCCCAACACAAATTAGGTCTTCATAATCAAACCATGGTTTCAATACCAGGTTAATTAAAAGGGCCAGCTCACAGAGTCTGAACCATTGTACCACCAGGCTCCGTGGAGAACAGCACATTTAGCCAGGAAGTCAAGGGAAGCTTTTAATAAAAATCAGAGACATCAAGGCATTCAGTGCTTTGATCTCTGCTAATTTTGATAGAGTTGATATCAATCGAATGACCCAGAACTCCCTTCCAAGTGCAAAGACCCAGGTTGCCCTGGAAGTCAGAGGCTCAAATTACTGTAAAGTTTATATGGGAATACCACTGACGCTTAGCTTAATTTTTGCCCCTAGTGATTCAAATGGATGTTATATTTTGTAATTTACTTAGTAAAATATCTCTTTTACAATCTGCTGTTGCTTGTGAGCAAGGTCCAAGCAAGGGTGGCCCTCAAATGCTCAACCGCTTCCTCAGAGGCTATGAATTAGAAACAAAACCCTGTGACTTAGAAAAGAGGCTACTTAACACTGGGGAAGAGTTGGGGTTTAGTCACATGGGCAGTGGTGAGTGCCTTTGAAAGGCAATTACAACGTTCATTCCTGGGATAAAAGCTCATGTAGAAAGGATTCTTTGGAGTAAGAGAGACCATGAAAATCTAAACAGAAAAACAAATACACATATACACCCAAATTCTTGTAAATTATCAACCCACAAGAGGCTGACCGTATGTCAGTCAGTGACTGCAAACATTCTTACCAACTGAAGACAATGTATTGTATTGTCCTCATGAACAGTCGAGCCATAAAACAAATGCATAATAATTTAAGGCACTCTTTTTAGGGTGTAAGCATTTCATAAAGGAAGTTCTTTCAAAGCAAAGGAGCTATAGATTTAATGTGAGCTAACGTTTACTTCTTTTTTTTTTTAAATTCAATTCTTTATGTTAGAAAGAAAGCATGAAATTATACTCACAATTAATCCACTAACTTTTCTTACTGTTTTGATTTCTAGCTATCATTTCTTTTTTATTTATTTATTTATTTTTTATTTACTTATTGATTCATTAAACACAAATGGAGTACAGCTATTGTTTCACTGGTTGTACACAAAGTAGAGTCACACCATCAGTGCGTTCATACGTTTACTTCTTAATTGGTTGAGATGTAGTAGAGGTAAAAATAAGCTGTTAAGTCTATAAGAGAGGGTATTGTAATATATTTTAAGGGTCTAGAGAACTAGTTCTAGGTCTGGAGAGCTCTCCATGTCTTAGTTTCCTCATACCTCACAAGGAAAATGAAGATTTAGTGTTAGATGATTTCCTGGATCCTGGAAGGCTCTAAAATTCTACTACTTTGAACGTTTGAATAAAATGTCCTTTGGTTTCCCTTTTTATTTAGAAAGCATTGCTTCTATTTTTCAGTTAACTGATCCTATATTAGCTTACTGTGTTATGTGCCCAGCTTTGTAAAAAATTAGAGACAATGCACAAAGGAATCAATTAAAGGTCATCTAGAGAAGGAAGAGTAAAGTAACTATCGAGAGCAATGGAATTGTGAGAATGAAATTTAAAGGCATTAACTCAAAAATGGGGAAGTCCTAAGAAGCCATCACCCACTGAACAAGAGGGATTGCAAAGTAGCTAAACACTTTTCCCTCTTCTACCCACCAAAACAAGGCCAAAGGAACAGAAAAGAGAGAAATGTGGACCATCTATCTTCCTATAGGAGATTTACCACAGGGGTCCCTTTCAGATCAAGGCGATTTTTCGTAACTACTAAAAATACATAAGCATCTTACTAAAATGTCAAGGCCGAGGTAAGAGTTTGAGCATTTGCACAAGTGTGGGTCAGGGCAGTGTACAAGCCAGAGTTTGAGTGGCTAAGCCAGAGGGAAAGAGGAAGTTGGGTAGTGAGGAAAAGAAAAAGGTGAGCAGGGCAAAAGGTCCATGTGAGAGAAATTACTGTGAAGGATTCACCACTTTAACCCCTCTTAGCAGTAATCTTGACCCTCTTTACCTTTAGTCCTCTTTAAATGAATTAAAGTAAATCATCCATAGTCACTAAAGAAACCCTTCATAATATCACAGTCATAGTCCTGCTGTGAAGGCCACAGTGGCTTTGGAAGATCTCAGGGCATCCGTATTTAGTCTTTAAACTCTTAAGACCTGTGGTGTTACCTCATTGGCCACTGGTGTCTGGTGGCAGCTGGACATTAGCATGTCTGCACCATCAGCTTCCATTGGTGTCTTCTTTATTTGCTGGCAGCACAGGCTCTCAACTGAGTGCTCTTCATTCCTGAAGTGTGTGATAGATTGGCTTAAACCCTTTTCACCAGGGAAGATTTTTTGCAGTGAGTTTCTAAGGCTGGTCTAAAATTCTTGGCTGCCAAGTGTAGCTGACTCATCCATTGAAAGATGCTCTAATAAAGGGCTTGACTTGGCTGCCTGATAAAGGAACAATGCAAGGTTAAACTCCAAAAATTTAACAATCAGGAAGGCAAGGGCCTTGACCAATAAGATGGTGTTGGACAGGTCTGGGTTGTCCAGACTGAGTAGCAGGCTTCAAAAGTCTGGGTGAGAAGGCAAAGTCAAAAAATATTCCCAAAGGATGTAAATGCAGAAATTAAATATGAGTGCCAGGAAGAATCCTTTGCAAATAGTGATTGTTGCTCTAATCATTACTTTTAGTTGAGTTTGTATTTCTCTTATAATTGATTCTTACAAGAAAAGATCAGAATTAGAGGTTGATTTCTGAGTCATGGAGGAATATTCAATTTCTAATTCTTATCTATTTTGTTTGAACTTTATCATGCTTAGAAAGACTTGGAGCAAACACCACTATCTCCACTCTTTCTCTGCAGTTCTTTTTCCCCTTCTCTCAGTCACTTGCTGGTTACTGGCCACAATCGATGGGTTGGCCACACAGCTGTATCATCTCCATCTAGAAATGGAGGTGTTCAACTTCCCTTATCTTTCCAAGTTACTCTCTTTAGTTGTATAAACTTTCATCAGTTTGAGTTTCAGAGTATACTGTACTCTAATGAGTCTTTTTAATGTAGGCACAGAGGTTGGCATAAACTTTATGAAAGGAAAGAAAAGGATGTTATTTAGTGATGGTAAAATTTTTGCAAGTTAGAGCTCATGTTCCCATTTGTTTGAATTGCAATTTCAAAATAACCTATGTTCATTTCAACTACTTTTTCTCAGGAAAAATTCATGAACATTAAGCTTTTGGATTTTTCTGTCCCCCCATTCCTCAATTATTGACATGTATATAAAAGTGACACTCAAATGCAAAAGGACAACAACTTTGTCTCATACAATTGTCACCTTGAAGCCAATTAGTTCTCATCATATGCAATTTTATAAAGTTTAATATGTTATCATTATGATATAGTAGCTTCTTTGAGTTTTTCACACATTTTATATGATAATTTACTTTTTTATTAATAGGTCATTATGCAGAGAAAAATAATATTTTTTCATATTATCCAAATATTTGTAGACCAATTAGGATGTGAAAAGAATAGCTTTTTTTCTCTGAAACTTCTCAATGAGTCATAGTGGGTTCAAAAACTAACCTATTCTCCTATGTCACATTAACCATGGAAATGTGGCTTTGGGGATTGGACATAATGAATCCTTCCCAGATAGTAAAATTGTCATTAAAAGAGTAATAAAATGCTGCTAACAGCATGAGCCACTTTGGGTTTTCTTTACTTGGTAAAGGTTCTGCTTTGAATTTCAGGTTACTACTCTGCTTATGAATGAGATCATCTTTAATGTCACTGAGATAAACTTTTAACAAATCTATAAACACATGCTAAAAATAACAGCTTTTCTTTTGATATTCAGTGAGCATTTTATGCCCACTAAATCATATTCATACTATATTTTTATAAATACAAAAATATGAGGAGACAGACATCATTACCCTATGTACATGTATGATTACTTGAATGGTATGAATGTACATCATGCACAACCACAGAAATGAAAAGTTTTACCCCATTTGTGTACAATGAATCAAAATGAAGTCTGTAAAAATAAATAAAAAAATAAAAAAATAAAAAACAAAAGTAAAACAATCAGTATTTCTGACTTTATTCATGATTTACAGTATAACTTCTTTATTTGTGGATAGAAAAACAACTGGTAAAATTTAGTGTAGCAAGTTAGGGAGGAGGTATAGAATCTAAAGAACTGGGATCTTGAATATAGGATTATATAAAAATTACTATTCTCAATGAGTGATGGATTTAACCTTTGACTAAATTAGCCATATCCTATTATTTTCTGTGGTATTAAACATGGGTATATAAGGAAAAAATGATCCTAGAAAAAGCTCCTGTGCAGTTGCCTTATACCTAAGTGATAAGCTAATCTAGAAGGAGAAAAATGGCCCAGAGACCTCTTTGTGTGAAGTATCTCAACATATTGCTGCCTGTTATATTGTACCGAACACATGCACTTCTGTTTAGTAATATTTTGGGGAGCTGAGATTTAGGGAAGAAAAGACTGTAGCATTTTTACAACTAATTCTAAAGTTTTATGGGATTATTTATTTATTGGTACTGCAATGAACATGCATTATTTGTAATAACATTTTCAATTTAACATTTCTTTTCTATTTAACTCTGATTTTTAGACCTTCGAGTTTTTCTTTGCTTTAGCTTGGGAAAACCAAATAAGTGCAAGTTTCCTCCAAGACACCTCATGAAAACATTTTTTTTTTAAATAAAATCAAGAGTGAAACGAGTCTATATTTATTTGGAAGATCATCTGACTACTGCTAAATGGAGTATCTCAATCTGAAAGTGAAATCTGTTTCACTGCTAAAAATTGCCAAGAGTTTTTTGACTGAGATTTGGGAATCTGCAGAAAATGTAAAAGTTTTTTTTTTTCTACAATAATCTGTTCAGTGAACAAGCTGTGAAAAATAGTTCTGTATTTTGTCCATGTGATGCAGCAGACGGTAAATTTCCATTTTAAAGAACGATATGAGTAGCTTCTGGCACCCATCTCTATTGCCTTACTCGAATCTACTTACACTGAGTTACAACAATGCAGTTTATTATTTCTTTAAAGCAAAAAAATAACAAGGGATTTTTTTTCCCCCAACGGCTCTGCTCCATTCCTCTATCTGGGATCAGTAATGTGAGGGCACTTTGAAGCCTTATCAAATGTGCCTTAAAATACCACAATTATATTAAGAAGATACCATTTCCCTGCATTTAATGCTTTGCATTTGAAGAGCTTTAGAAACAATTTACTCTTTCTTTCTAAGCATATTATTTTGAGGTAGGTGGTCCCATAATGAACAGTTATTATAAACTGTTAAAGGATAATTTTTTTAAAAAAGGTATAATTACGATTCTCATACAAACATAAGATGAGCATGTGTTAAAAATTTTATTCATTAATTAATGAAGGAAGAAGTAAGATGTTACAACCTGCTCAAAGGAGAATTCAAATTCACATTCACACATGTGTAGGCACAGGAAGAATACTAAAACGAATTTACAAATAAACATAACACTGGTCAATATGCACAGGGCAATTATAACTTGCATTGGTAGGTCGCACCTTATTTGTTCTGTGGGCCAGACTAATTTGCATTACTATGAATTTTCTGCAACTCACAGAGATGTAAAATAGCTCCTAGACAGTGAAAGGTGAGATATCCTGTGCTGGATGAGGACAGTTAATCTCTCGTGTTTATTTCAATCTTTCCTAATTTTTATCTAAAAATCCTTTTAAAAAGTACTTTGCCTATTCCCCACTCAGATGAATCAATTTTGTTTTCTGGTTCCTGTTTCCTTTTAAATCAAGTGCCTAGAGTAATGTCTGACACTTAGTAGGTAGTCCATACATATTTGTTGAATGGATGAAATTGTTCTCATGTATTCAACTGAGCATTTTTCAAATACCTCAGTAGTGCAGTAGTGTAAATGAGTATATTCTTTTGTCTCCAAATCTCAAGGATATCAGAAAGACTCCAAAAGAAAATTGGGGTGGCCTTCAAGGCCTTGCTACATACCTTTCTCTTGCATTTGATCTTTTCAGTTAAGGATGCATCTAAGAAAGCATGAGATAAGTAAAAAGCAGATCATGAGTCAAATGTCCGCTGTATTCCTATTCCATCCCCCAGGGTAGGGATGTGAACTCCAGAGCGTGAGTATAATATCAAACTGGCTATGGAGTGAGAGGCCTTAGAGGGCAAAGAAGTCTTACCTTTTGGAGGACCCTAGCATGCTGTTCTTGCTTCTGATGATTGCAAATCATATGCTGGTCACTACTTAGGTTTTGATATTAGTTGTTACTGGCATTTATTTCTGTTCATCCTTACATTTTTTTCAACTAGGTGATGACCCAAAGAATATGGTTTCAGGCTTACCAGGAGGGCTCTGATGTTCAAAAAGTATTGGTCTGATGGCTGAAATTTGGTCATGGTTACTTCATCCTCTGGACTTGTCAAATGCAATGATCTCAATGATGGATGTACACATTCTCTTGGGAGAGGTAAAGTTCCGTAATGTTTTTGGTGTTCCACACATCATTGGGAAGAAAAATTTAAAACCAGATTGTGATTTGCTCTTCTATTAGAATTTTGATGAGGGAAATGAGAGTGTAAGACAGTGGGGACCCAATATGGAGGACAGGTCAGAGCAAGGCAGAGTTCAGTGTCTTTTACAGACTGATGTTCTAACACCCTTCTTCATGATGTGTCCTATATTCTTTTACAGTTTTCAAAACTATTTTCATATATGTTATCTCAGTTACTCTTTATAATAATCTAGTATTTCCTTGCTGTGAAAGGTGAACAACTTAGATTCCCAAAGTGGTTTTCCCCCCAACTTAAGACAGATTTTCTGTGTGAATTAAATGACTAACATAATCAGTTTGTTCTCATCCACTATCTGGAAGATAGATGTTGATTGCCACATTATTTTTGTTGTGGTAGTCCATATCCTGCATGAAAACAACCAATAAGACAAGACTCTGGAGCCACAGCCTGATTCATCTGCCATTTATAGGTGTGGTTTAGAATTTCCTTCCTCCCAGGTTTTGCTGTTACCACTGAAAAAATTAGTTCTATAAACACTTAAAGTCTTGACTCACTGTGGCTTTGTACTTTGTCATCCAATATTTTCAGATACAATAAAATTGAATGAGGAAATCCTGGACCATTTCATCTATAACTCTCTATTAAAGCAGTAGGGGTTTTAGAATGAAAGTCGAACCTCGCAAAATAACACATTTTTTGAAGATAAGCACAGATGATCTTCTGACAATTTCCAATCTCAACAGCAAGTATGACTTTGGACAAGTGACTTAATTTTCTTACCTGAAAAGAATAATATTTTCAGTCTAGAATGTACTGGTATTGTAAGGATTACGGACAATGAAGTATACTTAGTTAAAATATGTTATTTAAATGAGAAGCATTGTACTATGCAAAGGAATAAAGGACATGAGTTAAGTTATGATTAAATTTGCTTTTAAACTCTTGGAACTGAACAACCAATGTGCTTGTACATCATTTTTTGCACCATAGCTGTTTAATCACCAAAAAGTGATTTGGGATGGATTTTTAGTAAATGAATGAATAAATTTCATTCAAGAATTCCCAAATGGCTTTATTCTTTCTAGATCAGTAGACGGTTTTTGTAATTTTGGGTGGCTCAAGGTATGGAGAGAAATAACTGAGGTGCATCCTTAAATGGCAGTTATTTTGTATGCACTGATTGATACACCAGTATGGAAATCTTTACCTTCAATGTATTTCAAAACACTTCCCCTTCACTCATTCTTTTCTTTACAATAAATTTTTATTTTAGACTTTTTCTCAACTCCATTGACTTGAATCTTCGTCAATTTTTGGCTATCCAGATTCTGTACATTTTCTTTAAGTATTTGCCCCTCCTTTTATGAAATCTTGCCTCTACAAGTGCTTTTCCTTAGTATTGTCAGGGGGCAATTGTTGATTTGGGCCAAATAAACACCCTCTTTGGCTACATTAGGTATGGAGGAAACCAGGCTGGAGTGTGATCACAGGCTCCAGGAGAGCCACAGGTGGCTGTAATGGTGTAAGCCTCCTGACCTACAGTTCCAATGTAGGCCAGGTGTTGTGCTTTCTATTTTCTGTTTCTTGGCCCTTTGGTGTGTCCTTGATCCTGTCCAGCCCTAAATCTACTCTTCCATTTTTCTGTTCAGTTACTGAGCTCCACAGAAGTCTTCTAATGCAGTGAACTTTTAGTTAAAGTAGTCAGAGTCAGTTTCTATGGCTTGCATCTAAGAACCCAGACTGAAACAGTGCAAAAACTTCTGAGGAATAGCAAGTTAATACAAGAAAAGTAGCAGGAACACTCTTGGTTTGTAGTTACCATTGAAATGTTTTCCACTATTACTATTGTCACTCATTACTTAGCATTAGCACATGATGTTGTAATTGCCTATTTAATTTGTTGGTCTCACAGACTGAAGGGCAAGCACTTTGCAAGAATATATCATAGTTATTTTTGCATATAGCTTGGTACTTGGAATATGGTTGATATTCAATAAATACTTATTGGTTGGACTAAGGACTAAGTTAAATTTGGCATTATAAAGTGAACTATGTGCAATAAATTCACTAAATTCATTTGATTCATTGTATGTCTAAGTTAATATGAAGAATATAAAAATGAGTAGTTGTATTCTTTGTCCTTCCACCTTTAGTAAATTTGTAATTTTGTAATGAAGATAGGATGAAATAAGAAACTCATATTTAGCTTTATTTCTTTACATATATATTCTTTTTCATGGAATTTGTAATATAGTATTGCATAATACATTTATCCCTGCTCTTAGAACTGGCTTCTCCCAACTGTGGGTGAAATTCAATGCTAAATGTGTTAAAATTGATTACAAAGACAAAATGCACATATTCTATGATGTTATCTGATGGTTTGGATTAGAGTTTACCCATTACCTCCCTAATCAGGGATAACTGAGATTTTACTATATTTAATTAACATTCTGATCTTAATTGTTTTCACTGAAAACAGAAATAGAACTTTGTATTCTGTACTAGAAGCTTATTTTATTTAGAAAAATGACCGCACTGCACAGTGTGAACATTTATAAAATATTGATAAAAAACAAATGATTCTCAAAATTGAATTCAGTGTCCAGAATAATTATTTAACCCTACATGTACATGGTCCTTATCAGAACACTCAGAATTTTTGCTATATTTCTATATTGTAATATAGGAAGAAGGGTAGGACAAGAGTGGGCACCATCCCCAGGGTCTCCATTCTCACAAGTCTCATTGTGTAGTAACTTGTAAGAAAGGAGTTTTATAGGAACTGATGACCTCATATCTCAGCGTTTTAGGGCTGGGTTTTTCCATGTTTGTACATCTACATGGCTGCTCAGAATGTGGGAGTCTGTGAGGTTTGGTCTGTCAACTCTTTTGTCTTCTCAAGACAGGAAACTTTCTCCAGAAAGTAAATCATTTTTATTGCCAAGCACACTGTTCAGTTAACATTTTGGGGGTAGAAAAACTTCATTGATGAAGGAATTGTTTACAGTGTGTCTTAAGCTCCTTATTTCATTGAAGACTGAAAATAGGCATTATAGCCCAGACACTTTGAGTAGCATTGGCTAATAAAAATCACCTGGATTGCTTGATATAATGAAGTTTTAGGGCCATATAAAACACCTCAATAAAGTGTCTGGGGAGAAGAGTCACTAGAAATCTTCATTTTTATTAAGCTCTGAAAAATCATCTTTCTATACATTTAAAATTTGAGTACAATTGTTCTAAATAAATAGCAAAATGTCCTCAGAGCATTCTCAAGACATGGGGCAAAATATATTTTTCAATTTTCCAAAAATGTGAAATTATGCTATTTGTAAATTTCCATTAAAATAAGAGATTCAGTCAATCTTTCTAAAGTGATTTTGGTCCCTATAGTTTGGATGCAATTTTCTGGATTTTAATGTTGAGCATGCTGAATGCAATGGCAAAACCTTGTAGATACATTTATTAACTTAGCTAGCTTTTCTAAATTTCAGGGAGATTTTCCTGTACTCTCTCATAGCATCATTAATTTAAAAATAGACCTTTACTTACTGATTAACTTAGGAAAAAAGTATGAGTCTAAATGAGATTCTCACAAAATCTGTATTTGAGCAGGATGAGAACCTTTCTATAACTTTGGATAATCTTGAGGGATAAGTTTTTACTACAGAAAGAAGCCAAAACAAGCCACCAAAACAAACCTGTTTGTCTTCTCTTACAGTGAAATTGTCTTGGCTCTTGAGGATGGATAAATATTTGATCAATGTCAGATGACATGAATCATGCAGGTCCTTCATTTTGGGGACAATATGAAGGCAGACATGGGGTTTTAGAGTCCAGGTGAAATTCTTCACAGCTTTGAAAGGCAGATAGATTAAATTGTTGTTTCTGTTGGCCGGCTGCAGACTAGGAAAGGAGGGTAAATTCTTTTCTACATCACAGATATCTTCTCCTTCATCATGTAGGATTGGAAGCATAGGTGGGAAGACTGGGCTGACCCAGGGTTTCTTGAGATGATATAGGAAATTGAAGTTATTATTAATTTTAATAGCAAACTTTTTCTGTGGAGAGTGATACTTAATACTCTTGATTTCTCTGACTAGAACTCCCGGATACCTGTTCCTTCTCTCCTCCTTGACATATGGAGGCCACCTTTCTTAGGCTCCTGGCACTTGGGAGAGATGTGTGACTCATGCTGGCCAAGGTCTGAGTGTAGGTGAGATTGCCTTTGGGCTGAAGAGTGGACGAGAAGGTGTGATGTCTTCAGGCACTCTTCTCTTCTGCTTCAGAAACTTAAAGGACCTCCTACTGAGAAGGCCCAGCTACAGTACCAAAGTAGCCTACATTCTAGGGAACTCATCTGCCCTGCAGTGCAGCCTGCATTTGCATGAATGAAAAATAAACTTTAGTAGTGCTGAGCCACTAAGATTGTGCGACTATTTGCTACCATCACAGAACCTGACTTAACTCACTAGTAAAATAATTTTGTAAACTGCCTTGGCTAGCTTGATTTTTCAGTATCTGAAATAACTCAAATTTTGAAATGTCTATTTGAATGGGTGGAGACAAACTGTTTGCATTCATTTACTAATTTGTTCAACTATTCAGCAAAACAGGGAGTATAGATTATCTGTCAACCCCGGTGTGTTGCTGAAAGAAGCATGGTATTATGGTGCAAGGCATGTGCTCTGGAACCACTTCCTGTGTTTGAGTTATGGTTTCACCATGTGTAAACTGCATGATTACTGTCACATTTTTTAACCCTCTTGTTCTTTAGTGTCTTTATTTCTTTACTTGTAAAATGGCAAATATACTAGTATCTACCCTATAGAGTTTTGTGGAAATAAAAGGAGAAAATATTGTGTAAAGCATTTGGCATTGTGCCCCATTAAGTAAATGTTCAGAAAATATTTAGCTATTATTATCTGATAACATCCAGGTCTTCTAGCAGATCCTATGTCAACTGAGAATCTCACAGCCTAATAGCAAAACATAAGTTTATAGTAATTCCAGGGTGAGTTTTTAAAATTGCTATCATAATAAATTACCACAAACGTAGCTCTTAAAACACCTCTGGTCTATTATCTCGCAGTTCTATAGATCAGAAGTCTGGACTGGCATGGTTGGTTGCTCTGTCTGCAGTTTCAAAAAGCTGAAATCAAGGTATTGAACTGTGAATGCTTGCTGGGAGCCTCCGGCAGGGTCTGCTTCCCAGCTCACTCAGGTGGTGGGTTCCTTGCAGACTGTCTGTTCCCACCCTTAGCTCCTAGAGGCCTCATGGGGAGGGTAGCATCCTGCACTGGCAACAGGGCTTCAAGTCTGTCTTACACGCAGAATTCTCCAACTTCTCCTTTTGCCTCTTAACTCTTCTGCCCTCAGTTGGAGAAAGTTCTCTGCTTTTCATGTGATTAGATTGGGTCCAACCAGATAATCCAAGATAACTTTCCTATTTTAAGGTTTTTAACCTTTCTTATACCTCTGTAGACTGAATGTTACACCACTTTTCACAGGTTAAAGGAATTAGGGCATGGGCATCTTTGGGAGACTCTACTTTAGCCTATACGGTTTTTGGGTACATGATATACCTTTTCCTGATCTTAATAATTAATAATTAAATTGCATATATTGAGCACCTTCTGTGTGCTGTGTATTATACCATATGCCTCTGTATCTCTAATTTTCTCATTTCTAACAATATTGCAAACAAGTTATTATTTTTATTTTTTCATTTTAAAGATAAGGAACTGATGCTTAGAAGGATTATTGAATTTGACCAAATTGAAGATTATATAATTGTGAAATGGATGAGAAGGGATTCCAAACCAGATCTCTTTTGGAACTTTTACTGTACTACATGTCCATAATGGTCACTGAGACCCTCTTGACATCTCTGTTTAATCCATTATTCAAGACAAATAGGTCTCCACACTGGCAGTGGTTTAATAAATAAAGCTTCATTTTTCTCTCTAGGGTCATCTAAATGCTTGCACGTGTCTGAGACACAAACTTATTTTGGTGGTCTTTGGTGCTTTGGGTCAACATGAGGAATGGCGCCAGCCCAGGGGAAAGACATTGTTCACATTACAAAATGATAATGGCTGATATTTCTAGAAAGCCAATTATGTGCTGGGCCTTGTGCTAAGTAAGAACTTTTTAAGAAGTCTTGGCACTTATTTTATTAAGTTTATGAGGTAGGTATCATTTTACAGAGCATTATGTAATTCACCTCAGGTCTTGCAGCTAGAAAGCTAGGATTTGAACCCAAGCCCTAGAGCTATCTTATATTTTAATATTATCAAGAAATAGTCTCTGTGTTCTCATGACTATGCTGTAACCATTTGTCATTCCTTCTCTCTCTGTGTCCTCCAGTGGAGTGGACTGGGGCTGGGCTGTTGCCTAGAGGCAGATAGATAAAATGATAAACCAGGGCAGGTGTTGTGGCCTTGTCTCTGGATTAGAGGGTGGCATTGAGCCTGCCAGTTCCTCTCCCCAACTTGGGAGTAAATGGACTCCTGGGGACATCTTGGGCTGCTATTAATATACACCATAGAATGAAGAAGAGAGACACCAAATTCAGTAGCCATTTCAGCCGATTACCCTTCCCTAACCCAAACCCAGAACACTCCATCTGCTAGTGGATGGTTTTGTGTCATATTATAAGCAACCTTTCTCTTTGCAGACTGTTGTGCTGAGCAGCTGCTTTTCCCTAACCTTATTCCTTTCTCCTTCAAAAGTGGGGACATGGTAAAGCATATTCTTGAGAATCTGTGTGCACTTCTATTTATTTATTTTTGTTCTGACTTAGGCTCTTTCCACAAATATCTTGAAAACATAGTCTTACATATGTGACTGTTTTAAAATGCTTTTGAAGAAAGCTTTTATTAAAAAGTGATAGAGTTGTGTGTGTGTGTAGTTACAACATGAAAAGCTTTCAGTCATACGTTAATAGAATAAAAGAGGAAATTAATAATTTCATTTTTAATATTATATGCCAGAGAAAAAGCACGTATAGATATTTTAGGAAGAATGTCACATCCTCTAGATCTGTTTCAGATATTATTGAATTTGACAGTCTACAATTTTGAAGGATGTAAGTTATGAAGATACTCATAGTTCATCATAATGACAGAATTGACTGGAACTTTTTTGTACGCAGAAGAAGTGTGTGATGGTGATACTGGGCTGAATTGAGACTTGGTTGTGGTTTTGCATAGTAACACATTTAGGCATCAGATGAAGTGCAGATGACTTCACATCCTTATGTGGACTAACATTCCCTTGAAAAGATGTTTTAACTTAACATTGAAAAACAAGGCAGATTAAAATGCCTTCTTAACCACTGGGCTACAAACTTAAATATATTATCATTGTCTTTCTCTGTGTTTTTCTTTAAGGGCTACAGATATCTTGCAAAATATATTGTATAAGACTACATTTTATATTACTACCTTTAATCTGAACTACAGAACCTTTCATCTGAAAGCTTCCCATTGCCAGAGCTGATATGGTTTAATTTAATATCATGAAGAAAAAAATTGAACTTCAAATTGATAGGTGATCTTGAGAGGTTTTTTCCCCTTTCATTAATTTAAAAAGAAACTTTGTGAAATAAAATGTTTCTTAAGCCCCTGCCAATCAAAAAAAAATAACCACTATGAAATCATCTCAAATATAATAGAAATGTAATGCTCAACAGCTGAAGGCTGCCATTTGGAGAACTTTGACAAGACTGTGGAGAGGTGGAGTCAATTTCACCTGTTGACGCAGTGGAAATGTGGCTCAGGAGTTTTCAAGTTGTAAATATGTTCTGGTTCCATTCTAAAATGAAAAGCTGTCAACTCATTTTAGAAGCAGACTCATTCAACTTTAAATTCTCCCTTGTCTAATAATTGTAAATTATGATGCAAATGCTACTGTATCTTTTTTTAACCTTTGTGATGAATTATTAGATCAATAAGGGCTGACCTAATAATTGCATAAAACTTTAAAGCATTACTCAGGAGAAGCAGATTTGGGATTCTTAATAGACTTCTGTGTTCTGATGAGCATGTGTTCAATCTTGTATTCCTTCTGAAATGGGAAGTTGCAAATGGCTTTTTATAAAACAATTGCAGGCTAAAAGTACGGTTGCAGTTTTCAGCAAAGCTTAGTATCCTTTCGAACCTTGCAATCTTACCACAGGGACTTTTAAAAAACTCTAAACCTATTTAGTAAGCGCTTTTGAGAGAAAGATCATCCCATTTTTCTTTCTTTGTGTTTTCAGCTCCATAATTTAATACAGCACCAGATACTTAACACTTAATGACTTAATCATTTATTAAAGACCAATGGAAATACCACTAAAAGAAAACAAAATCATTGACTTATCTTCTCAACAAACAGTTATTGTGTACAACGCTGTTTGGATTCTGGAGTTGCAATAATGAACAAAATAGGGTGTTTGCTGTCATGGAGCTTACATGCAAAGAAATCAAACCTCCTCTTTTTATCAGAAACACTTTCCAGGGATAATTTTCAAAATGAAATCTCTGGTTATAAGATGAAACTTTTCAGCTGATTTCAAGCTGTGGTATATTTTTGAAATGCCAAATACTGACTGATAATAGCCATCGACTGCTATTTATTTCATTTAATTCTTATTGGAATTTTAAAAAAAAAACATAATTATAAAACACTATGCACGTGCTTCCTGGTACATTATGTCTGAGAATATCTCTGCTTTGCTGAAATCTTTTTAGTTTAAAGCTTTCCTGTTTAACAAAGTCAAAACCATAGGTCTTGGTTTCTACTTCTATTCAGGGAAAAGAAATGGTTCCATGTGGGAAGTTATGCTGCCCTGATCAGTGTTAATAGCCTCCTAGTGACTAGTACAAAAACTAGTATACTGATAAACTTACATAACATTAAATTGAATTTGCATTTACTATGTGCTTCACATCATGATAAATATTTTATGTGCATTAGTACATTTAATTCTTAGGGCAACCTCATGAGGTAGGTTATTCTCATTCAAATTTTACAGATGAGAAAACAGAGTATGAAGATGTAACTTGAGCTGGGCCCAGTGGTGTACCCCTGTAATTCCAGCGGCTTGGGAGGCTGAGGCAGGAGGATCGCAAGTTCAAAGTCAGCCTCAGCAAAAGCAAGGTGCTAAGCAACTCAGTGAGACTCTGGCTCTAAATAAAAACACAAAATAGGGCTGGGGATGTGGCTTAGTGGTTGAGTGTCCCCGAGTTCAATCCTGGGTACCAAAAAAAAAAAAAAAAAAAAGAAGAGATGTAACTTGAGTAAGGTCACAAAGCTAGGGAAAGGTGAGGAAAGACTGGCACTCCAGAAAAGATGCTCACAATCGCTGAGGTTAAACATTGGCTGAAGAAAACTCTGTTTTTAGAACTTTAGGACTCCTGGGACACAGACAGGCATATGAAGGAAGAGTCGATAAGTGTCCCTCACAGAGGGACATTCTTTGGTCCTTCCAACTGGGAGACCAAGACTTGGGGATGCAACTTGGCATTCTCCAAGAAGCCAGGTTAGGGTTATTTTTTTTCTTTCCTCCACCATAGCTCCAACAAATCAAATAGGGTTAACATTTAATTAATTAAATTTTGAAATCACAAGTTTTTTGATACAGGACATTAAGACAGCAATAATGGTTAAAGACTAAATGTGTCATGTTAGAGATGTAGCTTGATTGGTAGAGCATTTGCCTAGCGTGCAAGAAGCTCTGGGTGCAATACTTAACACTGCCCAAATAAAGAAATAAAAATCTATCACAATAACAACAGGAGTAACAGGAAAATGATACTACAAGACTAACAGACCCACATCAAATATTCACAAGATAGTAAAAACAACAAAGGAACTTCCAACATTTTTTCTTTACTCCTCTGTCCCTCTTCAAACTCTTAGCTGACTTCTGACTTTTTCCCCACCTTTTTTGGTGAGAGTGGGTAGCACTGCATACAAAATGAGCATTTGGGTTCTTGCACTGTAAAAGTGGAAGGTTAGCTAGGATTTTCTTTATATGAATTTTACAATAATATGAGACTTGAAAAGAAAGTCTAGATTTCAATAAGCTGAATTTTTGAGGATCATAATGTTTTCATTTGCTGGAAAGACATGTTTATTATGCATAGCGGCACAATGAGTTGTGAATTTGGCTGTGAAGATAGAAAAATGTATTGTGGTTATCTCATGCCGTGGTGATATGGTTCTGCCAGAAGACTCACACTTTACCTAAATCTGTGACCACACTATTGGACAAAAAGAAATTACTGGAAGATTTAACTTGATGCATGGGAATAGTGAGACAGTGGGTGTCTCCTCATGGATGTTCCTGGTAAGGCATTTCCAGGGTTTTAGAGACCACACTGTACAATCAAGTTGTTCTAGACAGGCCTCTCGAGAATGAGCAAGGCAAGAAGAATGTTGGTCTGACCAAAAGCCAGGTTGACTGCAAGTTAGAGATCACCTGTTAACGGTGGTGGTGGCCAATGGTGGTGCTGAAGAATATGATTTTAAGTTGCAGGTTGGCATAATTGAAGAACCTTTGTGGCCAAGGAGATTTACCAGTGCTAAGTACGGGAGCTAGTGGATAACAGGTACTTTTAAAATGACAGTCTGCTTTCCCTTACAGAGAACAGTTGGTTAGGTGTCATCTGAGGGTGTGATGAAGAAGGCAGGTTTTAGGAGAACTTTTCAGATGGATACAAGAATTGGGATGAAATGATTGTTAACACTGCCCAGGACTCAGGTGCTGTATTATTTCTCAACACTAGTCCCAGAGGTCTCCCATAACCTCATGATGAAGTTCTCATGATTCATTACCCTCTTGCCATGAACTTGAGCTTCAATATAACTGCAGCTCCTTATCTTGCAGTAGACCAACTTGACGACATATTAATATCAGGGACTGTTTAAACAGAGCAATAAAACGACAACACACTACTTTAACTAAACCCAGATTGCAGGCTAATTTTAAGGCAGCCCAATTGGAGGACGCTCATACATTAATTAACTCTAATAGCCAGGAAGGAAAGGAGGGGAAAAGAGGTTGAAAGGCATTGTTAAAAAAAGAAAAATCCAAAGAACTCATACTCAATTTCTTTCTGCCTTTTTTTTTAGGTGTTTAACACTTGTACAATTTGGTCAAATTATGGTCAGGACAGCAAGGGAAGCCAGTCAGCTTTAAAAGACAGAGAGCTTGTGAGACAGGACATGATTACTTTGCTGAATCCCCACTTTTTTTTTCTTCCAAAAGAGACAAAGGGAAATACTTAAGAACCAATAGTGACGGCAAGGAAGCAATCATTGAGTTGCAGGATACCTTTGTCTCTGGGGGGCACGCAGTAATTTTTACATGTCTGCCACTGAGTGTCAAACCTTTTCTTTTCTTCTTCTTTCCATTCTGGATGGCCAAACTGATTATCTAAAATAGAAAATTAGCACACAATGGGTTTACTCTGCGATACCCCTTATGCAACTAATGGCAAAGCTTGTTAATTGGTTGTAAATGCCAGCAGGTTGCCAGGATAATACTTCAGAAATAAGCGGGTATTCTGATAATTACAGCAATCTTCATCTATAAAAGCTTAAGTAGATGAAGTAGTGGCTGGCTTAAAACCAAGATTTATCCCGCTGCACTCACATTAAAAGAAAAAATAAGATGAAAACAATAATGTAACAAAACAATTATATAGCAGGAAGCTTTGTAGGTTTTAGAGATTGTGAAAACTCAGAAAGTAAAACAGTGCTGTAATAACCAGTTATGGAAAAATAGGCCATTTACATTTGTGTATAATTAAATAGTAGGCTATGCAATTTCACTTTTTAAAGTAAACTGCCTTTTCCTTTTTTTATAGGGCAACGTAGCCATAATTGCTGCATTAAAGCTTTAATGAAAGAAAAAAGCAGCAGATCAAGATGACATGGAACGTCTACATTTGCACCGTGGCGCTCTGCTTGTTTAGTAATGGGAAGCTACTGAGGAGATTAAAATTGCAGAATTCTTCATAGTTTGTTCTAAAATTGCTATAGGAAGATCATTCGGGGTCTAAAATACACACAATTTATTTTTCCACCTTCAATCTGCAAGAATTTAATGGCTTTCATAACTAGTAGGTGGTTGGAGATGTTTTATATTAAAGAGAGAACTACTTTGGATCATAAAAATTATCAAAAGTGAACGGATCAGAATTTAAACCCTAAGGGATTTCCTGAGTGCATTAGAATATTGCCCCAAATATTATATTATAGTTTCTGTTTAACTTGAGCAGTATAAGAAGATTTCTTGTTCAAAATATCAACAGGTTGGTTTGTAATATTGTTTTTTAAGTATATTTTGCAGTTTCTTTATCACTCCCAAGAACATCAGGAACTGGTGCAAATGACTGCCAACTCATACACCGAGGTAATGTTCTGGTAAGCTGTTAACTAGCATGTGGGCTGATTTAGTTAAAAAAAAAAATAGTGATAGTTTCTCCTGTGAGCTTCTTTCTCCTAAGTTTGAAATATTCTTCAGATGTTATACTCCATCTAGGTTGGCTATGTTTTCTGTAAACCATTCCTGGCAAATAATGTAGGCAGAGATTGGAAACCTTCATTATGTGTTACAGTACTGAGCAGAGGGTATGAAAACATGCTAAGAACACACCAGGCAAGAGAGCTAGCAGAAAAATACAAGGACATCAGTGCCAATGGCTAGAGCGATAAGAAGTAGCCTTTAAAAAATTACATAAAATATATGTGATCTTTTCTTCCTTTTGTGAAAAGGACAATGCAAAAGTAACCCCTTGTTAAAGATGATCTGAGGAATAGACTATTCTATAAAGACTCTATTCTATAAAGGCCTAGGATTTTGGCTTTCTGGGTTATCACTTTAAGAAAGTGACTCAACTGCTCCAGGGTTTTGTTTTGGTGTTTGTTTCTCACGGGGTTGATAAAATGCATCTCCATCTATGTGCAGCTCTTCTGGAATGAAAAACTTTAAATACATAGCCTTCTGGAGTGGCTGGCTTTCTCACAGAAATCAGAATATGGTCTTGGCATGGGGGCTGGAGCCGCGGGTAAGCAGAGCACCCAGGAGGCAACGCGAGTGCGGGCCGAGCCGCCTGGGGTGGGCGAGGAACCGCGCCATCTCACAGGGAGCACCCGCAGCTACTTTCTAAAGAGTGCCACTGCGAAGGAGGTGAAGGGAGGGAAGGGAAACGATGGGTCTTCCAATCCCCGTTGAAGCAAGAAGGGATTCTTTTCTATCCCCAAGTCCCATGAGTAGCAGAAATGAGCACATTACCTGTGCCCAGCTGCCTTTTCCTACCTGTGCAGACGTGATGCTGCTGGAGGACACGGACCCTCGCCGACCAATATCTCAGGTCTTCCAGGCTGGCAGCTGCCACCCTTAGCATGGGCGCATAAGGCACTTTGTTTCAAGTGGACTGATATTAAATGCTTTCTTCAATTGACGTCTTTACATGAGACTTGAAGGAGCAGGGATAATAGCAAGGGAAAGCCTTCCTTCCAACGTGGTAGTTGGCAGCTTTGGGGATGTGGGTCAGTAGGGGCAGGAGTTAAGCTTTCAGGGGACGAAAACTAAAGGAAGAAAGCAAACTACTCAAAAAAGGAATGGGTGAGGAGACGGGGCACGGAGGACAGGGAGCATGATCTAGAATGGTTTTTGCCTACTAGAGATCTTGAATGCCACTCCGCTCCTCATCTATTGAAAACTCAGTGAGAGGACTAGGTGGACCCGCATCATAAAATGAACCACGTCTACATGCAGGGAAAGAACAACTTTATGAAAAGCTAAAAAACCAAAAATCTTTGAAAACATTAAATGAAATAAAGAGCACATAAAATAATTTTTGGTAGTATAAGAACTTGTGGTCATTGCTTATATTTTTAATCTTAATTTAAATTCCTTATTATTTTTAATGATATGACATAGTTTTCCATATGGTAGTAAAATACTCATGTAACTTTCCTGAAAAACAAATGAACTAATTGGAGAGTTCAGTACATTTTAGTTTTGTCATATATATATACATATATATATATATATACATATGTATATATGTATATATATATGTTGAACATTATCACTATCACTTTTTTCTCTGGTGCTTTAATTCTGTGTTGGTTGAAGGAACTCATTCTTAAAGGACCTTTTGATATCTGACATTTTTGACATTGAAAAATTTTTAGTATATAAATAACGTACATAATTTGATCAACTTACATTATAACTTCCTTATGTTCCCATTGTATGCTTTTCCTGTCACACTTTGGTGAGGTACACACTGCACAGAGTAGGCACTTGAGGAATATTTGTGAATGAATTATTTTTAACTAAAGAGTGGAATTTTTTTTTTCTTTAACTTTTCCAGGTCTTCAGAATGAACACAGTAAATAGATAAGGACTCTTGAAATATTATCAAAGCAGCTTGAGGGTTTGGTACTGAAAAGGCAAAGTTCTTTGACTAGAATTTTCTCCTAGAAGAGGAACATACTTCATGTACCTACAGAAAGCATAGCCTGCCATGCTGATATCCCTGCACAAATCGTATGTTCGTCCTAAGAGTGAACATTTTCTCTGTTTCTGTGTCAGTTGTCACTAATCAGTTATGCATCTGATGTGCGGATCCATCAGGGAGCAGAATTTAAGTCATTTTGGCTTTAGCACGTGCGATATGCTTGTACAGGAGTTTACCAAAGCCCCTTTTGATGCCTTTTCAGAAGGGGCCGTGCATATGTTATGGTACCTCTACAGCAGCAGTGACTGAGCTAGCTGACAAGTGACAGGAGGTTTTTTTCCCCTCTTTGGTATTTCATGAAAGTGTGCACAAATCATAACAAGTTGCCTCTCTTTCACAAGACGGGGAACATTTCCCTTAAAGCACACATGGCTATATGGTGTGTTTGTGTACATGAAAATTCATGCTGCTATCAATTTTAATTTTGCCATTTTCGTTGTTTTTAAATTTCAGGTTTGAAGTTTTTGATGAGGCTTAAATAATTGCTTTCAATTTCATCTCGACTGATTTTTAAAAGCTCTATTGAAGTCTTCATGGCAAAGCAAGGTACATACATGAAAAAAATAAAATAAAATAAACATGAAAAAAAGGAAAGTGTTAAAATATATATAAAAAAGGAAGTATAATGTACAGGTGACTCATTTCCCTTAGGCTGTTCCTTTATTTGTCAAGAAAGCTTAATGAATATAAATACCTATTGTATGCCTGGAAGTCCTATGCTGGATGTAAGTAGCAGGCCATGATTTGCAATAATCTGTGTAAATTTCCATGTTTGAAAGCAGTATTCACAACAGCAACTATGAACATAAGAGCCCTTGCTCTGCTGCCTCTTCATCGGGTATAGGATACCCGAGTTCTGTACTGTAAGAAATTGTTATTACAGGCATATCCCCAATAAATGCAATTGAAACAGATGGGGGGGTGTGAAGAAAAAGGAGGTTTTGGAGTCATGAGATCTGGGTTCAAATTCAGTCTTAAGCACTTATGATCCTGTGTGTCAGGATCTTCATCTTTAAAATAAGGATAGTGTGAGAGAATGATGCTCAAATCATGTAGCATATTATTTGACATATAATAGATAATAGAGTTTCTTCATGATCTCAGAATAGCAGAATCCTTATAATTCTTCTTAAGTAAGTTCCAATCTAACTGTGTGTGTGTGTGTGTGTGTGTGTGTTTTAGGTAAACTAAGATCTTTAGTAATAGGTTCCTGGGCCCATAGAAGATGTCTGGCTGGACATCCAAGATAAATACCAGTAAAAAGATCTGCTTCAAATAGCTAGTATGCATGACACATATCATACACACACACACACACACACATCATATATATATATCATATACATATTCATTTTCTGGTCAGCAAATGAATTATTTTAAAATTACTTTATAATTACTGCGACAATGAGATGTACCCAAAGCACAGATTGATAATTTTCAACTACGCAAGGATCTTCCTATGAATGAAGGTACAACCATTTGAAACCATGAATTCAAGATAGAGAGGGAAGGGAAATGGAAGGGAGCAATCACTCTGAGACCATTCTGAATCCATTCACCATCACATGGCTCTGACTGAACCCACAGATACCACTGCACAAGAGTGACTTTAAAGGTTGGGATATCATCCCTGGAAGAAAAGCTTTTTAATCTGTGTGAGGACCTTGGAGCTTGCAATGTGGGTGACATTCCTGGACCTACCAGTAATTTGTTAGACTTTACGGTGAGGCTCCCACTGTGAAGTCACTTGTGGCGTTTATTCCTAGTGTGTCCTCTCTCTCTCCCTTCATACCTTCTCTGTGGCTCACCTCGCTCTTCCCTCTGAGGACTCGGAGTGTGAATCCAAGCTTTTGAGATCTTGAGGAGGAAGAGTGTGCTTCCTTTTTCTTTACATATGAAGTGGCTTCTTTTTCTGTTTATATCTTCATGTGAACATTCTGGTTGGTAAGAATGACAGATTATTGGCTCAGTCACAATTTGCCTTACACATAACCTCGCTGCCAATTTCATTTAAAAAAAAGATGTCTTCCTTCATGGAAGAAATAAGCATATCTTTGTTGTGGTAAAAAAATAAAAATAAAAAGAATTCACACACAAAAAAACTGTTCTGTGTACTGAAATCTTTTATTAAGACAAAAACACCTGATTTCCACTATAAGCCCCAGACACTGGGGACTTATGTAACCCACTTCTGGCCCTAACCTCTTGTGCATGCATTCATTTTCATTTCAAATTATTTCAGAGTCGTTTTTAACCTAATATGAGAGCACTCTTTTGAGGTGAAAATAATAATAATCATAATCATAATACTGTCATCTTGCATAGTGTTTTCTATTCCATCTTCCAGGCTGAGTGGTGTTAAAAGATGTTAAAAGAGAAGATAACCCTGAACAAGTCATGTTTTCATACATTATCTCAATCTCAACAGCCTTCATGAACACAAAGTTGTCTAGCATATTTTTGCAATGCTTTGAATGAGGATAATTAATAATTTGCTAAGACCCCAGAATAGAAAAATGAAGACTTTTAATTCAGGTGGTGTGAGCTCATTATTGGGTGTAACAAAATGTATTGAGAAGCTTCTTTAAATCATGAAATACAATTAAAGAGAGAAGAAATGTTAATTAAATTTCTGTATTATTTAAAGCAGTTTTAGGGATAAAACTAAGTAACTAGCTTATTCATGATTAATGGAAGATGGGGTGAATAATAATTATTTTGTGGTATATTTATCTTCTTTAGAGGTTAATTTGATTTAGATAAAAAGATGATGTTAACATTCTTTAATAGATTTCAAACCCCCTGGGGTAACTTTAACTTTATAACCCATTGTGTACTTAATATGACTTTTTATATTGTGACCATGTTTTATTCCTTAACAGACTGCAGGATTTAAGTATAAGTGATTGTATGACTTAAGGTCTTATTCCAGTTCTCTTAAATCGATGCAGAACTTGAACTAAAAATTTTATTCTCAAAGTTTTAGAGACATCTGTCTTTTCTACAGAGATGACCAATTTGAGAAGAATAATAAAAAGAAGAAAAGATGTTTTTAAAAATCACACTGGCTAGAATTGATTAAAGAAAGCACATTTGATATATTATGGACTGTGTAGGGACTATTTTAATGCAATTTTAGGTGCTGTATTCGGTCACTTTAGGAACAGAGTGAGAGAGTATTTGGGAGGAAAGGGATGTTTAGCCTCAGCTGGCAGTCATTGTACACACCTTGCAAATAATCACAAAATTATTCATTTTGGGTATACACTGAGAACTTAATATGCTGCTGTCCTTCATACACATAATATTAAAACTACTGTGTTATTGGAGAGTCTTGTGGCTTACTTACAAAATGAGAAGGGTTACTTTTCAGGAGACACCATGCAATATGAGCTGACTGATACACTAGAAGGGTGTGCATAGGATCTGTGAAAGTGTTTTCTGTTAAAGGCTTTAGAAAGTCAGGGATACAGGGCTTGGCTCTGATGGGAGAGCATTTCTTGAAGGCACTAAAGCCTTTAAGAGGTTTGAAAGTTATGATGTCATTAATTAATAACTGTGCTAATCAATACAGCGGGTATATACTATAATGGCTTATAAGCATGATGGCTTTATAATGACTATGTATGAATGTTAATTGATTAAAACAAAGGGAATTTCTGTCTATTGGGTCAATAGTTTATGGATTATGACTACCTTTTAATTTGAGATTGCTACTGAATTCTCCCTCCCTACCCACCCTCTCTGCCCAGCAGTCTGTCTGTTTTTAATCAGAAATGCCTGTGAACAAGATACATTAGACCAATCATTGGTAGTAGAACCCAAAACCACTTGTAAAGCCCCAAAGTCTTTACTGGGTGCCACCCTGGGACTTCATAGTATGCATCCTGCAACATGGAGAACATACAAGTCTGAAAAGTTCTGTTTACTTCTTTCATAATATTGCATTTTATGTAAAAGATATTTATCATATAAATAGGCCACCTTGATATATTATCAAGGATTTCATGTTTGTTTTTTGTCACTGCTTAATGTGTGTTCAGTTGAGAGATATAAAGTAGATATATTATCTGAGAAATATATAGTAGATATATAAGTGACCTAAACGACAAGACTGTTATTTATTCTAACATCTATATTAAGAATCATATACATGTAGAACAGATTTAGCAGAAGAAACAAGAATTGGCAGATGGAATTTTACCTAGGAGACTCCTATTGGCAAGTGTGGGAGTTGCTTATAACAGAGATATTACAGACTTAGGAATTGGTTATTGTAATGCAGTTTCGTGCTTAATAGAAAAGGGGTGTGCAGTTAATTCTTTATCATTCCAGACGGCAGTTCTCGCTTCGTCTCCCCCTTCAATTGCCATGCTAGCATTTTTTTTTCTGTTTTATTGCTCCATTCTTGGAGGTCTGCATTGGAGTGGTGCCAGTTATCTTTTTTCATTTAGGCAAATTTTATATCAAAATACTGATTTTATATTTGAGGAAACTGGTGGCTTTGGAATAGTATCCTTGTCAGCTTTTATATGAATGCGGATGAAGTTGAAAAAGCCAAATGGGAAGGGATCTTGTGAAAAACAGCAGTCCTCTGTCCAACAGACCTCTGCCTCTCCCCAGTTCTCACTCCTCAGAGAGATACTCTCAAGTCTTCGAGCTGACTTTTTGTTTTCCTGGCATTTCCTTCTACATTTAAAATAACTTGCTTATACCACAGACTCCTCATTTTTCAGTTTTAGATATTATCTCCTGGTTTCTTTGTGTGGAAGATTGGAATTCAACACCTTGATACCTTCTCATCTTCCTCAACCTTCTTAGGAAGTTTTCTCAGCTGAGGCCTTCTAAGGAAGACCCTTCTTAGAAAGTTCCAGTGTTTACACTTCTCCCCTGTCAGTAAGCCTTACCCAGATCATACTGAAGAAGTAGTACCTTTGTTTGGTATGTCCAAACATCTCAGATAATCAACCCAAGATGACTAGGGAAGTGAGGCAAAGAGTTTTTCCCAGGTGCCAGTAGGGTGTGTGTGAGTGTGTGTGTGTGTGTGTGTGCGTGTGTGTGTGTATTTTTTTTTGGGGGGGGAGACGCCAGTGGGCCTGGGGGCAACTAATCTTGAGGGGTAAACAGAAAAGAACTCGTAAAGGAGACTGAGAAAGAATTTTCCAGGATGTGAGGAAAACCAGGAGAAAAGGTGAAGAATGAGATGGTAAATAAGTGTCAAAAGCCACAGAGAAATCAATGAAGAAAGACTATAAAGTATCTGTTAGTCAAGGCTGCCAGAGTATTGAGTTCCAAAGCCTCCGTGCAGTGGGAGACAATAAATCATTTCAGATTATTCACTTGAGGTACTTGGCTCTGAAGTAAATGAAAGAGAAGGCAGTTCAAAAAGTGACTCGATGTGGATGGAAGAGTAAGTTCAAACAATTTTCTTTTGAGACATTAGCATGTTTCTAAGTGAAGGTGTAAATGGAGAACATGGTAGGCAACCAGCAGTCTTTTCCAATCATGCCTCTTTGACAATTATAGTTTAATGACAATTTCTTCCATTGATATTGTATTTTACAATATTTAAGGCTTTAAAAGGGTCTTCTTACTTTGTCTACACACACACACACACACACACACACACACACAAAGCTGGCAGTTTAGAGGAGATGCCATTTTGCATGATGGAGCCAGGACATAGGCATGGTCTCTACTCCTGCCCGCAGCCCTTTGACATCTAGCTGTGTTTTGAATTACCCTTTACCCTTTTTTGCTTCTTGGTTGATCTTTGCTGTTGACAATTCCCTTAATTCTTACTTTTCTTGGCCAGGCTTATCTGTCCGTCTGCCTGCTGCTTTCATTTCCTACGAATCCACAGCTATATCATGTGTTGACTAACTTCATCACACCATAAAGCTGCTGTTACTATTCAGATTGTACTATTCACATCCAGACATTTTGCAACGGAAGGAGATTCCCTCCAGTTTAGTAGCCTATTTTGGGGACATATTTTTGTATGACTGTCACTAGAAACACCATTATCTCAAACAACATGTGGACTTAGAGCCATACATCAGGATAGAAAATAAAACCATTTTCTGTGCTTGGAATTTAACCTGATACTCATGGTCTTTTGATGCTGAACTCTACATGCAAATATCACTAGGATTAGGTTTGCTTCTCTTTTCACATTTAAACAACTTTTGTCACCCAGAGCACCAAAGGTTGCTTTATTAAATGGATACTGAAAAATCAGTGACGGTTTTCAGTTTTGTATTAGTGAAAATATTTGGCTACATGGAGGTTTCCTGAAAACAGTTTGATACAGTCCTCATTTATTCAGACATATCCCTGTCTTCAAGGGGGATTCAGTCATATGAGAAAAACAAAAACCGACATATTATTAGACATGACATGATGAGAACAGGATACCTTCAACATGGAAAATAATCCGTAGGATCCCAGAGGGCTGTTAGGCCTCCATCATGGAGCAGAAGCAATTCAAAGAATGCTTTCTGAAGGAAGTGATACCTGAGCTTGTAGGATGATCCAGAGTGACAGAGGCAGAGGGGGAAAGGCAGGCAGGCAGGCAGGCAGGCAGGAGGGACAACATCTTTATGTGCAAGCGTGAGAAAGCCTGGTGCATTATCAGAGGAATAAATATGTGAAATGTCTGGAGTTAGAGGTGCCTGTGGAGCGAGTGGAAAGTGACAATGCTGGGGGATAAAGAGAGCCCAGATCCTCCAATGCCATGCTTTTGAGGAAGCTGGTTTTAGAAAAATTTGGGGAATTCAAAGAGGGGTTTTGAGTCAGTGAGTCAGATAATGCAGTTAGTCTTTTAGAAATATCAGCCAGGGGAACAGGATTAGAAGGAGGTAAGACTGGGGTCATGAGACATGGGGTCAGGAGAAATTTTTCTGGCATGAGCTAGCATTATGGGTGTGGTTGAAGAGGAGGAAAGAAGATACAGACATCCAGAAGATGAATCGCTAGGCTCAAAGATAAATTTGGTGTAACAGGGGAGTCGGAGGGAACCTCGTAAATGGTCACACTGGCTTCCTGGTAATTCCTATTGGGAATTCCTGGTACTAATGTTCTGGATTGTGCTCTAGAGGAGCTTGATCTGGTTTTTACACATGGAAATATATCCATGTATCTCTATATATCTATAGCTAGGATTTAAGAATTTCTGAATGAACTATCATTTAGATCAGTGAGATAAAATTTCTTAAATCTAATATTTACCAAAATTTCATTTTACTGTTGTGATGTCTTTAACATTGTTGGGTGCCTAGATTAAAATAACTCCTAGGTCTGTATCTATAGATCTCTAGAGATCTATATTTCTATACCTAATTGTGTGATACATTGATTTAATTCTGAAATGAGCTTTCTTCTTGTTCTGTCTAAAGAGACATAACAATGCTCAAGGATACTTCACCCCATGTTTCTGAAAAGTGTGTGAAGATATGTTGAGATGCACATGTTGAGATGCATGTGTTGAGTATTTCTTTTTCTAAGTATGATTATTTGATACTAAAATTTGAAAGTTTTTATAAATTACGACATTGTGAATACTTAAACTCCCACCTCCAAAGCCAGAGAACCTCACTTGATAAATTTCAATTGGTCTTGGTATCTTGAAGTATGAATGAGAAATTATTATATACAGTTTCTTCCTCACTGAGAACAGAATAAACTATTTTTTAGTTTTTAAAGGGAAAATATACTTTTTGTTTGCAAACTTGGATAAATACTCATTACCAATCATAGAAAAATAAAAGAGAAATGTGTAAAATAAAAAGTCAAAAGTTCCTTATAATCTACCATGATTTCATCACTTGAGATAATAGTTAAAGGTTAGGGTATGTCTTCCAGATTACATAAACATATTTTTATAATGATACAACATGATCTGTAGTTTTCTATAACATACTTTTCTCAACAATGTGATATGGTATCTTTCCATGCAAATAAATATAGAACTATCCTTTAATCATGGTTTTACATTATATATGTATAATTTATTTAGTCTTGTGTTAGTGCTTTTCCCTTAAATTTCTAGCTAACAAAAGATATTGCTGAGATTTTTCTTGTACATATATGTCTTTCACATATTTCCATTCTCTCCTTTTCATAAATTCCTGAAGCAAAATCACTGAGTTGGAGGTTGTAAATACTTAAAATTTTTATATATACAGTCATTCTTCAGTATCTGTGAGGTATTGTAGATGCTCAAGACTCTTAAGTAAAATGGTTTGGTATTTGCATAACCTATGTACAGCCTCCTGTATACTTTAAATAATCTCTAGATTAACCTTTAGTACCTAATCAATGTAAATTATGTATAAATAGTTACTATAATATATCACTTAGGAAATAATGACAAGGAAAAAAAAATCTGTACTTGCTAAGGACAAACTCATGTTTCCACCTGCCCCCCTGCCCCAAATATTTTCTTTCTGGGGTTGGTTGAAATCTGTAGATACAGAGGGCCGACTGTATTTTCAAATTAACACATAGAAGTTGTACTACTAATTAAATCTCTCCACATAGTTTTATCCACCGTGGTAAAGTCAATTTGATCTTTCTTTTGCTTTGAAATAGGAAAAAATATCATGACAAATTCGGATTTCCTTGTAGTTTATATTTATTGCTCTTTTATATTTTTCTGTTATAAATTACTTGTTATGGTTCTTTGCTGATTTTTCTATTATGTTATTTATCATTTGTTATTGCTCACAAAATTTTTCATATAGTGAAGTTAATCTTTTCCTTACAATTTATTTTTTAGAGATTTGCATGAGGCCGTCTGTCATGCTGATTGTCCTCCCCCCTCTACAGTAGAACTCAGAACACAGAAGTTACTCAATAATAATTTTGGAATTAATGAAGGAATGTATAAATCCAGGCTTGCATGAATGAACATCTGAACACTTGCATTAGGAAAGATCTAGGACTCAGTATTACTCCCACAATTACTAAGAAGGCGAGAACACTATCACTGCAAAGGCAGCTTTCACTGTTACTGTGAAGTTGGTTATTTAATCTTCAAAATCCCTTTGTTAGTAGATGTTTTCTTGACTGAAAATCTCAGTTTCCTGTCTGAGGACATTACATTTGTGCCCTTGGTAATCTTTAGTGTTGTATTAGAAATAGTATAAATCTTAAAAATATTAGAGGATTAAAAGGGAATCAACAGCCCAGTGCAGTGGTGCACACCTGGAATCCCGCGGCTCAGGAGGCTGAGGCAGGAGGATGGAGAGTTCAAATCCAGCCTCAGCAAAAGCAAGATGCTAAGCAACTCAGTGGGACCCTCTCTAAATAAAATACAAAAAAAGTGCTGGGGAAGTGGCTCAGTGGTTGAGTGCCCCTGAGTTCAATCCCTGGTACCCACCAAAAAACAAAATAAAACAAAAAACACAAAAAACAAAAAGGGAATCAGCAATGGAGTCAGGGAAAAACTGCGCAGATCACTAGAAGGAAGTCATTTTAGTAAGTTATCTCCAAATGAATGACACAGATACTTCAGAATCGTTATTTTTTGGGCAAGTCCCACTGACTGACAAGCTTCTAAAGTGTCCTTGGGAAAATGTAGGAGAAAATCTAAAGAACTACCTTTTATTTAGATAGAAAACACAATGACTTACTGTTTTATTTTAACCAATTCTTTGGTAATTTTAAGGTTCTCATACATGTAATTATGCCTAAATTCTGAGTTCCAAGTTGTGGAAAAATATAGTAACCTTCCCTTTTTAAAAATTTTAGATACTTTCTTGGATGATTGAAAATAGCTTTTTATAAGCTGCATTCTCTAACATTTTTCCCTGAAAGAATAATCTTTTTTTATTAGTATAATAGCTAATTTTAATTCTATGTGACACAAACCCCCTTAACTTTATATGGTATTTTATATAGTAATGTTTATTTCCTATACAAACTCTCAAGGATGTTTTATCTGCTTTATATCCCATTGAATTCTCCCTGAAACTGCACTAGTTTACAATAATTTTATTACTTTATTAATTAAACGTTTTCCAACAAGCTAGCTATGGCATTTCTTATCATCAAGGGTTCCATTAGTTTTTAATGGTGTGAGACAAAATTACCATTTACCCACATGCAATTTAAGAAGCATCATTAACACGGGAAAAGCACCAGGTGGGATTTCTAATAGTTACTGTTTCTCATTTTTGTTTTTATTTAAAAGGAATAACTGGTTTTGAGATTTTTTTTTTGCTGCTATATTGCCAAATCTTCCTTTAGATTTTATGATCGAGATAATTTAAAATAATGTTCCTCTATTTCCTTAGGCACTATTCGACGATATTTTACTTATGTGCACACAGCTCCAGTCTAGCATTCTTCCCCTCGTGGTGGTGTGAGTGTTGTCTGCACAGCCAGCGGAACAAAGAGGGATCCTCATGGACTCCAGCAGGGCTTTTGGCCAAGGGCAGTGTCAGTGGATTGGCCACGGTATTGTCTCTGTCATCAGAGAAGCAGGATATTGGGACTAAAGTGATCCAGGGATCCTGAGGACTAAAAAAAATTCTAGGACCCTTGCTAGGGAGACAGAGTCATTATTTTTTTCTGCAGATCATATGAATTTTTGAAGAGGTCATATGTCATAGGTTAAACAGTGCTTGCCCTCTTGAATTACTATAAAGTGAATATAAGAGGATCAATCAGAAATATTCATTCAGTGAAGTTTATAATGACATTGATGCTTTTAGAAAATTGGGAAAATACAAACATCTTGCTGTTCAGTGTATTATAAAATATATAGAACACAATCAGTCATTAAAAAGAGGCAAAGCGCAACAAAATCAGACATATGAGTAGGGATAGTGTATGTAATTCTTTCTGCTTTCTTTTATTGGAGAATTCTGCTTTGTAAATGAAAGAATTGGAATAGTAGAGAGGAATCAGTTTCACAAAGTCAGGGTTTGATTAACACTGAAAGTTTTTGACATAATATAGATTAAAATTGACCAGTATTTCAAGGTATTTTTCATGCAAGGATAGGATGAATTAAATGGTAGTCCACCAGTTGGACTCAGGAAAGGCATATTAAGAATTCTTTAACAATCTCCTAGAAAATATTGTATAAATTTTATTATAATTGAATCATCTTGGCTGGCTATCTAGTTAGCATGTCCTTTCTTTATTTCAAGTAGTTTGTAGATAAATGGATGAATGTATTGAACTTGACCACACTGCAGGGGGACACTGTTTAATCCATCTTCAAATTGAGTGGTCTACTTTGGGACATTTTTGTAAAATATTTTAAAATTCAGTTCAATTAGTATTTATTGATGACTTACTATAAGTTAATCATGTGATAAGTGTTATATCATTTTAGTGTACCATATTGCATTAAGAAATATGTGAGGCTCTCTTGTTAGTATATCAATTCTATATTTGTGTTGTCCATGAAAGAAAAAAAATCAGCGGTTATTGATTAGGTTCTGTGTGCATTTGCTCTGTGATATTCCTCTATTTTGAATTTGACTGGTGTTAATTATTGAATTTTAAACAAGTTACTTTGTCCATCACTTTGAATCAGAAATGCTATTTAGATAGATTGTTTTTACAGCATTAGAGCATAGGGAAAAAATCACTCTACAAATTCTTTTCTTGAACAATTAATTAGCACACAGTTTTTTGGGTATGTTATATTTTATTTGGGCTTACTGTTATTAATACTAGATTTTCAGGGATCAGGTAAAACCTTTTGGTGTGGGTGGATTCCGAGCATTTATCTGTCTCCATTCAGTGTGCTTTTATTGTGCTAGAAGCCGACAGAAAATTGCTATAGCCAATCACCAAAAAGTGCTTATTTTTTTATGATGTTTTATTTTCATTGCTTGACATTAACATAATGAAACTTTAGATTTTTCTATTAAAACAATGCAGTACATGTGAAGTGTCATGATGAATGACAATTTCTTGTGATATACATTTTGGTACTTGTAAAATAAAGATTGACATTAGAGCTTCCTGGATTAGATACTCTCTAATTTTATTTGGAGGCTTTATAAAAAGCAAGCACATGTTACACACACACACACACACACACACACACGTTTAAGTATTGTTCTTCACCAGAAGAAAGACAATAAAGAAATATTTATTAGAGCATGACTATTTCTATCAATATTGTCTTTAATAATCTACTAAGCTTCCAATGCTTTGAAAATATTGAGGCCTGTTCCTTCAAACTACATTTTCCATAGAACAAGATGTGTGCAATATGTGCTTGTATGTCAGTGTTGATTCTCAGAGGCAGTACACATGGTATGAAAGAGGCTTTTTTGGAAACAGTGATCCATTAAGAAAATGCCCTCATTTTCTTTTGTATGGATAGCATGAAGTTGGCAAACTTAAAAAAAAATTCTTGGGTTTGCCTATAATGAGCTTCAACTACTTAGTTTTGAATCACTTTCAACGAAATGATACATAAATTAAGATACAATAATGGTTACGTGATTAGGCAGGAATAGATACGTCACAAAAGTCTGAAATTAAAATCCAAATTTCATTGAATATACATGCTATGAAAAATAAGTGACAGATATCAAAGGTCCAGTTCTCTAGCAACTGAGGTAAAAAATCAGAAGAGAGGGATCAGGACTTTCAACTCTTGCTGTCATGTATCACATCTTGTTCTCTGTGTCCATGGGGTGATAACTTAATTGTATACCCTCCAGGACTGGGAAAATCTAGAGAGAGAAAACCCAAAGTAGTTTATATTGGAAAGCTTTGGGATCAGAGGCCCTTTGCTTTCTGTCTTATCCCTAGAATCCCTGGACAAGTCACTTCTCAGACTTGGTTAAATTTTCTCATCTGCAAATAGGAAAACAGGATTGGATCACTGTAAGATGTAAATGGCACAAAGCAACAAAAGTTCCTTCTAAGGGCTTGGCACACAGTGCTAGTCAATGAATGGTCTGTGACATTTATTATTTATTTATTTATTTAATAACCAGTGTTTTGATAATTAAATATACTATCCTGGGAAAAAGCAGGTGACATATTCTATGTGCCCAGCATAGCGCCAAGCATGCATTCCTTGAGGTGAACAGTGTGTATGCACACATTCATTATCTCATTTTATTCTCTCCAAACATCTATAAATTGGTATCACTATTGTCACAGTGGTAAATATGAGTAAATGGAGCCCAGAGAGAGTAAATGGTCTGTTCAACATCTTTCCCTTATTAAATGGTGAAAGTGGGATTAAAATCTTGGTAGTCCCAGAGCCTACATATTTAGCTCTAGGAAGAAAGCTACAGACTGTGCATTATATGAACACAAATAATTCATTTTAATGCCGGGTCACAAGAATTCTGGGGCAATGAGAAAGAAGAGTAAACTCCAGAAGGAAAAAAATACAGAGAAAGAGGTACTTGGTACGTTAGGATGAAAGAATCTACCGAAGGTGAATAGATGGTAGAGTCTCATTGATATGTTTACAGTAGTTATGATTTATATTGAAGTTTCTATTTTCTGGGTGTCGGTTTTCCCAACTGATGATGAGTCTGTTAAACAAAATGAATTTCAGTGTACTTTCTCTGATTCTACCTTACTGTTTTTCATGAGTTCTTATCAGCTACAAATATACTTCCCCTTCTCTATGTATGACTCGGCAGGGATCCCAAATAATATTTGATCACCTCTAGAGTTGTAAATTAATAAGCGACTCACTTGTCAAGACATTGAGGGGAGTTTGGTGGTGATGGAGAAGGAAAGAAACTGGGAAATATGGAGACCAAGGGAATTCTCATTTAGTAATGGAAGCAAATGTTGACACACGTCAGAAGAATTCTTTCTCATACCCACACTCTTGTGAATATCCAACAAAGAAATCCATGTAAATGGAATCTTGTCATGTTTAATATTTTAAACCAACAACCTGACTTCCCCTCTTAAACTCTTGACTTTAATGCTATGGAGAAAAAAAGATGAGCTAAACCAGCTTTTGAACCTCATCTGAATGATTAAGGCTGTGTTCAGGAAAAATGTGGAAATCAGTTCTTGTCCATTGAAGAAGTCTGTTCTGCCTTAATAGCAACCTTAGAAATGATGCATTTTGCTGAGCATGGTAGTGCACACCTGTAATCCCATCTGCTCAAGAGGCTGGGGCAGCAGGATCGGGAGTTCAAAACCAGCCTCAGCAACTTAGTGAGGTCTTAAGTAACTCAGTGAGACCCTGTCTCTAAATAAATATAAAAAGGACTGGAGATGTGGCTCAGTGGTTAAGCATCCCTGAGTTCAATCCCCAAAACCAAACAAACCAAAAACCAAAAACAACAACAACAAAATGATGTAACATGAGATAGAGGTGCAGTGAGGAATCAAGGGGTGTGTAGAGCCTGGAATTAGGACCAGGAGGCACCAGGTGTGCTCATCACCATCAGGAAAGCAATGTTGCTGAAGGGATCAAGAGTCAGACAACGTGGTTCAAGGTTTGATCCAGCCCTCAACAGCATCTGTAAGCTGAAGCTTCTCTTTCTTAACATGGTAACAATTCCAGTGAGGTACACAGGTTATCCCAGAACTGTCCTGAAGAGTGAGACAATGTCATGGAAGTGCTTTATAAGCTATAAATCACAGATGTCAAGTAACATGTGGATAAGCCTCCTGGAAAGACTTTGTTGAAGGCAGTCTTACACAATAATGGCTACATCGCCAAAATAAAGTCTGCATAAAAGCAGGATAAGTGTTCACAGACATCCATGGGCATAAATAACAAAACAAATAAAGTGCAGCAGAATTTAAGTGCTAAAGAGGTTATATGATATTAAAGAGGAAAGTTGGCAAAGAAGTCAGCCAAGGTAAATTTCTGTATCTTCAAAGTTATCTTAACATTTTAATTAGCTTGGAAATGCAAAGAATGTGCTGGTTAATGGAATTTTGGAAAATAGAAACTTAGAAAACAGAATTACCCCAGAAAACATTAGACATTTTAAATGCCTGAAATTTTAAATGCATGCTTTAAACTATGCACTTATCCAAATTGCCACAAATAATACTTTATGGTAGAAATTGCCCTAGAAAATGCTAGTATCTTCTTTGTACCTTGAATAAGTGTTTTAAGCATCCAAATAAAAGTCAAGTAAATATATTAGCTCATCTCATTGGTGAACTTTAGTGGCCAAGTAACTTAGATAAAAATAAACAAAGGCCTGAAGTCACTTTACAGCAGTTTCTCCACCTAGGCCCAAATGACAATTTGGACCACATAATTCTTTGTTATTTGGGATGTCCTATGAACTGAAAGAGGTTTAGCAGCATTCCTGGGCTTCTATTTTAAAATCCCTGTAGTAGCACCCCTCAACTGTGACAACCCAAGATGTCTTTAGATACTGACCGTTGTCCCTTAGAGGACAAATCCATGTTTGAAAACCATTGCTCTACAGTGATATTTGACAGCCATCAGCTTTGCTGACTCAGAATTCAGAAAGTTCTGGAATGGTAAAATTTGTTAGAGATGTTATGTTATAGAGAATAAGTGGGTATATATTTAAATGTTTTGTGTTCCTAACATATCCCTTAGTTTTACTTTTTAATGCTCTCTCTCTCTTATATTTTGGGTTGTTGTGGAAATGTATAATTCCATGGTTAGACAATGTGCTTCTGGGGTTGTATTTTGAAGGCTCTCTGTCTTTTCCTCTTCTAGCTCTGCAGTCTCCCACATTTTCATCTATCTCCTGAATTTCATTGTCACATCTTCTCAACTGACTCCTAAAGTAGATAGGAATACAGCCTTGCTTAGCTGTATGTCTAGCACTTTGAAATCATTATGTTCCCATTGAGCTCATCTTCCCCTTGACCTGTACCTTCTCTGGTCTTTTGCTTTGTTTTTGTATTTTTTTGTGGTTAACTTATCATCTTCTAGGTACCTGGGCACCTCTTAGGGTCAACTTTATCTGCTTTCCTCTTTGCCTTTTTTGCAAATCAATTACCAAGTCATCATTTCTAACTCTGCAATCACTTTCTTAATTCTCCATTTTCCAACCAATAATCTCTCTAAGACACACACACCCTGCCCCCACCTTTTAATTGGGTGACTGTCATATCTTCTAACTGCCCTTCTTGCCTTCAGTCTTACTATGTAAGGTTTATGTTATATTCATATTCCTGAAGCACCCACTCCAAGTCCTTTAGCTCTCCAAAGACTGACCCTAACTTACTTCTCCAAATATTTTTGTTATCACTAGAGCTAAAAATATTTTGTCCTTATATTTTACTATGATAAGACCAACTTTTTCAGGACTTCATCACTTATTTTTTTAAAATATAAACTATTTGCTTTGAACTATTTTTTTTCTTTTGGGGTTTCGATAATTTAGATTAACATATGAGAAAAAACAAATTCCCTTTAAAGTCTGAAATATATACAGAAGTCTGAGAGTCTACTTCTACTTAAGTACTCTAAAGTTACTTTAAAGATTATTTTAGAGAACTACAATATGCAGATGGTTATAAAAAAAACTTTACATGGAATTCATGCATCCCTGAGGTTGATACTGTTTATTTTGCTTCTTGGAATTTAACATACAGCAGGCCTTCATTACCTCCTCATCTTATGGTAGGACATGAATATGTAAATTTAGTTTCCATATTTTAAAAAATTGTGCATAAATCTCGATCTGCATTCCACTTCAATGGGTTTTGAAAATACTTGCTTAGGAAAGGTTGATTCTACAAAGTTCAAAAATGGAGATAACAGAATGACAGAGAGTCATATTATTTAGTGGCACTTATTGTCACAGTCACTGGTCCATTTATGGGAGGGGAGTGAACATATATTGAACTTGCTGTTTGTCGTCAAGAATGCTGAAGCAGTGCCATGGGAGAGGACCTTGGCTTGAACCCAGATTGGTAGTAAATGTAGGCCATTACTAGCTGATGTCTGTTTGATGGTCTGTATGAAATGAGTTGGTAGTCTCAGTTCAGTTATTAGAAGACAGGTGTCTACATCTCAAAACATCATGACAATTGGCACTAATTGACACCTTTGTTGGAAATCTCAGTAGAAAAGCAGAGGAATGAATGGGAGGAGGGCAGAAGTTACTGCTGCCTTAGATACAAGAAGTCTTGGGTGTATAAGCAGAACACAATACCTACTGTATGACAGTGTTTTCAGAAGATCTAGACCCTCCCAACATTGAAAACCTTCTTCTTCTTCTTCTTTTTTTTTTTCAGTTATCTGTCCATCATCTCACTCTTATTTTCTTTTCCACACTCATATGCCCTTATATTTTAGAACTGGACTTTGGACCCACTTTCTCTTTCCCTATCCCAGGGAACATGTGTTGAGATGAAAGATCACCTGCTTGGATATCTACTATATTCCTTTACCAGTTTAACCTCAGATTCCTGATCCCAGTTTTCTCCCTGGTTTTATGATAAACTTTCATGTACATAAAAGAGCTGAGCATATTATTTCAATTGCTGCCTGTTAATGGGTTTTTCTTTCATCGCATGCATAACTTGGTTGCATTGGGATACATGCTTCTTAAATTTTGCTCTTTCCCACTGTTCTGTGAATCTTGATTCTAGGGCTCTTGCTTGATTCGGTTCAGCATCTCATTAGTGCACACATTAGGGACTTAGTAAATAGATAAAAGAAAGAAACAATGAATGAATGAATGCACTCCTGGTCTGTAGGAGACATACAACCACATCTAAGAGTGAAATGAGGAGTAAATATAAAATAAACAGATTCTAAAAGACAAAATAGCAGGAATTCGTAATTCTATTCTACTTGGTGACTTTGAAATTCTCCCACTCTTATTTTGAATGGTTGTTTAGTGTTCCAATCCACACAGACTATCTTACACAATTGCTTTGTAATTGGCATAATTTAGCTTTCTAACCTATGAGCCCGCTTCAGTGTGTGTTTATAAGGGAGCTTCTGTGCTCTCTGTTTGAATTTATAATCTCATCACAACTAAATCCAATGGTTTTCATTTTATTTGAAGTAATTATTTAATGAATGCAATCTTGACAATCTTAACTGATAAAATATTTAGGAATAAAGGGGAGAATTTAAAAAATATGAAAAACTATGAGCATATTTTGATGTTGCAAATAAATATATTAGAATTCTTTTACTCTTCTATATTAGAACCATGTAAGTGTTTCTTGTGTTTTGCTATTTTTCAAAACATAATTTATCATGAAAATTCCAAAAAGGACTATTTTAAAAAATTATAAACCTAAAAATAGCTGTCAAAATGTCTACAAAGAGAGCTCAATTTGACTCTTATTTTGATTATTTAATTGAATGCGTTACTAATGCTCAAAATAGGACTTAAATATAGCAAATGGTGAATGTAAATTAGTATATGTTGACAAAATCCATGATAAATAAAGCACATAGACTGAATAAAAATTTAAAATTCTAAAATTATTTGTTAAGTGTTTTAACTAGTAAAATGCTTTTTCTTTGTATCTACATATAACTTTTGACTAAGACATTTCCATAGAGATTTCTTTTTGAGGAAAAAAAGGTGTCACCTGAATATTGATCAGAAACAACTTCATAAATGTGACAATTTTAACGTTGTAATTTCACAAGATAAATTTTCTTAGTTTAACATTACGCATTTGTTTTGAATGCTAGACTACCAAGTAAATAGCAAATCTTTAAAACTCCTTTTAGTATTAAAACCAAATAATCTTGCATCAGTTGTCAGGAATGTGCTGTGCATTACTGGGAATCTCCACTGCAGCATATTTATAAAAAGCAAGGGTAAAAGCAGATGTGCAGGTCTGTGTGGTAAGGCCACATACATATGAAACCAAGGTAAATCAGTTCAGATATTGCAATCTTTAATAGCAAAATAAGAAAGGCAGATCACCCTTGCACCATATCATTCTTTAATTTTATAGGTAATTTAAAATATCTTGAATTTTTAAAGTATGGGCTAAATGGTACATGTCAGGTAAGATTATTACCAAGATTATACCTTAGTGCAGAGTTCACATGCATATTAGTGCTGGTAGGTAATTCAGATCCATTTCAAGCAGCCAATTTCTGCTTAGCACTTACCAAAAATTATTTTCAGTAAAGCATATGATGTTGCAGACCCAACATAGATTTCTATTAACAATAATCAATTTATAAGCTGATCAATGTGAGATTCACTAAGACATTTCAATATGTTATGCTTTCATGCCTCTTGATATTATCACTAGAAAACGCCTTGGATTTATTTCCTTGAGGCTCATTGCAACAGTCTCTAGAAAGTATAGCTCAAGAAATCGTTTTAAATTTCATCCCTTAATTCATTTTATGGGGCCTCACCTTCAAATGTAAAAGTTTTTACATTTGTACTCGTCTTTCTTTTTTGATGGAGTTGTAATTAGTCCTGGGGAACAGTTGTTTCCAATTTAAGCAGGAGGAGAAAATCATGACTAAAGTTTGATAAAAAATCATTAGGCATTCTGATATCAGACCGGTGAATTTTGAATTTTTGTGATAAAACTTTGTATTTAAAAAATAATTTTGCTCATTCTTATTTGTTATAAGTACATTTTTGTACTTATTGGTGTTTCCTGAGAAGATAGATATCTTTTGGGGGCTTCCAAGAGGGATGGGATTTCTAACCTACAAACACACAGTATTTTGATGTAATTTATTTTATACTGCATAAAAAATACAATGCAAAATATCCCTTCTAACAATACAGCTTGTATTAAATGATGACAGAATTAATTTAACAAATTTTGAAATGAGGAAAATCAAAGTCCTCTTTTAAAAGGTGACTCTTAATGAAATAAGTGTTTGATTGCATCTCATGATTGATGACTTCATGTTATACTTTTGAGGAGTGCCCGTGACTGAACTTTTTTTACAAAAATAAATTTATTACAATTACAAAAGTTTTAGATTCTAACACTTAGAATTATGACATTTATTTTTGTATTATTCACTCTCTAAATGACAAAACAAGTTCATTGAAGATACCAGTAAAATATCCAAGTAAAAATATGTAAAAACTTATCTTTGATAATTATAGATTCTTTAAGGAGATGAAAAATGAAAATTGCTATTTAGCATGAATTAGTTTTGGATTAGACACTACAGAATATACAGAAATTGGCTGTAGATTATTCCTTTTCTGTAGTTGAAAAAATGTCCACGCACACAAACAGATGTGGACAATGTATGAGATGTGTAGTTCGCATTGATACTAATGGAACATACATAGGCATGTCAGATCTTAAAGGTGCCTTTCAGGGTTTTTAAAAAAGTCTGCTAAAGCTGGAAAGGGAAGCTAATGTTTCCTTGACCTTAGAAGTCAGTTCTGACTTTTACAGCGTAAAAAGCCAGCATTATGTAATGAAAATACATCAGAAAAGTTTATCAATAGGCATTTCTTTTTATATTCAGATTCCACGTGAAAACGGAACAGTCTTTGACTGAAGAAAATGGATGCATTCTGTACCTTCTAAGGAACACTGTAAACTATCAAATAATTTCTTTGCTATTTGAGAACAACATAAAAAGTTCTGTAGAGCTTGTCATTAAGTGTGTGTGTGTGTGCGTGTGTGTGTGTGTGTGTGTTTCTACGTGCACACATGTGTGTCTGGGGATGTGGTTGAAAAATATGGTAGAAGGAGTTGTCAATCAACTGATTCTGCAACATGCCTATATGATTAAAAAATTTATGTAGAATGTTACATTGTTGTTTTTCAGATATATTTCCCATCCAGATGCAGCAAAAAAGTTTGCTTGATGTCTAATCAAGCAATGCTGCTTCTTCAGATTTGAAGGAGAACTCAGAAAGTTAGTTTTTTTATTCTTCTTCATTTAAGTATTATTTTTTAATTGCAGCGTATTAAACATAAAATCTGGTACAATCTTTAAAAATAAATAGGACCTAACTATAAATGGGCCCTGTTGTGTTTTTATCTTTGACAAGCAAGTAATTGCTTCTCAAATTTATCAGTTTGTTTATGCAAAAACCATTTACCAAGCCTAGCTCAAAAGCATCAATTTCATCATTATCATCTTATTAATTTAGCCAAGCTATAACACAGCTGATTATTCCTGAGTAATATCCTCTGCAGCACATCATGTGTGGCAAAACCATCTGTACAGTACCTATTTAATAAATAAACCCTCGGCTAAATGTCTCTGTTTATTGAGAACTAATGTTTATAGAAAATATAATGGAACTCAATAAATAACTCAGCTTCATCAACCTGCATATGAATCAGTACGAAGAACGCTGACATCATCACCTTTCAAGTACCAGAGAAAGCAAAATTACCCAAAAGAGCTATAGAGTCAATATTAAGGCATTAAAACTGCAATGAAGGCATATTAATGCTTAAAACTTCATTGTTGGCAGTGGAATTGGCACAATGGACATATTTTATAACTCTAGGAATACTTAGGCTTTATGGCTGCTTCTTTGTTGACTGCTTTGCACTTAATGTAGTTTTCCACTTTAAATAAAAAAAAAACCCTCAAGATCTTTAAAAAAAAACAAGAAAATTGCTGATTCTAAGCATTCATTTTTAAAATAATGCAAACTGCTGATTCCAATTGTTCAGATTTAAGAAAAAAAGGCCAACTTCTTTAACTCCATGCTTCCTGAATTCATATTAGTAGCTTCTAGATATTTTGAAGCAAAGGCTTTTAAAAATAGTAACAAGGTTTCTTTTCTTTTTCCTTTTTTTAACAAAATTATTCTTGTGACATCATTAGTACTGAGAATGTGAGAATGATTTAATCATTTTGCAAAGAAAATTCAGCCTATCTTGATTGAACCCTGTTTAATATTTAAAGATGCATGACTGTTTAACATATTCACATTGGTTCTCATCACTAAGCTTTTAAAAATTTTAGATTAATAACTTGATTATGGTAGTATAAATCTAAATAAAGCAAAGTATCTTGTTTTGAAAGGATGAGAAAAATGGGTTCATTTCTTACAACTTGTTTCAAAAGTCTATCTGCCCACATTTTGCTTTCCAAAAATAAAAGTTCACTGGAAAGATTTAAAATCATTTCTTTCATATCCTCGGAATAGGCCTCACTGATCTCTGAATGCAACTTTACTTTTGAGCATCACTATGGTCTGCTTCTACCTGAGAGCCTCTTTATTAAGTAGCTTAAAATCTTCCCTTCCCCAGTGCTCACAGGACTTCAAATTTAGCCAAGGTCAAGCCCTGATGTGGTTTTTAGCAGGCTCCGACCTGTTGCTAGGGCCACCTCTGGCTAACTCTCCAGGCTTTGCCTCAACCTTGATGTATGCACCTCTGAGACTCATTGGTTTACTCTTCTCCTGATGACCACTTTGAAGACTTTTACCCAGGGCCTCAAGCTCTTGTGTAGTCTGAATGATCAGAGCAGGGAGCTGCTGATAATACCTTTCAAATGTCTGTCTAAAAGCAGGGTGCTTTTTGTTTTGCTTGCTGCCATTGTTCAAAACATTTATTCCAAAATCTCACAAAAGAAGGAGGCAAAGTATGATAAACAAAGAAGGGTAAGGTCCTATAATCTGTAGACATCAGCTTTTTTTCCCTAGATGTTGTATCCACTATGCTAAATGTACAAGGGTTTTTGTTTGTTGTTGTTTTTTAGTGTTTCAATATATGCAGTGGGCTCTGTGGTTTGCACAGAAACTACCCATTCCTCAACTTAGGAGGGTTTGGGGGTAATTCTAACAGAATCCCTGTACCTCCTAAATTGGGCAAATGCCTTAAACAAAATGAACACCACATCAAAAGAGCAGAAAGATAGTGAAATGGTGCCAGTAATTGCCTTGTGGGGCAACTCAGCTTAAACGACTGAAAGCTTGCAAACACTGCACCCACACTACCCAGAAGAATACTTTTGTTCAAGGGTTTAAATTGCAAACTAGGGAGCCAACAATTTGAAAAACCCATTTGGGAGCCAGAGCACGCACTGTGCCTCTGACATATGTCTATAAGTAAACCTGCATCTGGCATGTCAGCATTTTGAATAACTTGGGTTTGGTGACCAAAGTCAACTTCCCACATGCTTTGTCACAGTGAGGCCCAGATCAGCAAAAGTCTTTTAAATTGACTAACTGGGTACATCTACTTTAAGATGACCTCTGGTTTAAAAGAGTTAAAAGTGGAAGAATGCTGGCAAACAAGCTGCATGCTGTCAAGTGGCTCACACCCAGAGGACTCCTGAGATCACGCAAAGTAAATTTTAATCTATTTGTCCTGAGTTTGCTTCAGTGTCTCGCCTGCCATTGTGTAATCCATAAAGTCACTTTCATTCCATTTTAAGAAATCAATTTTAGATATTTCTGATGGGAGGTGATGTCAGGCCTTACCATTTTGAGTCAAATCAAAATACCAATTCCAGTCATCCACACTGAGATGGGTAAGAGCGAGGTGAATGTCTTTCTGATGCACATAGAGAAGAGGGAGCATATGCCTCCCTTACAACTTGAGTAATTTGGAAAATTTTGGATACATTGACCTGACACAGATCTTAAATAAATTTACCTTGGATCCATTTTTAAAGGAATAGTAATTTAGCTTGTATCTGTTAAGTGGTCCCATTACTAGGGACCACTGAATGTAACAGATCACAATTCAAGGTTTACAATGCCAAGCCATGGAGACAGGCTGGGCATATTCTGGGAGAAATCAGGAATTGGCAAATCTGGTGTATATCTGTGGGAGATTTGGGGTTTAAGGAGGAAAATGATGACATAGGTGGTACATATTTTGGCTTTTCTTTGTTTTGTGGTAGAAACATCTTTAAGAAGAATAATGAATAGTTCCCAGAGACAACATTACAATAAATAGCAGTTAGAAGATGGTAGTTTTAGTTGGGTGATTTTAGCCATAGTAAAATACATTCATATGTTCATTCATCTTACCATGCAGCTATTCTTATCAGGTACGTACATTATACTAGGTATTCGGATACTATAATGAACATAAAGAGATGCATCCTAGTTCCACAGATTGTACAATCTGGTGGGGAATTGAAAGATTATAGAAATGAATGCAAAATTGAGAGGATTATGAAGGACAGAACTGAAGTGGAGGTGTTGAGAGTATTTCAGTAAATGAAATAGGCCCTTAAAAGCATTCACAGTGGTAAAGGGATCCATGGTGCATGCAAAGAACTGAAAAAATAGTGTGATTGGATAATAGCTAGCAAAAGAAATCTCATGCAAAATAGTAGGGTTTGATGTTAACAACTTTGGTCTTTAGAGCAATGTTACAGTTAAACTTTATCATCATTGGTCCAATTATTCATTGTTTTAGGAACTTGGTACTTGAGTCCATTGGCAGAAAATATTTTTTCATCAGCCAGTATTAAAATATTATTCACTTTTTCAAATGATATTTTATTGAACCCACTCCATGCATCTAATAGGCATTGGAAGTACAGTGGTGCTTCACATAGGCATGGTCTCTGCTCTCATGAACTTTCAGTCTATCAGAAAAAATAAACTTTAAATAAATTCAAGGGTGACAAGTGTTATAAAAGAGGAATATGCAGGTGTGACAAGACGCCATTGAGATTGTGAGTCAGGGATGCTCCTCCCTACAGAAACGATTTAAGCTGACATCTTAAGGGTGTAAGATGTCCACTAAATACTGAAGGAGAAAGTGGGGGGAGGTGAAATTAGAGAGAGAATCTAGGGTTTAAAGCCTTAGGGGTTACTATATTTTTAGCTGAAAACAAAAATAAATCTGATTTTGTTCAATCCTGGACATGACAGTTGCCTTTTAATATTTTCCTTCTGAACCCTGTAGGAATACATGAACTTGGAGGAGAAAGGATGTCTTCATGAAATAGCCCATCCTACTTACTACTTAACAGTTTAATTTGGATAATTTTAACGTGGATCAGCATGCTGCCATGCAAGGGCTACTCTCATTCCTCCCCAGACCCAAGATCAACCTCTTTATTGATGAGCCCCCTTTTGTATTTGGATCCCAATTTAAACAGTGTACGCACTGCCTCTGGGGTCAGGATGATCTAAGCTGGGGGAGGAATGGGGCAGATGTTTATGACTACCTTTTTTCCCTCTTTTGTTCTTATTATTTCTCTTTTAGAGACATTCACATGGAAATACATGAACTCTCTTTCTCCTATTAGCCTCCAAGTGAGAGAAAGGAAAAGAAAGGTTTGGAAATCCTGAGCTGAAGCAGACAGAATGGTGAACTGAGCTGAAATAGTACTCACCATGGTTTATAGACTTCCAGAATTGTCCAGTTCTTTTCATCATCTAACAAGCAGCAAATTGCCTGGAACCTCCCCACAATCTCTATCTCTGGGTTGCACTCCTTTTTATACCAGCACTCAAACCAAAGACAGAAGCCAAGGGGAGAGAGCCATTATTGGAACAACTGAAAATCCAGTAATGTAGAATCCTGGGAAATTTATGTATGAAGTGACTCAGATCCTACTGTACAAAACCTTGGGGCTTGTTTTGTGTTTTGCACTATCCTTTTAAGGGGAATAACGCTATATTTCACACGTGGATGTGCTTGTGGCCTAAAATGTCATATCATCCTAGGCTGGTGTTTTAATATGTTACATTTTTGGCTTTTTACTCATTATATAGAGAAGGATGGTTACACCAAAATGTGTGGTAGGTTGGTTGTGGCGTAGGAAATTAGAACTCTTAAAAATAATTTAAAGAAAACCCTCACATTTTATAATTTTTTTTCTACATTCATGAGTTGAGTAAGAGCTGTGCAGTATTTCTAAAGTTTTTTCCATTTCTTAGAACTGTTCATACTGCTGAGTTAAGTAGCATGGATGTCCATTTTCTTGCAAAAAAGGAAGAAAATAAGATTTACAAATATTTACTGCCATTTTCGGTAAAATTTGCAACATAGTTTAGTCCAAGGAGGCATGTCCTACTTAATGCATTTTAAATTATTTGTGTTTATTTTAACCTCTTTCCTATAAATCTGCAGTCACTCTGGCAAGCTGATGACTCAGTAAAAGACAGAGACAGGTTTGACTGGAGGGGAGGGCTCGGGTGCGGAGGACCTTTCTGTCTACAGTGGCGGTGTTCCCACAGCACACTGATTGAAAATCTTGTTGAAACTACACTAGGATATCCCTTCATCATCACCCAGTGTCCTCAGTGTCATTCTTGTCTCTTCATTTGTTGGTAGAATGTATCTACTAATGCTAAAGACTGGTTACTCTTAACTGGTCCTGAATGTGTAAACATAAAGGCTATATCAGGTGCTATTGTGTCACCACCAGTGTAAGTCCGTGTAGGATAATTGTTTAAAGATTTTGTAGTCATGATCCTTCATATAAAAAAGGTAGAACTTTGTTAGAGTCCCTGTGATTTAGAATTCCAACAAAGGAAAGGGATCTTAAAGTCTAGAATTGTTATTGCTTTTTTAATAGAAGCTGAGTAATTTCCATTTTTAAACTTTGTCCTTTAAGTGTAAGAAAAGATCAAGAACACCTCTATTTGTGGGATAAATCTCCCTTACTTTATAAAATTTTATTTGCTTCCATTTCAATAGAGGGCTCTAGATAATCCAGCTTCATTTACACAGGCAATATAATTTGTATGTGTGTGTGCGCATGTGTATGCAGTAATGGTGATCAAACCTAGGGGCACTCTACATCTGAGCTACATCCCTGGCCCTTTGTATTTTATTTTTGAGGTGGGGTTCTTACTAAGTTGCAGAGGCTGACCTCAAGCTTGGATACTCCTCCCTCAGCCTCCTTGTCACTGGGATTATAGGTATGCTTTCCTGTGCCTGACTGACAATTTAATTTTTTAAAAAGTGATTTAGAGAATCTAAACCATCTGGTTGGTTAGATTGTCCTCAGGGTGATGGAGCAAGTGCTAACTATAGCCAACTTAACTGATGAACCACAAAACATTTTATTCACCTATAGTTATATAGACATAGTATTAAGCTACAAATCACTAATGCATGCATCTGAAAACTATGTGGAAATTTTATTGAGTAAAGGGAAATTTACCACATAATAAGGAGGTCCTTGGTGAAATTATATTGCTTAATCCTACTAAGTTACACTCTCTTAAAGTGAGTCCTTGGTAATTATCACTTAGGCTAGTGAAGGGAATCTCCAAGTCAGTATTAAAATATTCTCCAGGTCAGTGGTTTTCAAACATAATGGATCCAACACACCTTTTCAATAATACAGGTTTTGTGATGCCTGATTTAGTAATCTTAAATGAAAGTCAGAAAATACCTACTTATGCACACCATTAAAATTTTAAGGCCATAATATACAATAAATACAAAAGGAAAGTGTATATATATATATACACACACATATAAATATATGTTATATATTTAAAAGGAAATATATATTTATAAATATATGTATATATTTATACATAAATATATATAATGCATATAATATATATTTATATATGTATATAAAATATATAATCCGTAAACACTCTGCCGTATTTTAGTAGACAAAAGCACACCAAGAAGTCCAAATCCTCCTTTAGGTACTGGACTCCTCCCTCATGAAAACCACTGTAGAGGGGTTTCAAGTGGTCCAGGAACACCCTGTTTTATTCTCCATTTCATACCCAGTCCTAAACATGATAATTGGCATGAAGGAAGTCCCCAATAAAATGTTTATACAATGAATGTTGAAAGAACAAAGGAAATAAAACCTCTTCAGGAATTTATCACCTGGTTGACAGGTTAGTTTATTAACACATGAAAGGAGGCATCAGTCCCCCTGTTTCCCAAGAACTGGGTGCTCAGTGCAGGGGCAGGACCCTTGAGGATGTAAGTATCCACTCTGCACAGTTGTCTGCTGAGATGGGCTGTTATGGGTCCTAAATGCCAGGGCAGGGGATCAGTCATGCATTTCATCTGCTCTCTGGTTAGTGTCCCTCTACTCTGGATGCAGGTCCGGGTGCAGAGGACCAAGAGGTTAAGGAGGCCCTGAGTTTCTGAAGCAGCCAAGATAGGGTGCTTCCAACTTTCCTGAGTGCCAGACACCCCGGAGAAGTGGTTAAATGCATGTTCCCGGGTCAGCCTTTGAGAGCATGATCTACATCTTAAGCAAGTTTCAGAGATAAATTCTCAAGTGGTGTGTGAGTCCACTATAAGAAACACTGGACAAAGGTGGGCAGAGAACCTAATGTGCTTCTAAGAATTTTCATTATTTGGAAAATGAATGGTAACCCTACATGAATTTTGAGAAGCATCATGAAAGGGAATTTCTTATATTCATTTTATAAATAGGGTACATACAAAAGATGAAAGTGCATACTTTCAAGGCTTCTTTTATAAGACATGCTGCTTGTAAAATAGTATTGTTTTAGCATTCATGTGACAGTAAAAGTGATCTTGATTATAGGTGGTGCAATTGTGTTTGTTTTCTTTTGCGAGTATTGCTAATTGGAATGTATTGAAGATGGGAATATACTGAGGAGAAAAAAAAGTTGTTCTGTCATGCAAGATGAGTTGTTTGTGTGTGTGGGAGATCTTTAAATATCTAATATCAATTTTATTGTTTTCTTTGTTTCTTATTGTCTGCTATCTTTAGAAAAGCTGTTTTGAATTAGTGATGTAAGACATAATATAATAAAATAAATTATGCCCTTCATCAGAAACTTTAAAAGTTGTCTTATTAACACCATTAAATACTAAAACTATTTCTAAGCATTGTTGTTGTTGTTGTTATTATTATTATTATTGTTATTATTATTTTGCAGTGCTGGGGATTGAACTCAGGGCCTTGGGTATGCTAGACAAGTGTTCTATCACAGAGCTATATTTCCAGTCCACTAGGTGTTACTTTAAAATAAACTTAGAATTCCTTTTTAAGAACATACTTAGGATTATTAACCAAAAGTGCTCATAGTTTTTCTCATTAGATCAATATTTTATTTTTATATGCCATATCTGAATTTTTAACCACAATTAAAATCATAATGCCTCTCATGATATGTGCCCTTTTAGTAGTATACATCTGAAAAAATTTGAGAGTAGCTAGCTACCCTAGTTAAAAGCAGAGCTGCTAACTTCTCAAAAAACCAAAGACTAATTCAAGTTTTTCTACTCTATATATTTGAACTCAGTTTTTTAAAAGATACAAAATAAAGAATCTTTTAGTTTTTAAATAAAAAAGTCTTGTTTTAATAAACTACATAGCTCAACAACAAAAAAAGAGAATGGGCAGTTATTCTGGTAAATGAAGACCTGCAGCTGTGGATAATTCTATTACTTCTTCCTCTGGGCAAAGAGGCTCCTACCCCAATAACTGCTAAAGTCCACTCACTCCCAAACCTCATCCTCTTGAAGATGAATAAATCAATACAACCCTAATTTTGAATTATAGAACATCAGCATTATTTATAACCATATCCAAATTAATCATAAATTTACAAATTATGTAAAGCAATCAATTGATAGCTCAATTAGTAGCTCTGTCTGCATGATGGTAAATGATGGGTTTTATTAATTTTTCTAAACTTATTTATTTATTTGTTTCACTAGTTTTAGTACTATGAAAGCCCAGGTTTTATTCATTTATTTTAAATAAGAGACTTTTCAGAGCCTTGAAAATTATAGTTTCCTTCTTTTAAAATTAATAATTTTCTTACCACATTAAAAATAAACAGAATGATTGAAAAAAATCAATGTTCAGTTTATTTTGTTAAGTTGTGAATGATAGCAAGTTTTTTTTTTTTCTTTGGGGGCAATCGTGAAAGTTAGTTAAGAGAAAACATAGAGGAATAGGTGCATCTTTAGTTGGATACATTTACGAAAGGTTTCCAAAGATAATATTTATGTGAGAAATTTTTTGCTTAGATGTACTATTTTGTGGGTATAAATTCAGTGGGGTGGAGAGTAATTCTAAACAATTTCTGATTTTCAATTTTATTTTACACATGACTACTGAGAAATTACAAAACAAAAATTTGACTGGATTTCCATTTAGACCCTTTCTAAGGAGAACTGGGTATGAAGTAAGCAAAGGTCCTTTTTTTGAGTTATCTTTTTTCTTGTGTATTCAAAGTGTGGGCCACATTTATAAAAATGACCCAGCATATATTATATTCAAATAGGAAAATGACTTTTAACATCACCATGGGCAGATTCCCATAGATTTTCTGAGGTTCACGTAATGAGTAAATACTGAAGAAATTAGATGCAATGACAGAGATATAGCCACACAGGAGGACTGCACCTAAGTCACCGACTGTAGACAGTTGTGTATGGGATGAACCCAAATTGAACTGATGAAGGGGAAATGTGTGAAGGCTGTGCTCCCGGAGATCGACTGGTAGTTACACCAGCTTCAGTAATACCGAACAGGCCCTTGGGCTGCACTGAGAGTCCAAGGAAGTTTGGCAAGTAGACCCTGAAGTCCTGTCCAGGGGATCCAAAATCATCACCCGTGGAGCTTAATTCTGAATTTCCGGCCCAGACAAAACTCCGATTAAATTCAATGAGTGTTTCTCATTTTAGAAAGCTGTGCATGTGCAAGCCATGTTCTTTTCTTAGATAAAAACATACCCACAGCTCCTTCCATACAAAACGAAACCAAACACATTTAGAACACATGTAAGCCATTTCTCTATGGGAAAGGCCATTTGTGGTTAACACAGAAAGTATTTATGGTTTCACTGTTAATTGTGGTTTCTTTGTATTAGCCAAAAAAGGTAGCATTTTTCATGGTAGGAATAGTATGAAAGAAATTGCCTTTTTAAAAAATGCCCACATTTTCTGGGGCATGAGGAAGTGACTGAATTTATGATATCTTCTAAACACCAAAGGAATATATGCAACTTAAAATTGTGTTTTCAATTTGAATAAAAGTTGATTCAAAATTGTCTTAATTGTATGTTGGTACATTTCCATAAGTCAAGACTGTATAATTAACATCATATAATATTTAAGGTTTGGGCAGATTTTATTTTTTTATTCATATATGTTATCTAGAGAGATTATGATTTCTTTCTGGACAAATGCTATTTTGGGAAATTGTTAATTCAATTTTTGGGGGAAATTGTTAATTTTTACTAATTGTTGTAAATGTCCTAAATTTGTAAATGTTAATTCATTTACCCAAGTCAGTGGGCTGGCTGGCTGGCTTGCTTGCTTTTTTCTTTCTTTAATCTTATTATTCCATTCTTTCTTTCCTGGCCTTTTTTGAAATTAAAAATTGAGGAATTATTATAGTGTTGAAATATTTTATTTCATATTACTAAAAGTACAATTTTTATCTTAAGCTGCATTTTGGCAAGGATTCTATAATGTGGGTGAGTGAATTTGAAAGGTTAATTAAATATGAATGTACATTTGTGGGGCCTATACAGTAATGTTTCTTAAGCAAGCATTTCCACAACTGCTGCATTTTGACATATGAATGGATCTCATATATATTACCAGAAGGCAAAAAGAAGAGATAGTTGTGATTATTAGGTCAATAACCAGAATACTTAGTAAGAGTAACATATCAAGCAGTTTTTCTTAAGTATACAATCTTTCATTATCTACAGTAAAGAATATATTTTATAATAAAATCATTACACGATTAAAAACATTAGAAGCAATATATATAAATATTATGTTGTATCTTATTAAATTCCATGAGAAAAACAAAATCACCAAACCACGACCTTAATCGCCTCTGAATGTGAAAAACATTCTTTTGAAAAGGCTTGTAAGTATAATTTGTCAATTTAATCACATACATTTATGTATATCTCCTGAATATATGTGAAATTGAGTCTAAATGAAAATTTTATGTTAAATGCTATTTTCCAAAGATCTGCATTTATTCAAAGATCATGTTTAAAAAAGCTGTTAATTTAGATAAATACTACTGTGTCCGTTTGTAAGCATCCATGTAACTTTAAGTTTTAATTTCATAGTTACAGGCCCCAAATATTTTAGTACATTTAGATTACACTAATATTATTTCTCAAATCTTTCCATTAAAATTTTTTAAAGATCTTAGTATAAATTTTGCTCCTCCTACAAATAGAAAATTCAACTGGAATTTTTTTATTATATGTGGAAATCTAAAACTTTGATTAGCTAACATACTATAAAACTTTCTCTTAAATATTATTATAATATATTCTACACAGTACAAAATTGAATATTACTATAGTAATATATTGATACATTTATGTATAAATTTATATATTATTTAAAATTTTATTGATAACCATAGGATCTGTTTTTCATGCTTTCTGGTGATTTTTATTTTTCAAATCATTCACATTCTAAATTACAACATTCATAGAAGCAAGTATGTCTCCGTGGAGTCTTTACAAAGAGAAATAAAGAAAACCTCAAACTAGAACTCATCTAACTTCATTCTAATGAATATGTTGCATTTTCTTTTTATGTTACTAACATCAGAATCGAATCGTTCATGATCGTAGATAGTTTTTGCATAACAGAATAAGATGCATTTGTTTCTATTATTATTTTCACATATAGTTAAATATTAATGTGAAGAAACCGAAGAACAAAAACACATTTTATTAAAGCATTGTATTTTCACTAGTTGGAGGCAAAACCGGCTGTCAATTGGACAGAGGAAAAACCATGCAAAGATTTTCATTTATTGTTGTTCACAAAATAGTAAAAATATGAATACATGTTGCGTGCATATGTCCTAGGCTTTAACGTCACATTTCCTCTGCAGAGCTTTCTTACCTTTCTTTGATAATAATGCCTTCCGGAGAAACCTCAGCTCTGCTCTTTGCTCATCATCTGTTTGTGTTGTGCACGTCAGCCTGTAGGGGGCACTCCTCAGCTGCCACAAAGAGACTCTTGTGATAAGTCCTTTCTGTGGCTCTGAGATGTATTTAATATTCATTATTTTATCAAGGCATTTAGTTTAAAAAGAATTCATAGTTCATCTTTAAAGCACATATATTCGTAATTGAATAAAAGAAATCTCATTTAAGTCTCAAAGCGGGCATTTGGATTTCTGAGGATGTTAATAAAATTTTTTAAAACTGCATTGTAGCTGGGTAAATTTATACTTTTCAGTGATCTCTTCCTACAATTTTCTTATTGGAGCTCAGGGTACATTTTTTAATACCCGGATTTTTATGACTATACCTCGACCTTCTTTCTTTGCCTCTAGAATTCCCAGAGAGCAGTATGTAGAATAACCACGATTCACATTTAAGAAGAATGACAGAGTTTTTATATAAATTATGTGCCCCCACCACTGAAGCATATAAACAGCTTATCTTTAATGGGGGTGAAATATTGGATTTTAGGTTGTGTGTAGCTCATTTTCTGTTCCTTTGCTAATTGTGTCTCATCTTGAGCCTTGAGGTCTTAGGCCTCACACCTCTTTCTACACTCACTTTCTAAGTTTATCTCATATCTCAGGATTTAAATGCTATCTCTACTCTGGGCAAACCCAGATTTATATTTCCAACCAGGACCACTTCCCCAATCTCCTCACACAATGTATTCACCTTTTTAATTTACTGGCCATTGCTACTTGGATGCCTACCAGGCTTCCGTTCTACTCTCCAAGACCAACCAACCAGCCGACCACTCCTTTATAGTCTTCTCCATCTTAGAAAAGGAATTTCCTCTGAATGAAACCTTGGTTATAAGACAGTATTCCAAGCCCCTGTCATCATGCTTCTTGATAATTGTTCCCCTGCTTCCCCTACTTGTCTCCCTCCTGCCTTTTTTAACAGCTTGTTTCCTGTTACAAACTCATTCCTCAAAGTGGTGCCACTTCATCTTGTGCTTATATCTTTGGTTATTCTCTTAAATTGACTTTGAACACATTGGTCTTTTAATCTTTAATAAATATGTGATGCAATAATTTGTTAGAGATTTCAAAAACTCCCCTTTTTTGGTGAAATTGGGTATTATTAATATGGACACCATTGACTGTTTCCAAGAACTTCTCCCCTTTGGGCATAATAATAAAATAAAGGAATAATGAAGCAATAGAATAATAGTATAAATAGAATAAATAATAGAATGCAAATAGAAAAATAAAACCGTCCTGATTGGATAAATTTTCTTGAGCAGAAAAGTATTGTATTTTGATGAAAAAATTCTATAACAGACTTCTCTCTTTAAAAACTTTTTGGTTATTGAGTAGAAGTAGTTGATCACAAGCCCTTATCTTTCCTGCTCTTTTCTGCCTTCCTGAAAAACACCAGCAACCTCAAGTTTATTGTGATTGTATGAGAAAACATTGTAAGTATTATATATTTAAGAGGTAATATGTTTAATTCTGTGCATAAAATTATATGAACAAATGGTGCTACTTTACCTAAGTAATGTGGAGAAAGAAACCAACATTTTTTAGGCCAAGGATTGTGGTAGTCCTTTTTTGTATCTCAACTTATTTAATTCTTAATACAACCCATTATGTAGGTGAAGAAACTGAGATTTGGAGTGATTATATAACTTTCCAAAGATGTTACATCCAAGAAATTAGAGTACTGAGGCTAAGAGATTTGTTTCTCAAACTTGTATTCCTCTCAACTCATTATGCTGCCTTCTCTTATTGTCAGCTTGGCATAATTTTCTATAAACTCTGAAATGTTTTTTACACAGTTCTCAGCAACTAATATGGCTGCATCTTATTGACAGTCGACAAAGTTCCACAGCTATGTGAGAGAATAACAACAATCATTTCCTACACTAGGTCCTTTTATGATCATTTACAGACAACCTCTGAAGCAATGGTGTTGCCAGCATAATTATTTAATAGGAAAAGAAACTGAAGCTCACAGAACTTAAGTCACTTTCCTGATGTTAAAAATGCTGATTTCTGGGCTACTCCCCATGGTAATAAATTGGATTTTTGTATCTTTTATTCTCTGTCTTTATTCAGTCATCTGCTCTAAAGTCATCTTATCAGAAAGGCTCTCTATCCAACCTGTCTAGATAGTTCTACCTCCAGGTTGTATCTTCTTAGCCTGATTAATTTTCCTTTAAAACCTGTTACCACCTACACATTATTAATGCATTTATTTGGTGTCTGCCTTTTCCAACTAAAATATAAGCCAAGTGAGAATAGGAATGTTGTTGATTTTTGTTCTCTATTGGTGTGTTAGTCAGCTTTTCATTGCTGTGACCGAAATACATGACAAAAGCAACTTAGAGGAGGCAAAATTTGCTTTGGGTTCATGGTTTCAGAGGTTCAGTCTATGGTTGGCTGATTTCATTGCTTTGGGCCCCAGATGAGCAGAACCTCAGGGCAGAAGGGTGGCAGTGGAGGAAATATGCTCACCTCATGGCAGCCAGAAAGCACACAGAATAAGGGGAAGGGGCCACAGGGAAGATGTACCCTTCCATGGCAACCACCAGTGACGCACCTCCTCCAGCCATGACCCACAGGCCTGCAGTTATCACCATCTTAATCCTTTTAAACTGATTAGGTCGCAGCTCTCATAATCTAATCATTTTACCTCTGAATATTCCTCCATTAACACAGGAGCTTTTGGAGGGCACCTCATATCCAAACCATAGCAGTTTTATCAATACTAGGATACACAGTAGTAGGTCTGCAATAAATATCAGTTAAAATGAATGCAAAAAAAACATGGAATTGAAAGTTTAGGAAAAATTTTCGAGTAAAGAGGGTGAATCTAATAAGAAATAAAGTATATTTTTAATAAAAGAGAGTAGAATACAGAGGAGTAGTACAGAACAAAATGATCACGTAAGAAAGGCAAAAGGGGCCTGAGGATTTAGGTCTCCCTGAAAACAGACCTTGTGAAAACACAAAGATTGTTGTTTTACAAAAGGTGATACAGTTTCTACAAGAAGGTAATGTGTTAGAATACTGATAAATTTCCCAGTATCTGTTTAGAAAAGTGAGATTTCAAAGGAAAGGGGTATTCAGAAGCTGGGATAGTACTTTGAGGAATAAAGACCATTTTGGTGGCACTTATATGAAGATGTTTGCTTTGGAGAGTTTAATGTGAAGATATGTAAGCTACTACAGAGGTGAAGATTTCTCTAACATGTCATAGCCAGAGGAAAATGGGACATTTCTCTTAGTTTTTAAAAAGTTGTAAAAAAAAAAAAATCATGGGAAAGAACAATTAAGAAGTTTGCTATTGATAGATTGTTTTGATGAAATGCTTTGTTTATGATTTTCTCTTCAAATCTTAGGTGGGGGAGGGGTGGCATAGATTCAAATTAAACACAACGTAGTGTCAGAAAGCAGCTGCTCAAAGTGCCAGACTCTCTATCCTTTTCATTCTGAACATTCTTGTGCTCTTTCTTAACCCTATTTTTCCTTTGTTCTTCCTTCAAAAGTGATAGTTTCAATAATAATGATAATAACTGTTTTAACATTTATTTAGCATTTACTTTGTGTCAGGTACTATTCACCTGATTTGATGAATTTGCTTCTCTCATTAACTCTATCATACCCATTTTATAGAGGAAATTAGAGCAGGTTGAAACAGTGAGTAAACTGCTTAAGGTCATATTCCTAATGATGAATGGTCTAGGCAGGTGGACAAACACTAGCAGATGGTTGCCAGGATCCTATTCTTAACCCTGAGGTCACCTCCTCTTTTCTAACAGCATTTCATTTATATTGAACCCTTAGCCTGTTTTAATTTATGATCCATACAATGGTTTCACAACTGGCTGTGGATCGCCTTCTTATTGCTTAGCTCCTAGTTGACATTCAGCATGAGGAAACTTCCCTGCCTTGGCTCTCTAGGCACCAACATCATCAAAGCTTCTTGAATGATTAAATTAGCATTATTATTTCATTGTTTAGCATGGAAAATCAACCAGAGGCATTGGCAGAGGAAGCTTTTGGGAGAAGTGCTTTAATTTTTGTCGATAGGACTGAAAAAGAGCAGATAAAAAGGTTATGTATGCATCAGGGAGATGCATTAAAGTCTAGGTCCTCTATGAGAGTGGAAGGTACAATTGGGATTCCATGTGCCATGCTTTAGGAGCTACCTAATCCCAAATATACTGGATTTATTGGGCAAGACTGGAAGAAATGCAGCATTTGAAAATTAAAAAGAAGAAAATAAAGAAGTCAAAGTTCTTTAAAGAAAGTGAAATCAATTTGGTCTTTGACGATAGCAAGGACTATATTTCAGACAACAGTGGAGGTTTGGAATTAAAAAAAAAATAAATATTAGGGGAAAAATATATAATTAATCACAGCTAATCATCCATATGTCCATGTGTGCCCACCTATCCATCTAATCATTAGTGAAATACTTGGGGACTGGCAAGAGAAATGGACACCATGAATTTATCAGGAATGGCATTACAGGGCTAGGAATGTAGCTCAGTGGTAGAGCACTTGCCTGGCATGTGCAAAACCCTGGGTTCAATCCCCATTACAGCCAAAAACCCCCCCAAAAAACAAAAAACAAAAACCCCAAAACAAACAAAAAAAAAAAAAAGAAAGAAAGAAAAAGAAGAGGAATGGCATTATAGGCATACCATGAGTAATTTATTTTGACAGAATTAAAAATATTTTTGTTTTATTAGAAATAAAACTTTTAATATTATTATAATTAAGTATTAGTAGATGCTATTGCATATACATTGTTTTTGTCTGGTTTTATGGTCTAATATTCAATAGGGGAATCTTTCTATTTCTCATATTCAGTATTTATAGCATGCACTGGCTGTGAGAACTGACATGTACAGATTTGGGCATTTTTTAAGGTGGAATGTTGACCCAACCTTTGTGAATATATACTTATGATTGATAAGTCTCTGCTCCCTGTATTTGGAAATTGTATAATGGTGTGGTCTGTGCTGGGAATTTGCCCATAAACATGTAGGTTTCCTTTCCCATTGGTTATCCCTAGTTATGGAGAAACATGAACATGAGAAGACAACTGTGAAATTAACACACTGTGGAAGGAATGCAACAGTGAGGCTAAAGTCAAAGTTCCCTCTGGTTCTAAAAACAACTTATCATCAGACCTTTGTATGTCATACAGACCTAATATGCAAAATTAAAGTGACAATTTTTTGAAAATTTGGACAAAAAAAGGGAAGAGCTCTTTCCTCATGTAAGGACAAGCCTCACCCATTCTGTGCCTTTCATGTTCATCTGGGAAAATACCAGGAAGCCTTCATGTTGGTCTCCTAGGCTTTGCCATTCTTCCTGATGACACTGTCTCCTCTTTGCCTCCTATATGACAGGTATGTTTCTCAGCTTCTTCTTCTTGCTACTGTGGTTAGATCCTATTTCTTAAGTTGAGCTTGAATTTATTCTTAGTAGTTTTTCCAGGAGAACCCATGATTTGGCAGGTATTTGGGAGTGTCTGTGGGTTCTTGTTCTTTAGCAAGCATCAGCCATTGTGTTTGAAGTTGCAGACCTGCATTAATATTTTGTGAAGAGGAAGTATTTTTGTACCCCTGCCTACCTAGAGCTGCAAATTCCTTTTGTTTTCTAGATTTGGAAGAACACATATAGAAACATGTTACATAGGAGTCCATGGCAGCATGATTTCAATATAAAGCTTTTTTTTTTTTTTTTCTACTTAGGAAAAATGTCAACTCCTCTCTGTTACTCTTCCAATGAAGTTCATTGTGTGAAAGAATAGTGACACTTTTCTGGGGCTACTCTGGATTTGGTTGGATGCCAGGCCCATAAGGGATGAAGAAAAGAAATAAGCTAATGAAGTAGATGGCTTTATGTACTTTGATAAATAGTGGAATTTGAATCAGAGAAGGGAGCAGATGTAAAAGAGCAGTTGGGGCAGGAGAGAGAGAGAGAGAGAGAGAGAGAGAGAGAGAGAGAGAGAGAAAGAGAGAGAGAGACTCTGTCCCTGCTAAGAGACAAGTAAGTGTTTGCTATGTAGCATGGTCCAACCTGAACTTTTGACACTTGTTCCCAGGAGAAGCAAAAGGAAGGATAATAATATTTTCAAGGGTAGTGGCTGGCTTTAGAAAGGGCATCTCCTGCACTCTCCATTTAGGAACACTGTAATAAAGCAATGAATGGATTCAAAGGCTCATAGCTATGAACATTTTGGGAGGTTGGAGAAGTGCAATATAAAAATAGAGAACACTTTGGAAATAAAATCACCATTCATCCCAGACATGGAGAAGAGCTAGTCTGACAGGGCCTGTATCTTCTAGTGATATCCAGACTGTGGGCTGAGGATGGGTTTGCCATGGTTAAAATCAGTACTACAAGACTTGTGTGTTTAAAATGGAAAAAAGACTGGTGGTTGGAAACCTCATTTCTCTTTGTTACTGTTTTTGAAACATCAGGACATCAGCTTGTCTCTTGGGCCTGTGCCCAGGAGGTCTAATTTTGCTGAAGGATCCAGTCAAGCCTTTGGAGTTAGTTTAGTATTCTAAATTAGTTATATTTTGATTTTACTTAGATTTGTGGAAAAACTAAAAAAGTCATCATCTAAGAGAGGCAACTCCAGGTTCTTCCTACCTCCCCTGAAATTGTATTTTGGTTGTTATGTTGAACACACAAAAGTAAAAAATATCTCTCTGAAAATGTTCATGCAGCACAAGCAGTTCCTCTTTGAGGACTAACTCATATTCCCTTGGACTGAACAGCATAATTTCATTCTGAGAAGCATAATAGGGATTCCCTTCTCCTGCTCAGCGATTAGAATGTTGGAATAAATCCTTGCTGCCCTAGAGTGTAGGTACCCAGAATGCTATGTGAATGTTTTTACATCACTAGAGAAATGAAAGGGAATGGAGAGTGGGGGAGGGAAACAGAATTAGAGATTCAAGTTACAACCACCCAGTGAAGCCAGAAAAAAAGTGAATCCGAGAAAGTCAAGAGGTAAGAGATATAGGAAATAATCAAACACTGCAAGTCAAAGAGTAGATGTGACTCAGAGTCAAGATGGCAGTGAACATGGAAATGGAAATGGAAATAGTGCCTATAAAATAAGTGAACGGAAATATACATAGTTTACTAGATCTATGTACATGGAACTCTGCCTTACCTTATCATTCTTTCTGACAGAATGAGGACCAATGACTGGTGTGAGGAGACTGAGGCTCAAAGGCCATGCAGCCCATAGCTACACACTGTTGCCTGAGGGGGTGAGGAGTTCTGGAATGCCCTAGAGGTTTGATTTTGGAAAGGATGATTATGCTATGAATCCTTGTACTTTCTGTAAATTACATCAGCTTTCCTTGGTCCACATTATTCGGAAATATGTATTGCAAATTTAATTTGGTTAATTCACAAGCCTATTTTTTACCTGTTCAATTTAATACCATTCAAATTTGCCAACAAGTGATATACCAGTTTCCTGCCAGACTGCTCAGGAAAAATGTGAATCATCAGTAGCTAAATGGCTTTTCTTGACATTGAACAAATTTCCAATTTCCTATTTAGCAATGATGCATGTATATCACTGACCTTAATAGGAAAATAAGGTCTTTCTATACTTTATCTAACTCAGGTCTTCACATAATTCTGCTCTACCATAGACTTTTGTGAGTGTCAATACAGCCTGCTTTATTTGTATATACATATGCATAACATAGTATGAACACATAGATTTACATATAAAATACCATGGATATGTACAATAAAACCAAAATTATTAACTGTGGCTTTTATTTAATTTTAATTTATTTCATGTGTCCAAAGTATAAGCACTTTTCAAGCATATTTTACTTAATCCTCTTAATGGGAGAAGAAAGAGGTTTTGAGAGGTTAAATAACTTTATGTAAAACTCTGATTCTAACTAAGTCTGTTCACATCAAAGCTTATATTTATTTCTGTTGCCGCTTGTTGCTTTCATTACTGTGTTCTTATCCTCGCTGGAAATATGGATCCACTTGCTTGACTGTTAAACACCACAGATCCTGAACATAAGTGTTAAACCCATTGCCATCCTGCATTCAGTATACCTGTTGTCCTCCATTGCTGATGCCTGGGACTGACTTAGTGTGTGGATAACACATATTAGGTATATATTCCTAAGTATACCAAAATGTTTGAATTCCTCCTTGACAACCGCATCAAAGGTAATTCTTGTGGTTTAGAGAGACGAAAATACTCCTTGGAAAAACAAAAGAAAATTAGCAAAAATTAGTCCAAGCACAAACACCACCACCAAAAAAAAAAAAAAAACTGTATAACTATATTCCCATAAGTATATGTTAATAAATTTAGCAACAAAAATATATAGTGCTTCAAGATGTGACTCATTAAAAATGAATTTAACTAGATGGTGGCAGAATATGAATGCGTGTTCGATGGTTACAGTAAATGCGCAAGTGTAGCCTTTCTTTTAGACCAAGTATTAGGGAAGGAAATTGCATACTTGATGTCTGGTGGTTTCTAGAATGCTGTTTTTGTTTACAGGTTGGGCAAATGCCAGTGGTTTCAACAAAATAAGAATAGAAATTGTACGTTATTGTGAAGTTATTTTAAAACAACAGATGCAAGGCAGGTCATAGAATTTTTTTTTTTGAATGTTGGATATGGAAATGGAACGAGACTCAATAAAACTCTTGATGGATCGAGGACATAATTCTTATTTGGGTATCCCTAGACTTAATATTGTTAATACTTTACCTGATAAATATGTTATGGAGAAATACAATTTATTAGAATCTTTGACCTAATAAGTAACTGAAAATGGAATAATTTTATTCAAATATAGATAGAGGTTATTTCAACAACTTCCATGAAGCTAGAATGATGTTAAAATTTATAAATCTGCATTTTCCCTTTTGAAATATTTCTTTGTGCTACTCTCACTGAATTTGTGGATTGCATTTTAACTTCAAACAAGTAGCTTCTTAACTTGTCTTAACAATGCCTGGGTAAGACCTTCTGAGTCTTTGGCAACATGTGCATATTTCAAAGATAGAGATATCTGTAGCTTGTGGAAAGGGATGGATCACAAAAAAATATTTTCAGAAGTATGTTCCTTTGTTTTCAAGTCCATGGTATACATTGGAAAGGACTGCTTTATGGGATAATTTGTGGAACTTAAATGAGTAAGAGTGATTCACAAGGAGAGGCTTTGGTGATCAGAAGGCCTCTTGTAGAGTTTGGGGATATTTTATGTATCTCTTAAGGTCCCAACAATGGGTTACTGTCCTGGCTATTTCTTGAGAAGTCATTGCTGAGGTGTTTAATTCATTTCTGGAATAATCTACTTAACTTCTGCTGACATTTAAAGGTTAAAATGTAATATATAATTTTTTTTTCTTTTGTGGGAACTTCCAAATGTGTGTGGTCATTGCAATCTCTTTCTCTTAAACATAGTTTCTAAACTGTTGTGCTGTTTTCCTCAACTCTCCCACAACTAGACATTTAAAATTTTTATAAGTCATGGTTTCATTGCTCAATGTGATCCTCTAATGGTTCCATGTACCTCCTGATTAGGATATCCCTGATGACTGGGCTCATTATTTTCCTCTCTGAAATCTGCTTGTGTCATCTTGGTGTATCTGTGGTCAAGACAGCAAAGGGCCATGCTGTATCACCTGGCTGATTCAGGCCAGGTATAGGTTTTCAGCCTAGTTCATTCCATTCCATTCTCAAAACCACCAAGTCAGTGTCCTAACACATAAATCTTGTTAAACTGTATCCTTACTGAAATCCTTCAAAAGACTTTAGTATGAAGTACAAACTCCTCATAGGGTATACAGTTTTCATGATATGCCTTGTTGCTCTGGGCCCATCTCTAGTGGTCTAGAGAACTGGCTTTGAATGCTCTGAATTGCATGGCCAATAAAATCACCTTCCTTGTGTCACAAGGACCTGGTTTGGTTGCAACTGCTTAGCAATCCCCACCATGGTGAGCAGAGAACTGTCCCTTCTCTGGGGTTGCTCTCATTGAGAGTTGTTTACAAGAAGTTTGCTGGGGCTCTGACGTGCTGTACAATCTATGGACTTATTTCATTTGATCACAGGATCCTCCCCTGCCTAAGGCACACACATACCACCACATTTACCAAGTCTGAATGGTACCAGCCATTCCTCTCCTCTGACACTCACTCTTATCAGTGGAATCTGCTCACTCTTCCAGGTACTTGTCCATATGATACATTTCTTCTCCTGAGGATATTACAATACCTCCTCAAGATTTTGGCTTTCCCTCATCATCCAGAGAAGACCGAACACAAATTATAAATGCAGCTCACGTTGCTTTATCTACTCAGAATTTCCTAGCCACCATGTGAATCAGTGGATGCAAAATGGGATATTTGGAGAAAAGGATACACCTTTTACTACGTGGCTCTGAAAAGCTACTTTATATTGTACAACATGTTGCATTAAAATTGTCTGTTGTCTTTCTCCTTCGCCAAGCTGTAAACTCATTGAGGGCAAGAATTGTATCGATTCATTTTTGTATAATGAAAGTGGAATACATAGCATAACAATAATTGTATTTGGAGATCATGAATAAAGAGGCCTTGAATTGCATCAACATGTGAAACCCAAAGCACTCCTACGGCAAGATTTGAGGTAGGGGAACAGTGCTCTGCCTCTAGGAATTATTCCTCAAGTCATTTGGTTGTGAGTTCATTTTTTCAGAACAAAGTGATAATATAATTTCTATTGTACAGACCCATTCTCAGTGGTCTGAGTGTACATGGAAGTTCAGTATATTTGTTGCCACTGTTTATAATATACCTACTTAGTGGTGTTCTTAGAAATGGTGCTTGCCTAAAAATCGTCTGTCAGTCTTTGTTCCTAAGGCCACACTATAAGAAGGAAATGAGCATGAGTGGATTTACCAAATCCACTGTCATGTGACAGATCTATGTTAAATATATATTTAATAAATGACTAACATGTTGTGGCATGAACGTAGAGTAATAAGACTTTAAAAATGTCACAGACAAGCAAACGGGTAATATGTACTCTGTGTCTTTTGTCTTCATGTAAGAATTACTTTGTCAATAATTTTACCAAAAAAGAAAAAGTACACTACACTCAAAAAAATCACTTGACAGAAACATAAATAATGGTATAATTACAAATAAACGCTAAAATAAGTTTACGTTTTTAAACATGCAGGTCAGGTTACATATGGAAAAGTAGAAGCAAATAGGCATCATTACTTCATTGTCTATAATTATTTCCAGTCAATTAGTTTATAAATTCCAGATTCTTTTTTATTTCACAGCATAATGTGATGTGAATAAATACCTGTTTTTCAGAAGAAAAACAGTGCACTGTGGGTATTGGCTTAAAGATATAAGCATCTCTCTGTAATTTGTGTGCTGTTTTTTGCTAGCCATATAATTTTGTTTTGATAAATAACACATGATACAGTTGGGTTTGCTGGCTGACCACCCAAAGAAGATGCCTCAAAGACTCTCTATAATATTTGCAAATGAGCTAGGTCAGTGACCACAAGACAATGACTTCTCCTAAGCAAATAAACATGCAAAAGGCCAGTGGTGGTCACAGTCCACGGAAGCAGGCAAGTCAATCTACAGAGGGCGGGGAGTGGAGAATAGTGAATGGGGAGGCCCCTTCAGCTCTAGAGGAAGTTTTTCAAGAAGGGCATGTTACACCTACCATGCTGCCTTAATTTCCACCAGAAACCATTTTCTTTTAATTAGGATTTAAAGATATAAAGTGTTAATATCAAAAGAATGAGAAATTAGATAATTCTCCACTCACATCTTTGTTTTCCCAGTTTCTAGGTCTTTGGTCTTGGGTCTGTCCTCCCTAACCTTCAATTTCTTCATCAGCAGAAATGCATTAATACCTGAATTCCAGAACTGAGAGATAAAATCAGGTAATGCAGGTGAATGTATCCAGCACAGTACCTGTCATGGGGCAGGCAGTCCACCAATGTGTTTCTTGCCTCCATCCATTCAACTGTGAGTCTTTCCACCTAACATATTTTTTATGGAGTGCCAGGCCCTGCTTTTGCCTCTGAGATACCAAGATTCATGTCCTTACAGGAATGTAGTTTCCACTCAGACCTTATTTTTATTCTTATTGTTGTGTTGTAAATGCCTTCTATGAGACATTTTATATTTTTTAGGCAAACAAATGTGTGCAGCATTCCAAGCATGGTAACTAATTCTTGACACCTCATCTTTGTAGATGGCAAACACTCCATTTTTATGGTTCTTCTCATTCTTCTCTTCAGCTTCTTCTAACACGTCATTGAAACTCTTTTCTAAGTCTTTTCAGACCTCATAAAACCAGAGACTTAAAACAGCGACTGTGGTCCCTAGAACTTTGTCATGCTTGTGTGTAACTCTAATTAACAATGCATGTCCAATATGTTTTTGGCCATTTGAAATTTTTTCCATATTATATCATATGCAGTAATGTAGAATATATTTCCTTTTGATTCCCAAGCCCTAATAACTGCTCTCAAAGCAATGAGTTTTTGAAAATGATGACTGACCATCCATTGATTTTCCTTTATTCCTCATCTTTATACTTACCATGCTAGAGATGGGGTGCTTCTTTTTTTTATGGCTACATTTTTTATTTATACATTTTTATAGATCATAATATAATCTCTCATTTTTCTCTTGATTTGGGGTACTTGTTGTACTTTCACCTCACACAGAGTCTCTACCTCTTGCACTTACATATTTTTGTTTCAATACTATTCGGAGTCTTTACCTGAAGCTTGAATTGTGCTTCCAGTGGAGTCTTCAGCAGTCCTAGGTCATGTAAATGGTTGTGTTGCAATACATGGCCTGACACCAACAGTTATTTTTTCCATCTGAAATGTGTAATGATAATTTTAAATTCAAAATGATGGTATAGAATATCCTACTTATGAAGAAAGTGTAAGTCTTTTAAGCTTCACATGTCAAAGCTATATATCATATGATATAATTCTTGGTAGCTAACTGAAGGATTTGGAAGAAAAGTCATATTCTAGAAAAAGAAAACTATGCACTGATACCCTTTAGGATTTATTTCTTGAAATTAGCAAATTTGCCTTTCCACTATTTATGTTAGTGTATGTGGTCAGTGCAGTTTATTAAAGATAAAACAAAATCCGTTATATGAACTACACTATTATATGCATTAACCTTCTAGAGAATCAGCTTATGAACCATCACTTCCTATATGATCTCTGAAGGAGATCCAAATAGTCAATTGGATCCTGAAGGAGGATTCAATGATCAATCAGGAGCACTTAAAATCTGTTGTGTTTTAAACATACATTATGGAAACTACTGAAAATTTGAGGGGTTTCAAACGAAGAAATGTGGATTTCCCAATACTGTATACTTAGAAGAGGGGCAGAAAAACAACAGAAGCTTATGTCAACCCGTGCAGTTGGTCAACAGAAGTGCAATCAGAATGGCAATGAACACAGTGACAAGGCGAACCAACACAAGGCCAGTTCTGTCCTTGGAAACCATGCATAGCCATCAGCAGGAAACATTTGCATAATAAGCAAATGTGACAACAGGCAAAACAAGCAAGGAACTGACAGCTGATTAAGGGACCTACTGTATAAAGCTTTTTGAAATGTTCTGATAACTGAATTATTCTTTAAGCAAACCCACGAGGAATTTAGGGGCAAAAGTTAGGAAGGAAGAAAAAGGAAAGTCATTTTATTCTTAGCAAAAAAAGGAAGAGTGAAAATGTTTCTTAAATCTCTGCTTTTTATATTTACATTACACATTTTTCTAGGTGATTGATTCAATGAGAAGCAGATTTAGTATAATATTATTGCAATGGAATATTGTATTATGTTGTAATATCAAAAAACTCAAAGAGTGAGTTTTGTTAGTTTACAGTCAGTATTATCTGAAATTTAGTTCTATAAAATCAGTTTGGCTTTTTTCATACTGGTCAGAACATGTGCCAACAGCAGTGGTTTCCTTCTGTAATTCTTGGTTTGAGCTTTTTACATAGCAGCCCTCACCTTTGCTTGACTTCCAGAGTGCATAAGCAAGATACATGGCAACCAAGGTCTCATTTCATCCCATTGAATTTGCCTATGCCTTGGAAGTTTTTTGTTATTTAAGACCTGAGGTTGGGCTATGAGAGTCACCTTTTTAACAGTCTGAGACATGATTTACATTTGAACCCTTTGTCTTTCCCCAGAGCCTACCATGTCTTCTAGACTAGTGACTCAAATCAGACAATGTGAATATGATAATTTGACTCAAAATTTCTTAATTAACTCAAAACTATGAACTGGTCAAATTGATGAATACTGCTTTTCTGAGTGTTTTTAGCATGTTGAATTTATTTTACACATGCTGGTTGCTGTTTGAGCTTGGGGCACATACAGTTCTCAATTATTCACTCCATACTCTTGCTTGGACAAAACTCCTTTGACCTCATATTTCCTTTCTTTTTCTTTAGGAGGGTTGAAGTCATGCATAAGATCTCTGGTTAGGGCTACTTACATGACCTGAACTTTTATTCTCCTCTTGGAGACTTTCTTGTTATTAGAGGTTGAAACATATCCTCATAGTTTCTCTGTTGCTCCTTTTTCTGGATTTTCTATGACTTTCTATCCTTTTCTCTCTTCCTCTAGTTGTTGCTTTATCAAAAATTTCATTCCTTTAAATTCACATCTATTCTATGTTTCTACCCTTTTAATCAAGATTAGCTGATGCAATGATAAACAAGAATACCTTTGCCTTAGTAGAGTTTGCAATCTAACAAAAGGGAGAAAGAAAGATAGGTAGGAGATCACGTGTGTGGTAAGTGTTGCAACTGTCATGAATACATGGTGAACATGTTTGTCTGGCTTCAGGAATAAACACAAATCAATGCCATTGCTAGCTGTGAGAAGAGGAATTGAACTAATCAGATTCTTTTTTTTCCATGAAACTGAATCGAAAATACTGAGTTAGTCAATTAGCACCAGGCATTTAATCAGAAAGTTCAACAGAAAAGATAAGAATTCAGTATCATCTTGAGGTAACAGATCATACAGGCAACAAAAGATGCTAGTTTGTCTGGAGAAATACAGAACAGGCAATATTAAAAGAGAATCACAAACACCACACAGGACCAGGCAGCTCCTCCTAAGTGGTATAATTGCTGGAAAATTTAGGGGGATGGTGGGAGCATGGGAAAGAAAGATCCTTGCTAAGGCCTAGTAAGTCATGCATCTTGGAGTTGTGATTTTTCAAGATATGTTTACTCAGTTTTCAGAGGTGAGATAGGAGAGAATAGGGCATAGCAATTATCAGCATTGAAATGACATGGCTATGTTGTGTGTACAGAACTGTAGCAAACCCTCTGATTGTTCTACTCCATGTTTCCTCTACAACCTGGAGTAGCACTTAGCTTTTAGGGTTATCTTAAGGATTCAATGAAATAAACCAGGTAATGTACTTGGCATAGTTCCTTGTTCATATGTTCTGAAATACATTAGCTATTATTCTTTTATGCTGTCTCAATATACTAAAAAGCATATTAACTGGTGTCTTTTTTAAACTGTGGATTGCAATCATGAGTATGTATTGTGGTAAATTTAAGGAAGAATAGCCAGCCATCTATATAGAATAAGTAAGAAGAATTTTCTATAATAAAGGTATTATTTGCAAAGCCTTTTTTCAGGTGCACATGTGCATATCTGTGTGTATCTGTGTTTTTATAAGACCATGTTCATGATTTGGTGACCACTATTTTAGATTAGTGCCAGAAAGAATAGATTGGTCATGATAAACACAGTAAGTTGTTTTGCCAAGTTTGGCACTAAGAAGGAGACACCAATTTTCCGTTGTGAAACTCAGGCCATGTGCAGGGTTGTTTCACACAGGTCTTTACTTGTGCATGTGTGTGTATGTGTATGTGTGCGCGCACACGAGTGCACACATAAGGGATCCATAACTTTGCACCTCATGGTTTAAAGGTTTTGAGATCTCAAATCTTGAATATCTTTCTATCTTCAAAAATTTTAACATCTCTGTTGGAATATCTCCTGTGCTAACACTTTTTAAAATCTTTTAGATAAGGAGAGTCCATGTTTAATGTTCTCACTGTAAGAATGATATGTATCTGAGAGGTAAAGTGTATGTTAGCTAGATTTAACCATTCCACAATGTATATATACTTCAAAACATCATTTTGTTCATAATACATACAACTTAATCAGCCAATTAAAATGAAAGGGAAAAAAGTGTGTCGTATTTATTGAAGAGTATCTATTCCTGCTCAGTCTATGTGTACATACTATAATACAATGGATATCAGCCTTGCAATCCTAAAATTCCAAGCCAAACACAGTATGATTGGTTTATCAGAGTAAGCTATAGATCTGTAGATATGAATAACTTATATGAATAACTTAGATAAAAGATTAACCAAGCACCCTGTCTCAGAAAAATAGTTCAAAAGTCACACTAGTGACTTACTGATTTATTTACAACCGTGTAAGTAAATATGAAGACTCAAAGGTAAGGAAAACCAGAGATAAGAGGAAATACATAATTTATGCAGAATATATACTTTAAAGAGTGTCTAAGAATACATACCATAAATAGCAGATAAAATTCTTGAAACAATAATAATAATACTACAAAAAGAAGTCTGATGATATCCTGGTTTCATCAGCAATGAATATTGGCAACACCTAATGGAGGAACTTGGAGAGGGAGATAAATAAAAGTATTGTAAACATAACAGTGCATTGGGCTGAAGTTGTGAGGAAGCATCTTGATTACTGGAAGAAAGACTCCTTTGCGGAGATTAAACTTGGATGTCACTAGTGTATCAGTGGTAATCCAGCCAACAGGAGTAAAAACAGGAAACATACTCTTCCAGAAAAACAGGAAGTAAAAACAGGAAACATACTCTTCCAGAAAACAGCTCTTCAGATCTTCTGCCCTCTAACTACATTCTCAATTTCACCAGTTCCCATCACTTTGGAAAACATCTTCACATTTCCCAAATATATGTACAGTTTTCAGGTCTGACCTCTTCCCTATCCTGCAGATTCTTAGCTGTACATCTGCTTGACTCATAGACTTCCCTAACTCAGTTGCTGATTACTCTAGCTTTCTGGTTGCTCAGGTCAAAAATCTTGGAGACTTCTTGGTCTCTTCTATTCCAGCCCACATCTAGTCTTGGACCTATCTTTAAAATACGTACAGAATTCAACCACCTGTCATACATACACTCATACACTCTTATCTGGGTTACTCTAATAGCTTCCTAACTAGATGTCCACTTTGTGTCTATATGTTTATTGTCTGTTCTCAACAAAGCAGTCAGAGTAATTCTTATAAGTATAAACCTTATAATCCTCATAAGTAAAACTTATTTTAGGTCATTTAACTTCACATAAAAACCTCCAATGGATGCCCACATTTATAAGAGTAAAAATAAAATTCGTTACTCTATAAACTGCCATACAATACTCTTTTTCTTTCTTTCTTTCTTTCTTTCTTTCTTTCTTTCTTTCTTTCTTTCTTTCTTTCTTTCTTTTTTTTCTTGTTTACCTATTGGAATGTATCCGCTATTCCTCTCTTTGTTCTCCAACACCCTCTTCCTAGAAATCTCTTCCTGTGGCTATTTCGATGACTCAAATATTCCCTCATCTCTTCAAGTTCTTCTAAAATGTCATTCATTCAGTAGCTGGCCTTGACCCCTTGATTGTATCTCTGTGCTCTCTACTCTCCTTTCTTGCTTTATTTTTCATCAATCATTACTACTCAACATACCATGCATTTTACTCTTTTTCCTGTATTTTTCCACCATAACATATGCAACAAGGATTTTCATTGGTTTTGTTTTCCATTGTATTCCTAGTTCCTAGAGTACAGCAATGCCTGGCCCATAGGAGGGACTCACTGAATAATTCTTGAATGAGTGTATAAGTGAATAGACAAAACAGATACAGATATAAAGGAAATGTAGGATAAACAGGTGACAAGTAAAAAATTAAAAGCTACATAGAGAAAGTGATCTTACAAATTCATAATATGAAGTCAACTCAATGGAAAAAATGAGCAAAGAATATTATTCTAATGTTCCATTGGTCTACACAATGTTTTCTTTCTTTCTTTCTTTCTTTCTTTCTTTCTTTCTTTCTTTCTTTCCTTCCTTCCTTCCTTCCTTCCTTCCTTCCTTCCTTCTTTCTTTTCTTTCTTTCTTTCTTTCTTTCTTTCTTTCTTTCTTTCTTTCTTTCCT
>JAJEJO010000122.1:1059240-1102506 GCA_020662805.1 Glaucomys volans | reverse complement strand
ATTCTTTCTACTAGAGCACTAATCTCATTTAGGGCAGCCAGGATTCAGCTAAGGAGCTTCCCCTACAGCTGGAGTGTCCTTATCACATGATCTTGACCCAGAAGACATAAGCACAAATGGCTGTGTGGACTTCTGAGAAAGTACTTTTGGACTCCTGCACTTTCTTTCACCTCTGATTGATGGAGATTCTGTAGCCACCTTGTGAATGGGGAGATAAGTTCAAGTTTCAAGGCGGGAGAAGGGGAAAGTTTAAAACAGCCCAGCTGCCCAGTGGCCTAGGAAGTCATGGCAATAGGGCTGGACTGCTCACCTTTGCTCCTGTTTTTATGTAAAAGAAAAATAAATCCTGGTTACATCACTCTTATTTAGGCTTTAGGTTAAGGAAACTCAATTTAATCCTCAATATGAACATAAATAAGTGATTCTTTAAAGAACATACCTAAATTGGAAATAAAAATTTGACAATATACACTACCACTTTAGTATTCAGGAAAAAAGTGGAATTAAAGGAAGAGAACATATCATTTTTGTACCATTACACTGGCAAAAGATTAAAGCAAAATAGCATAAGATGAAGAACAAGAGCTATGAAACCAGATAGTCTGGGTTTGAATCCCTGTTTCTTCATTAAAAACTGTGTATCCTTGGGAAAATTCCTTAATCCTGATGAGTTTCCATTGCATGAGTTAATATGGGTAGCAAGTTCAGAAATATGCCTGGAATATAGTATTTTAATTATTGTTATTTAAACCTCTTCTATAGTAAGAGCTGAAGAATGCAGGGCATTATATACTTCTGGTAAATTGTAGCCATTTGAGAAATGATTCTGATGATACCTTAATGGTGCATATATTCCCAAACAAATAAAGGATCTGGTATATAAAGATATATATGCAAGAATAATTTGATTGAATCCATGTTCAAAGCAACAAGAAACAAAGTTCCCACAAAGTGAAAATCAAGTAATTGCCTAGAACCAGAGGGGTATTGAATAATTTGCATTGCATGTTTATAATGATAGTATGCAGTCATTAAAAATAATTAATTTGGTGTATATCAGTTAACTTGGAAAAATTTTTCTATCTACTATTATCCAAGGATAATAATGATTCAGAAAACCTACATATTGTATCAGCAAGCAACTATATGAACAGGAAGATTTGTAATGAAGACTTAGATCAGGTGATTAACAATAGCTACCACAATTAGGGTATATTGACATTTTAAAGGGGTGGGACAGAAAAAATAAATGGCATTTTAGAAAGGTGACAATAATGGAATATGATATCATGTATGTGAAATTATTGGTATGAGTGGGTTTAGATGCATGAATTGTAGCATGCAAAATATGTCCCAAACATTAATGGTGATTATCTCAGGGAGGTTTCAGATTATTTTGTAGTCTTCCTTGCAGTTTAATTTGTGGTTTGCTTTGTAAAAACTGCTATATATTTTATCCAAGCAGACAAATAGTTTTATCATTATGAAGTTTAAAAAAAGGGAAAAGAGAATGCGAAGAAAGATGGTGGAAATGTTTTACCTAGTTTTGTTTTTGTTTGAGATGCTTAGCTTAAAAGAGACATAGAAGTGATGTGGAAATCAGAGGTGAATATAGGTGTCCATGGGCTTGTGGTTGAAATGGCAGTTACCAGAGTGAGTTCCAGTGCTCAAGATAATGATTTTATAGGGTGGAGGATTCGAAGATTCAGATGACAGAGGGTGTGACTGAAGAAGGGAAACCCTGGAAAAGGTAAGAAGACTCTAGAGGATGAGATCCAGAACTAACATGATAGGCCTGGGCTTTGGCAAGAGGAAGGACATGTCCTCAATTATAAGGAAGATGGAAAGGGTGGAGAGAAAAGAGAAGAAGGAGGGGAAGGCAGACAGAAGAGACAGGAAGATTTGGAGTTGGAAAAGATAGGATGTTCTCAGCTGATAGTCTCTTTTTTTTTTGTGTGTGAAATTTGAGGAGTTAGGAACTTGTTAGGAGTGGCCCAGAAGGAAATTTAATGAGAAAGCTTAAATAGTCACGGGGAAGAAAGAAAGGCCGAGATCACTAGAAAAATATGAAATTGCCTGGCAGTGTACAGAGTGTGTATCCTGTTTCTTGGCCAGCTGCCTTTACGTTCTGGCGAGGCTGGACCAACAAAAAAAGACAGTGTTCCAAGTAGTGAGAAGAATGACTCCATACTGGGTGTGAGCTAAAAGAAGAATTCCCCCCTTGGGCAGAAGCATGGATGTCACGATATTTTCTGTATAACAATGTTTAACAGCAACTCATTATTGTGTGTGTTCCAATGGAAGTGTCTGGAAAATAGAAGCAAAACATGGCCACTGTTCTGGGGGAAAATTCAACACATAATTGGTAATTACTGAGCACCTTTTATATATGTATAATTGTAGGCATACAAAAGTACAGTGTAGTTTTTTCTCATCAAATATTCTAAGACAATTAGAAAATGATCAATGGAGGTAATAAGTGAGCCAAATTTCACACTGGAAATCAGGAGTTGCAAGTTATTCTTCTAGATTCACCTGGAGATGTATAGTCTTAGTGTTTTAGTCTACTTTCTTTTTGCCACTGTGACCAAAAGACATGAAAAGAACAATTTAAGAGGAGGAGAAAAAGTTTTATTTGATGCTCATGTTTTCTGAGGTCTCAGTCCATAGATAATTTGTTGCTCTGAACCTGAGGTGAGGCAGGGCATCATGGTGGAAGGGTGTGGAGGAAGAAAGCAGCCTAGGACACGACACCAAGGAAGCAGAGAGAGAGAGTTCCACTCACCAGGGATGAAATATATACCCTAAAGACATGCCCACAGTGACCCGCTTCATCTAGCCGCACCCTACCCATTTATATTACCATCTAATTAATTCATTCAAACAGATTAATGCATCAACTAGGTTAAAATTTTAATAACCAAATCATTCACCTCTAAACTTTCTTACATTGTCTAACACATGAGCTTTTGGGGGACACCTCATATCTAAACCATAATACTTAGTAAAATTGTTCTGTGTTTTGGAGTTCCCCTTTTTTATCTTGAAGTAATTAAACCAAATTTTATGAATCTACTTCTAACTTTGACAATCTGTTAGTAACAAATGCTATAGTTCTTAGATTTTGCATGGTTGAGGACTTCTTTAGGTATTAGCTTAAATGTCACCTTCTTAGTAACTGCCCTGTTTAAGTAAACACTCAAAATATTCTCTAGCATTGTTTAATTCCTTGATAACATTTATTACAACAAATGATTATTTATTTATTTGCCTCTTGATTTTGGTTGTTTATCTGAAGGCAGGGACTATGCCTTTTTAAAATCCACCAGTTAAGTGCCAGTGCCTTCGCACATGAAAGTAACTTGAGATGATTTGATAGTTGGATGTAGATGCAGCAGATACTTAGATAAACAAGAGAACTTGTTTTTGTCATAAAAGTACTTATGAGCTTGTCCTTGAAGGAAAAATAGAATTCTGTGAAAGCAGAAAAAAAAAAAAGATGGTATTCTTTGTATGGAGAAGAGTAAGGGCCCTGATACAAGGGAGAATGGAATGGGATATACAAGCGATAAGCAGATTTCCTAGATTAGACTGGAAGGTTGTGGCAGATTGGCCAAGATGGGCAACAGGAAAAAAGATTAAAAAAGGAGGGGGGAGTTGGGATCTTAAATGGGAGAAACTTGGGCATCATGGTTGCTTCTTAACAGATGAATATGGTTCACTAGATGAAAGTGGCATGACTCAGGAGGCCAAGTCAGCTAACCAAACACCTTTTGATAACACGGTTCAGTTACATGGATAACAGGAAAGGTAGGAAACTAAGTAGGATATTAGATGCTAAGTATTCCTTTAACATACACTTAATCCAGAGATATTTCCTCCTATATTGGAAACATCAAATCTACACTTAAAAATCCAAAAAAAAAAAAAAAAAGCCAGTCTAAAAACCCTGGGTAGGTCATCTGTGCTAATGGTTTTTCTGGCTGGTATTAACATTTCAGACTGTGCGTACTTTCCATCTTCATCTCATGAACTCCAATGGCCAGCTTGCAACAGGGCTATCCTGATTTATGGGTGTCTCACTCCTTCTAGTCTTCCAGGCTTGATTTATCTAGCAGCCACTTCTTCTTTATTTCAAGCAATATGTCAGTGAATAGTGTTTGGGGCTGTAATGTCCCTTTCACTCTCAGATTTCTGCGGCCTATTCCTAACACCTCCCACAATAGTTTTGTTTGTACAGTTATAATCCAAACTAGAATATTCTGGGGAGAGAAAGGAGATACTGTTAATAAATAAGCTGGGATAATGGGTGTAAACTGAGATCATACTGAACAAGTTGGGACATACAGTCCCTCTGCTATACTGTATTGTTCCCATATATTCAATTGGAGTCTATTTGAATCAGACTTTTTTTATTACTTTCTTATAGCAAATTGTCACAAATTTAGTGACTTAAGACAACACAAAGTATTCTCTTTTATTTCTGGAGGTCAGAACTCTGAAGTGAATCTAACAGTGTTAAAATCAAGATGTGACATGCTGGTTCCTCTGGAGAAAATCTGTTTCCTTGCTTTTCCCATTTTATAGAAGCCTGTTCTCCTTGGTTCACAGATCCCAACCACATTGCCTTTTTTCTCCTGCTTCTGTTGTTACCTTGCCTTCTTCCTCCTGTGGTTCTTCTGCTTCCCTCTTCTAATGACTGCTATGATTTAGGGCTTGTCCAGGTAACCTGGGAGACTCTAGGATCATCTCTCTATCACAAGGCCCTTAATGTAATCACAGCGGCAAAACCTTTGACATGATATTCACAGGTTCTGAGGACTTGCAGACCATTACAACCATTCTTCCAGGAGAACTTTCTAGGAGACTATGACTCTTTCCCTCTGTAAGTGACATTTCCTGATGTTGACTTCTGGTAGCTTCCACTCATTCTCCTCTTGGCACTTATGGCTTCTTATATTGCATTAGGATTAGTTATGACTCTGCTTTATTCCCCTAAAGAAGCACAATGTAAAACACAGAGATGAATTCGGCAATGGTTCCATCCTCCAGCATCTTATATTTGAGCCAGAGAACTGCTAGAACTTTACCAAATATTTGCTCTTCTCGTAGTGTCTCTCAGGTAAAGACAAGATTAATTTTTTAAGGGGCCATCTTTCATAGCTTCCCATTGCTCTCAGAATGAAGTCCAAAGTCTTTATATTGACCTACAAGGTCCTACATGAACTGACCCAACCTCTTTCCTGGTCTTGCTTTGTACTCCTCCTTTACTCCACTGTCCAAGGAGTGCTAGACTTGGTTATCTCCTCATTTCTGTCCCATGCTCCCCTATACATGAATGTGTATATGTGTGAACATGCACACACACACACACACACACACACACACACACACACTACATATCCTTGCCACCAGAACATCTCTTTTGTCTTTGAGGTCTCAGCTTAGAAGGCAATCATTTATACTCACTTTCCTGACCTTTCTACTAGTCTGAGTCTGTTTGCTATACACCACTAGTTCAGTCTTATTCACCTTAACATCTCTTTGCATCTCTTAACATCTCTTTATAATTATTTAATTTATCATCATTTGTCTTTATCTCTTCCCTAAACTGAAAGCTTATCTAGGGAACTTGTCTGTTTCATTCATCTTGATCCCCAGCATAATTTTTGACATATAGAAGAAGGCACTCAGCAAGTATTTACTGCTAATGTATCATGGAGAGAATCCTCATTTTGGTGACAATTATCTTAATATCTGTATATTCACTTAACTCCAAGAGAATATTTCCATTTTTTAAAGATCCTAGAAAAATCATGATCTTTTAAGGTATGTGAAACTTTCCTCATGTACATTAACAAGGAACCTGCTTCCTCTTAGAGTACACTTATTCTTATACCTCTGAAGTCAAGGGCAGGTATAAAGAAATCTAACTGTGGTCCACATTTATTATAAAATATAGGAAAATCATAGGGTTTACATCTTTGTTTTCTGTGCTCTGATTATTTTCACCACATAAACTTATGAAGAGTAAGTTCATGAAGGGACTTGACAGATCTCTTTGCCCTCCTAGGAAGGGCTGTTCACCCTAGGTTTGCATGGGGCTCACCTCTGATGTATTACATCTTCGAGGAAAGCTAGGTATTTTTCTTCCTGTTAACTGTTGACCTTGATCTGCTACAAACCAGTTTTTCTTTTGTTCACAAAGTGTTTTGTTTTAATACACAAATTTTATTCTGTCTCAGTGTTAAATATGGGTGCTTTTGCTATAGTTGCCCAAACTGGGCATGTGCTAGTATCATATTTCTCTTTCTAGTAGATAGTTCTTTAAATGTAGAAAACGATTCATTTTCAGCTTTGCAAAGACTCTAACAAGGGTCTATTCTGCTTTCTGAACCTTTCTGGTCTGTAACAATGTGCGCCATATGGCCTCAACAAACACTCCTTTGCAATGCCTAATTTTTTTTTTTTTTTTTTGCAGCCAGCTTTCCCTCTTGAATGTATGTACTCATGTGATTTTGCATATGCTTCTTTTATATAATGATCCAGATTCTTTGCTCTTCTGTTATATTCTTTCACCACTGCTTCAAGGTCTTTAGCTTAAGTAAATGACAGTGTCATCTACATATTTGAGGTATCTCCGGGTCCTTGAGTCCTTCTCTTTATCTGTAGAAACCTTGAAAAGTTTTCTCAAGGCAGGAGGTGAAGAGTCTTAGTGAGACACCACCTATTAATTCTACACTACACGTTGACCTTGACCACCTAATTTTCGAGTTAAATGTGACGGCATCACTTGTGAAGATATGTTGGGGCACTTACCATGTGGGGCTTCTATTGCTGCTTTTGCAGGGCTCCCAACAAAGAATCAGTTTCCATTAAGTCAAAATTCTTTTCAAGTCCCACAAAAGTCATACAAAAATGACTTGTTTATTGTTTATTGTTCAGCCTGCTCTGCAGTTTGAAAGCAAATACAAAATAATGCCCACTTTCCCTACCCATACTCACTGGGTTACATCAGTTGTTACACATTGTTTGTTGTCCATAGGAAAGGTGTACCTCTAATCAAACTTCTGGACCCCAGATAATATTAATCAAATGATTATGGAGCAGCTGCAACACTGAATGAATAGATGTTAACCTAGGAAATGGCCACACTTTCAAATTGATGCAACCAACACTGTCACCCAATTCAAAATGCAAGCACAAGAAAACAAAATAAATAGAAGTGCTGTAAATATCAGGATCACTGTACCTAACTGCCAAATGCAGAAACAGCACATTTCCATCCAGGCAGACTGCAACCATAGTCTCATATATTTGGACAGGGGCTGTGCTGAGATGCCTCTGCCATATCTTTTCCTCCTTCTTGCCTCCTGCCCTTCCAACCACTTCTTTCTTCTTTTTCTGTTTTCTTCTTTTCTATTTTTCTTGATGAGGGTTGTTTCTGAAACAGGTTTTTATGATAAAAATCTGTGTATGGGTGGTTCAAAATGGAATATTATGGGAAGAAGTTGAAGTGTGTGAAAGATGCTTTACTTGTTATTTATGACTGAATAACACATTACTCCAAAATAACAGCTTAAAACAACAAATATTTGTGACCTCATAGTTTCTGGGGGTCAGGGATCTGGGTGAAGCTTAGCTGGGAGCTTCGGACCCAATTCTCTCATGAGAAGTGTCAGTGAGGCTGGGGATTCATTTGGATTTGCTGGGAGAGGGGCAGCAGAATCTACTCTCAAGTTCACTCACCTGGTTGTTGGCAGATTTCTGTCTTTCACCACGTAAGCCTCTCTACAGGCCTTTCTTGTTTTGTGACTGCTCATTTTTCCCATTGTGAGTGATAGAGCAGATAGTTGTAGGGAGAACTCAAAATGGAAGCTTCAGTCTTTTTATAATTACTCTCAGGAGTGACACCCTTTCTGCTCTATTCTAGTCATGAAAAGTGAAGCAATCAGACCCAATTACCCCAAGGGGAGGGTTGTGACAGGGCATGAATGTCAGGAGGTGTGTATTATTTGGGACCATTTTAGAGGCTGCTTACTACAAAATCCAAAGACTTCTGCCTCCTGTCCATCTCTTCCTTTCAAACAGAGTTTACATCTAATTCATATATTTTCTGCATTCAAATGTAGAATTAAGCATTTGTTTCTGCTTTGACACATTTGTCAACATAGTGATTTTCATGGGGGAATGCCTTTTGGTTCCTAATCCCTACCCTGCTTCATCTCATTAAAATTCTGCCTATCCACCATAGTGGCTCACCTAACATATTTTTTTATTTATTTGCCTTTGTATCCCTGGTGGCCAGAATAGTATTATTTGCCCAATTGACCATCGGTAATATTTGCTGAATAAAAAAATATTCTATTTCCTTCAAGAGCCATTACCAATGACCTCTTTCGGTCATAAACTCTCCTTCCCACCAACCTCCATGCCTTTGAGAGGCAATATGGTTAAACACCCCATCTCTGGAGACAGATTTCATACATTCATATCCTCATTTGTTCCAAATATCTCTGGGGAAGCTACTTAATTTTTCTGTGCCTCAGTTTCATCACCTGGAAGTAATAGAAGGGTGGATGTAAAAGTTAGAATGAGATAACTCATATCAAGTTTAACAGAATATTTTCACTTGACTGATATTTATTCTTTACTTGATTATTTTTAATTACTTAAGGATTTCTCATTCTTCAATTATTCTCATTCCATTTCTTTTCTGAAATCATGCATTACTGTTGTTTATATACTTATTTTATCCCGAGTGGAATATGTCAGAACAATTATAGTGGAATCACTCATCCATCTCCTTGTTCTACACTGTGAGATTCTTCAAGTTGAGATCTTGCCTGATTTGTCTTAGTCTCTCCAGTGTAGGACTGACACACAATTACTTTTTAACATGCATTTTTGGACTTCAGACTAAGTACAAGTGGGAGTGGTAGCTTATCTTTTTATTGTTTGTTTTTAACCCTTCAGACTCAAGTAGTACAATGTCTTTTGTAAAGTTGCTCAATATTTTTGTTTTGAATTATTTTAAATAATATAGAAACTTGTTCCTTTACTTCTACTTAACCATATCTTTCTCCCTGAATTCTTAGTGGATTAACATAGCAAATCCAGACCTGCCAAAATATATTTCAGACTAATGTGGGAATCTGCCTAAATAAATGAACTGACTCATGTCTATCTTTAATTTCAATCTAATTTGCTTTACAACAATTTCTATTTCCCAGTAATCTCCAGGACAATGATTAGGATTATTTTAATTCTTTATTAACCAAAAACCATAGTTCTAGTTTTTTAGCATAGGTAATAATGGTTGAATATTAATGAATATGATAATAACATATAGAAATGCTACTTCAAACAGATGCAAGAAGGGTGAGAAAGTGTGGTGTATTAATATTTTCAATAACAGAATTTATTGGTCTCTTTCTTTTTCCATGCAAAATTATGCCCCACACCTACACCTGAAGGAAGAACTTCCAGGGACTGGTACATGATATTGAGCTTGAAAATAGATATAATAAGATGAAATTTGGGGAATTCAAAGATATAACAAGAAAGAAACCACAAAACAGTCAATGATTTATTTTTGATGTTTTAAAATGAAAAGAAAAAATGGCAACTAAATAAATCTAAGTTCTTCATTTTCTTGTAAGTACACAAACTAAAAACCATGGTTAGATGCTGCATTTAGAAATTGTTTAGAAGTAGAATTCATTAAAATATTTTATAGTTGAGTTAGTGTTGTTTCAGAAGGGAGTTCCAAAGAAAATTCAAACAAGAGACATGCCTAGGTGTTCAAGAAAATGTGGGACCAATTTTAAAATAACTTATTTTACTAAAATGTAAAGTATAAATTCTCATTTGGAGACAGTTTCTACCAGCTGTCTTGTAAGTATTTATGATTATAGCATATAGCAAACTAGAATTGAATAAAATGCATGATTCAATTTCTATGTCTCAAGTTTATAGATTTCCATTTGAGGTTTGTACTAGAGACATGTTTTACTTTTGATCATTGTGAACACATATAGACTTATGGTTAAAATTTTGAAAAATGTTGATAACAAACAAAAATTGGTAAAGATAGTACAATAATGTCCCCTTTCTAACAATAGGAAGAGTACATCCTTCCTATTCTCATATATGCAAAGAGTACTCTGAAGTTCCCCTGTTAGTCATTCCAAGACTATTTTGAGTCTCTATAGTGAGTATATCACACAAGAATGTCCAGATATCCTTGAGTTGGTTGATATTGAATCCCAAAAGCAGTGGAAGGAGAAAGGAAGTGTAAGCCTTTCAAAGAAACATGTAGGATACTGATGCTAAATAAAACTTCTAATGAACTTATTATTAGTACAGAGAGTTAAGAGAAAGGCTGGGGAGAGTAGTGAGTAGGGAGGGCTGAGTGGAAGTTGATCATGGATTCATAGGAGCAAGACGTCTGGGTGCCTACTGCACAGTAGAATAACCAGAGCTAACAGTAATGAATTGTATGTTTCAAAAAGCGGAAGAAACAATTTCAGATGTTTTCACCATGAAGAAATGTTTGAGGAGATAGATATGTTTCCTGAGTTAAAAACTACCCAATGTATTCATGTATTAAAATGTCTATGTTTTCATGTATCAGTTAAAATAAATTAGAGGAAAAAAATAAGACCTCCAAAAAGAAAAAAAAAAGTTAAGAGAAAGAAAAATGGAAATATTTAAGTGAAGCTCCTCTAGTTTGAACTCTAATATCAAATGAGGAAGATGCATTCACAAACTTCTGGCCTCTTTCTTCTGCTTCTGCAAGCCTTCATTGGGGTATCTCCATGTGTTTTCCCTATCAAAACATACTGGTGCCATGCGCTATTCCCTCAGAGATCCCTTCTGCATCGGGTGAGAAGTTCTGGAAATGGACCCATTTATTCCACAATGTTAGAACCTTAAAATTTAAAATACTTATTTTTTAAAAGCATGCATTAGAAATGATTGACAGACAGGATTGAAGATTTTCTCCAGTTTTCTAGATTCTCCAAGATTTCTCTGTCTCATTTCACTGTTGAGGGAAAGGGTCAGAAATGAGAAAATACTGAGTTTTGGAAAAATAAAATATTTTGCATTCTTTTTGGGGCAGGGCATTGAACTCAGGGGTCCTCAACTACTGCATCACATGTCCTGCCCTAATATGTATTTTATTTAGAGACAGGGTCTTACTGAGTTGCTTAGTGCCCTGCCATTGCTGTGGCTGGCTTTAAACTTCTGATCCTCGTCTCTCAGCCTCCTAGGTTGCTGGGATTACAGGTGTGCACCACTGCGTCCGGCAATATTTTGCATTCTTAAAATTGTTAAGGTAGAGTGTTAGTGACATGAATAGAACGCTATTCCTTTTAATCAGTAGTTGTTGACTTTATGTAATTTAGTAAAATGACTATTAGATAATTCATTTTTATTTATTGGACTCTTTAAGGTGGAATGATAGTATTTTTATACAATTAAAATTATGCTTAAAATATAATATAGGCTCTTAATTTGCTCACCTACATTATTTTTAGCTTGAATTTACCCTCCCTTTGAGTCTGATGTACCAGTGTTTAGATTGTACACAGTATTGTGCAATTAGAAAAGATGAAAATTTGAAGGCAGAGTTTTTATTCCAGTTCCCAGTCTTATGTTAGAAATGTAAAGAAACATAAAAGATATTACAAACTGATCTACTTAATAAGGTCTTTCCTGACAGCATATGTTAAATTCTAGGCACTAATTATATTCTTTGTTTGTATGTGGCTTTCAGTTAAACTGAAACCAAGGTGGTACAGACACATCAGCTTCTTCTTAGCCCTTGTTTAATTTATTATAGAAATAGTAAATTTCCCTTTAAAGTTCTTTTGGTTTATAAAATTGCACATGTCAGATATTTTAAGAATTAGAGATGGATCAAATGATACGAGATGCAATAATTTGCACTTATCTTTGACTGTGCCCCAATGATCCCAGAGGGCTTAACGATGCACAGCTTTACCCGCCCATAGGGGTGGTGGTTGCTTAGGGCATGCCCTTGAAGCTGTTTCCCTGGGAGCCCATGGCTGCTCACAGCTGTTACTTTTTTTCTTTCCTGGCTCCCAAATGCTATTACAAAACAGAAATCACCTCACTTCTGGTTAATTTATGTTTTGATCTGAAGCTCGATTTGGCCCCTAAGATAAAAGAATTTCCAAGTAATTGACTGAATCTTTATGAGTCTTTTCCCACTGTATGTAGCATAGTGAGGTAGTGGGAAAGAGTGTGGTTTTGGAGCCATGGGCTTGTATGACTAGCTGTAAATTGGTTAATCACTCAGGGCCTCAGTGTTTTCATCTATAAAATGAAAATTTGGGAAAAGAGCATGAAAGAGTATTGCATAGCATTGCAGAGGTGCGCAAATCACATGATAGATAAAAAATACCTAGTCCAGAGTTTCATTCATTGTAGGCATTAAATACTCCTTTATTCTTTTCCTCTATGACCTCCTGAGGCTCAGTTTAACTCACTGTGGGGCACCTGATTGGCAACCAGCTCCCATGAGCTTTATGCCTTTCTTCCCAGGTATCAACATGAATAGTGGTCTAAACATTTAATAAATTGGAAGAAACTGACACTAATTTCTAGACAAAATCAGGGCTTTTAGAAAAAAATATGATTTTTTGTTGTGATCTTAAAAAGAATTTGTGTTGAACATAAACATTTTTTAAATTAAAAAATAATAAAAACAAAACCAAAAGTACTCATATTTTCTCTACTCATATATAACAATAACATTTTGGTAGTTTTATTTCAGATCTATTTTTTGTGCCTTTATGTATGTGCATGTTTCTCTCTCTTATGTTGTATAAACAGATACAAAATAAGGATTAATTATATACCATTCTCTTGCATAGCTTACTTAATATTTTATTGCAACCGTTTTATGATGTTATTAAATATTCTTCAGAGTTGACTTTTGCAGGCTGATAATATTGCTTATCTCTGATTTGTCCTTTCACCTGTTAGTGACATTTAGGTTGATTCTAGTGTTTTATATTATTGTTAGTAATACCTTATAAGCATCTTTGCATACAAATCTTCATGAATGACCTGACATCTTATATTAAATTCTAGAAGTAAAATTTTGGATCAGAATAAATGGATGATTTAAGGCTGCAAACAAATTGACAATTTGCCTCCAAGATTCAAAGGTTGAATCAACTTACATTGTCCTTAGCGGAGTGTGAGCGTGCCTGCTTTCTCAAAATGCTCACCGATAGTGCACTTTGGAAAAATTAAAAAATATGATAGTGCCACTGGGAGGAGGTAAAAATTTTAAGGTAAAAAAAGTGGTATCTTAGAGAAAGAGCAGAGGGAGTGAGAAAGGGAGGGAAGGGGACAGATAGTACGGGGTTTGAAATGGAGCAAATTATGAACATGCACTTATGAATATGTCAAAATGAATCCCTCAATCATGTGTAACTGTAATGCACTAATTTAAAAAAAAACCACAAAAAAGTGGTATTTTGTTATGGCTGATGTATATCAGAGGTATCGGTGTCTATATGTTTTGTGAATTCACAGCTTGGAAAAGATGTTTAATTTTTTATATTTAGATTATTTTATTTTATCATATGCTTAGATTTGTAGGAGAACATAGGTTTTGAATTTCAGTAAATATTTGCTTACTCTTTATTAAAGTATTTTCTCCCCCTGTACTTAAAAGAATGTTAGTATTTTCTTGTGATTAGCCAATGTCTATTTAAACTAGAGCACAGTAGCCATAATCTAATTCCTTTAGGGTCCTGAACAGTTGGGTTCTTAGGAAATGAAGTTTTTACTTTTCAAATTTCAGCTTTATTCTCTGAATATTCAAATACATTTGTCAACTGATTTAAGAGGAGAAACTGAGACTGTGGAAGGATGATGATAAATCTGGAAATATAATTCTAATTTTTTGAAATGTAAAACTGATACAAAGAGCAATGGTCCGGGGGTTCTACATCTTGGCCACACCAGAATCACTGGGAAGACAGGAAAATATTCTCCAAACTGTGGCCCTGAGCACATGACTAAGAAAGTTAGGTAGGCTGGAATGTTGGTAATGATTTTCATGAAGCTTCCTAGGTGATTCTAATGGACAACTACCATTGAAAATCATTCAGGTGATGGGATTCAGGTTCAAATCTAAAACCTATTCCTACTCAGTTGTGGCACCTTAGACAATTCACCTGGGCCTTCAAAATGCCTAGGTCTTGAAAAAAGTGAGAAGAAGGTAAAGAGCTCCTGAAATTTCGGCTTTCTACCTGCTCTATAATAAGCTGGTACTTCTACATGCCTGAATGTCCCCAGTCTGACGAAATTGGGAAGAAATGTTAACATCACAGGTACACGACGATGTATTTGATAGAGCATATATGTGTGGTTTATATACAGAATATATCATTTGAAATTAAAATAGAGGAAGTTTTAAGTGATTTCACTTCAGGGTCCTTGCTAAAGGCCGGGTAACGCTGCCAGTTCTTCTGTGAGAATTACAGATTAGCAAAGTGAGAATTGTAGCAGTTTGGCTGTAAAGATATTAAAAAGTCTAGTAAGTTTAAGTTATTTTCACTCCAGGAAAACTATAATCATTTGAAAGATCAAAGAACAAGAGTGAAATTTAAAATAAGAGTACATATTCGCAAAGCACTGTGCTGCTGGTAAAGGGACATTGGTGACTGTTGACCTGCATGTCATTGTACTAACTGGTGAATATCTTTTATTTTGAAAACAACTTGCTGAAGCTACTGTGGATGCTTTAACTTTATAACATGTAACAAATTTGCTTGAGAGGTCTTTGTTGCTTTTTGTTGTTAGGAAATCATCTCATTTCATACCAAGAATGTCACTCTATTACTGGACATAAATGTCAAAATGTCACCGATGGTCTTCTCTGTCTAGCTCTCAGGATCTAGGCAAATACAATTAGTTCTTGATTAACTTCTAGAACTGAGAGTTAGCTGACCAAGCAACTCAAAGGCAACACTATAACATAGTTTTTTGAAGTGGAGGCTTAAAAAATTTTCTAGCACTTAAAAAAGTGTATGTCTGAATTTAAAAGTGTTGATGTGAGTTGATGTGAATTTCCATGGCCTTATTATTTAATCTTTGTAGATGTGCATTATTATTAACTTTTTATGCAACAACTGTCCCTGTGTTGAGTACAAACAATGCAAGAGGTGAAGACAGCCTAAGTGGCAAGCAGGCATTTCTTGATCCAACTCTTAAGGAAGGGATGCTTATGAAGAAAGTAGCATAAAAGATGGAAGAACCCAGCTTTCTCATGAAATTTATATTGTATAAATTCGTAAGCTAAAATTACTGCTTTTAGCTCCCCTGTTTTACCGGTGTATTTTCTAAACTAGGGCAACTAAACTAAAATTCATAATTTATAAACAATCTGTGGAAAAATTAGTGAATTATTTACAACACTTTCAAAAAAATGTGTTTGTATCTTATACAAAAATTAGCTACCCTGTTAATCACAGTGGTGCCACAAATATGCTGGAAATTAGGACTTGCAAAGTAAGTTTGGAAAAAAATGGTCCTGTAACTCAATCTGTGATTGGAAAACCAAACTGATCCTGAATGGTCTATTTAAACAAATGCCAATTATTGAATAATTCTCTGACCTAAACAGAAAGTTATTGTATATGGAAAGATTTTTCCCCCTTGGAGTGCTTTATTCCAGATGCCCTTTTAAATTGTTTTTAATTCTCTGTGGGCAGTAGATAACTAAACCTACAGAATGTAGTAATGGCAGGGAGGAAGCAATCACGTTGGCCACTTCTAGTTAAGAGTCATGGAGAAGGCGTCTGTTCTGTATGAATTGCAGACTATAAGGACTTTGACAGTTCATAGACCAGACCTAATTTATTAAACTAAGTTTCTAATATAAACAGTAATTTGTTTCAGGCACTGACACTGCAGGTCTGGATTATGTGAACCAAATAGAAAGAACTGTATTTCCTTTTTGGAAAGAGTGTGCCTTTGGCGTGTTGGAAGAAAATAATCTAATATGTCATAATAGTAAATATGATGAACATGGCTGCCTTCCTGAGCATGGGCTGATCACTCTCCCTTGCTTTTTAAATTTTCCAGAAGCTGTTTTAAAAGTACCAAGGCATGGTTTGTCAACTTCAAAGCACACCTGTGCATAATATTCCAAAAGGATGAGAAAAGGGTGAGACTACTTGAATAGGTTCAGTCTTTTGTGCGCTAACATACAGTTTAGTTTTAAGTTGCTGGTGAAAACAGTCTCACTATAATATCAACTGTTTAATTAGAAAAATATGAAGATTCTGTTACTCTGTTGTGTTATTTTACAGACAATGTTTGGAACAGACATCCTCATATTTACATATTGAAATAACCTAGACATTTGAAAAAGACTACGTACTAAATACAGCTGCATTTCAAGACTTTGGAAGATATGTTTCAATCAGACTGGATAACATGTGACTAGATTTTAAGTGGCTGTATTTTATATTGTTTGTGAAAACATTAACATACTTTCTCACATATACCCAATACCCATTATTAAATTATTTATGTGCTGCCAATTTCTATGTAAGGCAAGAAAGAATATACAAATACTTTTTTCTTGATCTAAAGGGCAATATATTAGTTGGAAGGATTTTGGTTATGTTTGGCAATGATTCAGTCTACTTATATTGTACTTCAGCATAACAAACTCATCCTAAAATGTGTCTGAAACATAAAGAGCATTTTATCTTGCATAACATAAAGTGAGTGGTAGGTACTTCCACGTCTGGTTAATTCAATAATTCAATGGTTAATTTAATGATTTTCCTCTAGTATTCTTACCCAACATTACCCCAATTTGAGACAAGGTGAGGGCTCAAACTAATGAACATATAACCCTCTATTTTGAAGGATAAAGCTTCTTGAAACCTAAACAAAATCAGGACACATTTAGCAAGGAAGTAGAGGGAAACTGCTGTCTGTAGGCAGTCAACAGTGTCTGCCAAAGGCAGGAATAAGAAAAAGCATAAATTTATTGGTAACACCTAAACAGTAGATGTTAGGCATACAGAGAAAATCTATACAATATTATTTTATTACCTACATGAGTCTGGTAAGAACTTTTAAAATATTTTCCCATAACATTTTATGTAAGGTAAATAAAAATGCTTGTAGCATGATAGCAGAGACAGTGCAATATGAAATGTTTAGATCATTGCGATTGAACTAATTATACTAGTCAGTCACATACCTGATTAGTTTTCTCAAGCCATTTTGGCTTATATAACCCTGAAGTGACAAATTATTGACTGAATATAACCAGCCAATAGGTTGTTTTAATGCTTAGAGAAGCAACCTGACTTTTTCTCCTAGCTAATCACTTACTTGGCAGAAGTGATGTTACATTGGTAGGGGGAAAACGGGAGAAAGATGGGGTAGGGGAGGAGGAGATTCAGGGATGGAGACAGTAAACATGATAGAAACCAGTTGCTGGGCACAGTGCATCATTTAGGTTTCCTTTATTTTATTATACTGAGTGCTAGCTGTTTTTATTCTTGCTTGCAGTATAATTTCTTTAAGTATTTTTTTTTCTTATCTATAGCCTGAATGCAATATAATATGAACATCTTAAAAATGTGTTATCTTAGTGAACGGGTTCTCCTTATTGATAAAGGCAGTGATCTTTTAGAAGGGATTATTTGCTGCCCCACTTTAGGGTCTTCAAATAATAGCTTCACAAAATTGTATTCTTCAGTCAATAAATTTTGAAGCCCTACTAGAACTACAAAAAAGCAGTACTAATTCTAGGTATTTCTACAGCACAAAAACTACATACTCTTAATATCTGAAAACATTTTGGAGTAGAAATAGAGATTCGGAAATAAAAGAGAAAAAAAGCCCTGCTCCGATCAAGAACATGCTAATTCAGGGTGTATATTTCAACAGAGAGGTAACATCATGGAGAATAACTGCAACTATCTTCCCAACTATACCCAAAATAGCACATGGTCCTTCAGTTAGATGCGGAATGGAGGCTCATCTGGCCATGGGTTTGACCCTTCCTACAAATGGCCTGTGTCCATTAGGTATGGTGTACAAATCAAGGAAACTGAAAAACATGCAAATGGCAATGAAAACAAACCCAGACTTATTTTCTAGCTGTGTAGGATTTGGGATTTATATGTGCATGTTCACATACACAAGAAATTCCTTGATGAAGACACCTTAGTTTTATGTAAGTTTGTAGTTCTTGAGATTAAAATTTGCTCAGTTGGGGTTATTATTGCTTTTTTATTAATAATAACTTGTTTTCTTTCAAATAAAATTTTACTATTGTCTTTTGAATTGAAAAGCTTTGGCACAATAGCATGATATGTAGGAAGGCTAATCTGACATTTGAATCAGTTAAGAGCTCACATCAAAATGAGCTCATGTAAAATGAAAGTTTGCTCAGTTGATTGTCTGGGCCCAACACCCACCCACCCCAATATTTTCCTTCTCCTCCGAAAAAAAGAGAAAATTGTTTGGAAAACAACATTTACTGGGAGTCAGGACAATCCAATTCTTGTTCTGCCCACTTCCCTCATCTTTACTGTATCCCCCACTCATACTTTAGTAAGGGCAATAGAATTCAAGTGTTTCTGACTCCTTTATACTGATTGCCATTTTGGTCAAGACGGTGTGCTTCAGTTTCCTCATCTTAGTCAAAAAAAACCCTTGATTCTTAGAAGCTTAGATTCCTGTTTTTAGACCAATGATCTTTGTTTTTGCACACTGTGCCTAGAATTAATCTGGAGAACTTTTAACATTCCAGTGGAAGGAATTCAGTTACAGCTTCATTCTAACTGCTAAGGAGGTACATGGCTATTCAATCCATGGAATGAGGTAGACCAGTCCTGAATGCAAATTCTTAATTAGAGTAGCTTATTTCAAACGATAGATTTTCTGAAACCTAGACATTGCAGATGTAGAATCACACCTGCAAAAAAAAAAAAAAAAAATTTAAATTGAAGATTTTCTGTGCATATGTTTAGCAGTGAATTTGGATAAAATTAAAGTTAATTCTATAAATTCACTATATTTTTCTTATATGAGAATACTTGAATGCTTTCATTTGAGTCTCTCTTTGCTTCACTGTTATTTTTGGTTTCACTGTAAAATTTCCAGAGGAATTTTAAAGTTTGGTGTTTGAATTACTAACTTTCTTTGGAAATGGAAAAAAACAAAATTAGCTGAGTTTTTAGGGTTATAAAAAACTGGGTGTTTTCTAAGTTGAATAAACCTATAACATAAACTTTTGAAAAGTATTCATTTTAGGTTGGCATTTAAAAGAATTTCTATTAATTTTAGACATTCTAATTTTATTTTATTTTTTAAATTATATTTTAGTTGTAGATGACACAGTACCTTTATTTTATTTTTATATGGTGCTGGATATCGAACCCAGGGTCTCATGTGTGCTAGGTGAGTGCTCTACCACTGAGCCATAACCCCAGGTCCAAAATTATCATTTTAAATAAAAGAATAAACAGTAGATATAAATATCTTTAAGTCTATCTGACCTCTCCACTGTATCTCAGGTAAAATGAGAAATCTTTATTAGCTGCTGCTTAGAACATGATAATCCCATCAAATACAATATGACTTATTTGTGATTTTGTTTACCCAAGGGAAATAACTGAATATTTTAATTATTAACTTTTTGATAGGTTCTAGGAAGCAGACCCGGTGATAATAAAACAAATTATTGATCAATTATATTTACAAACTTTCAGATAATTCATATGAAAGAAGGAATTCCACTCATACATTCTGAACCTGAACATAGCATTATTCCAAGTGGTTTCTATACAGTATTGAGGGCATTAAATCTGAATGTATTAAATTTCTTAAAGGAATTTCCAAATTTTGTCTCCCATAAAATTATGACTCTCCCTCATCTTTACTTCTGTGAATGCTTTTAGTTGGGATATTATAATTGATGATTTAATTCATTATTACAATAAACTGTAATTTTCCTTAAATCTATTGCCCAATTTTTGAAAATGATTTTACCGACTATATTTTTCTACCCATGGTTACATATTATCAATTAGGAGAGTACCAAAATATCAAAATGTGGAATTTGATGTGATATTTTAAATGTGGCAGAGTTGCTATCAAGTAAGTAGTTACACCAGGGAACAGAAAACTGCATTATGAACTTCTCACTGGAGATTCCACTCTTTATCCCTGGTGGTGGAATACCAGTTACAGTGGGGATTTGAATACCACAGTCTGTCCTCACTTCCATTGATCTTCAGGGTCTATAGTCCTGAATATTAAAGAGTTTCTTTGGATACCCAGAGAGGACTTGGTAAAAGCAGACCATTCTTTTTTCCTTTTTGGGGGGGGGCGGCGGGGGGGGCTGGGGATTGTGAGCCACCTCCTCAACCGTTTTTATATTTTATTTAGAGACAGGGTCTCACTGAGTTGCTTAGGGCCTCACTATGTTGCTGAGGCTGGCTTTGAATCTAGATTCTCCTGCCTCAGTCTCCCAAGATGTTGGGATTACAGGTGTGCACCACCTCACCTGGCATTTTTTCTTTATGCATTCCTCAAGTAGTTCTTACACTACCTGTGTTTGCCCATCTTATACACTTGGGAATCTGAGGGATATACATCTGATTCAACAAATCACTTTCTTATCCCCCTGGATCTTGCTTCCTGAACTCTGGGATGTTTCACTAGGGAACATACTAGATAAGTTGTAATTACAGAAATGAAAGTGGGGTAGAGACTGGTGAGATTTACTCCTTAGCATAAGGTCAGGGGTAGAAAGTGAATTATACTTCTGATTTTAATTCTATTTTCAAGAAATATCACTTATAAAATAACATTAGATTTATGTTAAAGAAGCTAAAATAGGCTCACTGCAGGAGTGCATGCCTGTAATTCCAGTGACTTGGGAGGATAAGGCAGGAAGATCACAAATTTGAGTTCAGACTGAGCAATCTAGGGAGTCCCTGTCTCAGAATAAAAAATTAAAAGGGCTGGAGATGTAGCTCAGTGGACAATTCCTAATAATGCATACATACACACACACAGACTAAACTAGGAAAAGTAAAGAAAATATGGTAATTTATATGGTAAACCACTTTGACTTTCGTCTTGTGTAGACACACACACACACACACAGACACATGTGTGTATATATGTGTGTGTGTGTATGTGTATGTATTTTTTTTTTTTTTTTGTCCACTGAGCTACATCCCCAGCCATATTTTGTATTTTTTATTTAGAGACAGGGTCTCACTGAGCTGCTTAGCACCTCGCTTTTGTTGATGCTGGCTTTGAACTTGAGATCCTCCTGCCTCAGACTTCTGAGTATCAAAAAAGGTGGTGTCTCTCAAATCTTTGAAAACAGCCTATGTAGAAGTTATTTTCTGGAAAGAAGAGGGAGATAGGAATATGACCTTACAAAATTGGTAACAATAAACAAAATTCTTCCCTGCTTGGAATGAGAAGTGGCCTGTTAATCTGAGTCAAGTATCTTAGGTGCAACCTGTCCACTTGGAGAACACAAGCCCTTTATCAATTGGATACTGAAGAGAGCCATAAATGGGAGTGCAATCTCAGTGGTGGCAGATATTCCACTTTTCAAGAGAAGCCCCACATTTAGGTTTTCATGCAAAGGTGGACTTTTTAATATGAAATCTAACAATTTTTAATTGTTGGCAATTGAATTAAAAATCATTCAGATTGGAGCAATGAATTTGATATCTCAGATATAGATTTGGTTGCTAGTTGTATTAACAATAGCAGTGACCAATATTATCCTCCAAGCAAGTCATTTGTGTCCTGCCTAGAGGAGGAAAAATAATCAGGTGTCTTCACTAAGGCAAACTATGTACTTGGAAACACATACGCAGAGTTTTTATTTATCCATTAAAAGGGGAGAGTTTGACCAAATCTTTTTTTATATATATACCCAAAGGTAGCAATACTAGTTTTTAGTATTCTGATATATTTTGATTTGCTTGAAATACCAATATTGTTGTGAGAATAGTGCCATTAGTTTGGTATTAAAACTCTGATCTATCAAAATGTATAAATGCATTCTACCACCATGTACAACTAACTAGAACAAAAATTTAAAAATTAAAAACTCTGAAACTTGAATTATTAATATTTTAAGGCATACCTAAATATTTTTGAATCAAAGTTTAGAAAAAATGTTTGGATTTCCATAGCCTTCATAAGGAGGAAGAAATAATGCAATCAGTAAAATCTTTTGCAACAGAAAATTATAGTCATATTACAAAGACCTTCTAAACAATGGAATGTGTGCATGCATAACACTGTAGTAGAATCTCTACCTAATATGACAAAGCTAACAACTACAAAGTTAGACTTTATTATTTCTCTTGGAACAAATGAAATATCCGTAGTAGTAGTACAGTATTTTAGTATAAAATAAAATATACAGAGTAAAATATCAGTACCATAGTCACTATGTTGCAGGCATTATATGCATTGTTCAAGTCTAGCTGGTTTGAATAAATGGGTATATACTATACAAGCAGGGTTTATTAGCACATTAATAGTATGACAGTCTTACTTATTTCTCTTCTAGTGGTATATAGTATAATCATATATAGAGATGGATATATTTATATTATATGTACTTATATCTATAAATATGAGATTATCACTTCTTAAGTTCACATACTTGCATCTAATTGACTTATTCAAGAACAATACTCTGATTATCTTTCTTAAACCTTGTATGTTTTCCTGGACACATTTTTCCATGATCTGCTACCTGAATAAATGAAACACATCTAAAATGTAATTTTGTATGGATATGCTTTCAGTCTTGAGCAGTCCATTTTCTTTTTGTAATTCACACAAAATTAATTGTGCCATTTTTTCCCCCAAACTGTTACTAGCTATGTCAGGTTATGAGAACAAAAGATGACACCAAACAGTGCTAATTTGCTTTGTAAAAATGAAATGAATACAATGAAGGATACTACTGAAAAGATAGTATTCATCAGGGAGAGAATACAGTTTCACTTGTGGAGGGAAGAAAGGCTAAATCTCAAGCAGACAGAACCAGACTTTCTGATTGCCATTCAGGTCCTCAACTGCTATGCTCTGAACTACAACCTTTGCCTTTGAACTACAGAGCTCACTCATTGCTGCTTTTGCCCAATCCCAGAGATGTGTGGGAGCACTTGCTAGAAGGAGGCAGGATGTGTGATATTTCTGAATAGATTCCAGTGGTGGTGAATGCTCCATTCTGCTTTTATAGAGGTTATTAAATTTTGCCATATACTTTATACATCTGCAATATATTTGTTATTTTGCTTAAAAAACAACAGCATTGTTTACAATTAAAGTAGAAAAACTGAGGTAAAAATAAAGAACTCTTGTTAAATAAAATATATACAACTACTGCTTTGATTTTTTTTTCACCAAGCCTGAAGAACTCATGGGGTTGCATCTAGATTTTCAGAGCAAAAGTGATACTGAGCAAGAACTAGGAAGCTGCAAGAAATGTAATCTATCAGTACATGAAAATTACATTAAATCTCATAGCGCTGTTTAAATAGAGATGACCTACATATGACAGGCTAAACTCTCAATTAGTCTTAAATATATATTCAATTAAAACACAACCAAAACTAGTTTGAACTCAATATTGCTAATATGGAAACAGTCAATAGGTTGAATTATTTAAAGTTTGCAGTGATATTGTAGGAATACTTTTTCATAATTTTTATGAATTACTTTCTTTGACCTAAGATCCTCAATAATACTGAAATAATCATTTATCATTGTTGGGGAGGAAGAAAGGACTAGACCATGTATAACTCACAGAGTTTATGCCTCCTGGGAGTAAATCCATTTTGATTTTGACACACATGAACACTGCGTCTACATAACAGACACACTACAGCAGATTGATGATAATGCTCTTGGGGGGAAAGGCTGGTGGTTGTCTTATAAAAGGCTGAGATGAATGGTGGGAATTTTTACAAATAAAGATCTTTCCATTTCCTCAAATGATAGTAAAATGCTCTAAATGAAAATAGCTACTTTTTGAATACAAAAATTACTAGAGGTGTGTATCCAATCTACTCATGAGCTGACATAGGAAAAAAATTAGGTTCCAGGGATTTGGAATGAAAAAAAAAATCTTCCTGATTCTGCTGGAGGAAAGAAGGTAACACATCTCCTTTGTAGATAAGCATGACCTTGAGGGAAAGGAGATTCCTTTCAGGTCTCTGCTTGAAAAGTCTTGACCCTACATACAACGCTTGGATATTGGTTTTGTCAGACTTGAAATAAGGGCTTGAATTTTTAAATCTCTGAAGTTTCTTTTATTTCTAACATAATGACCTTCTTTTCCATTAAAAACGGCTGCAGGGCCGGGCGTGGTGGCCCACGCCTGTAATCCCAGGAGGCTGAGGCAAGAGATTCATGGTTTCAAAGCCAGCCTCAGCATGGGCAAAGTGCTAAGCAACTCAGTGAGACCCTGTCTCTAAATAAAATACAAAATAGGGCTGGGGATGTGTCTCAGTGGCCAAGTGCCTCAGTTCAATCCCCGGTTCAAAAAAAAAAAGGCTGCAGGGCTTTTGTTGAGTGCATTTTTTGGATCTGGGCCTTTCTGATTTCTGGAACAAACCTCAAACCTGGAGCAAACCTGCACACTGTTGTGGAACCCTTCTTCCTGAAACCATTGTGTAGAGACCCTGGTTTTTCTTAGGTATCTCTTTTGCCCACTTGATATAGGTCTTCAATCTTTCCTTTCAGAATGCTCCTATCTCATTTGCTTGTATATGTTGTATGTACTTGATCCTTTGTACATTTCTTTAAAGTTTCCCTGAAGCTAATATTTCATTTTAAAATATATTTAAGAGATTTTTAAACCAGGATTGTAATGTATCAATTTTAAAATTACAAATATAACATGAGTCATTTTTATTGTGAAAAAGAGAAGAATGGCTATGTGTCAAGTCAATAAGGTATTTTGAATAGCATTGATAAATTTTAGGTGAGTTGGGATTTTATAAAAGTCTTTGTATAAATGAAGGTTATATGCACATAGAGCATTTGACTTTCAAACAGTTATTTGCTGATTTTACCAAAGTTCCATTTTGGTTTTAATTGTTTACCTAGAAGTTCTCATGAGACATGTAAAACATATTTTCTTATATTTCTCAAGTTTACATGGAAAGATAGCAGAAGGCTGTTTCTCTGAGGGAGGAAAATTCCTTGTGAAGAAGCATATATGTTAAAAATAAGGGTTTGGGAGAAAGTTCATGAATTGCCTCAACCCTGTTATCATTTACACATGAGGATTTAAGACCATTTGTGAACATAATTTTTTAAAATCAGTCTGTAGTGAAAAACAAAACAAAACAAAACAACTTCCTTACAAAAGAGCTGAAAACATTTTTTAAAATTTGGTGCCAGGAAAAGCAAAGTTTTGTTCCCAAATGTTAAAAAATTTAGGAACGTTTTGATATGCAGGACTCTCCATATCTACTTTTCTGAAAATGATCTGCACTGTCTGTTTAAGGACAATCCAATTCTATAAGCTTATGTCTTTCTGCTGAAGAAAGGGGTTTGCCATTTCTTCATCAAGCTCTGTGGGTGAGTCGAATCCTGAGGCCATCAAATCCTGAAGAAGCAGGTTTTCTTTCTCTATAATAATGATATCTCATGCGTAGCCCCTGTGGTGGCCATACAACCATACAGAAGCAAAATGATATTTGAAATCACTTGTGGTTAATTTTCATTTGTGTTCGTACTTTACTTTGGAGTATGAGAAAAAATGATGTTATGTAAATATATGATGTATTACATCAATATACATGAATTTAATTTGTTAGGAGATATAATATTCATTATTTCCTGTTAAATAGTAATTTCTTCTTTTTCAGTCAGCTTCTTTTAGCTTCTGTTAATTAAAAGCCATTTACTTGGTTACAAATCCCTAATAACAATAATTATACCTTAGACTAACAGTAGGTGGATAGGCTGAGCATGTAATTTTCCCCTTTAACTTATGTTCCTCAGTTTCAAAATAAAGGTTCAGTAGTTACTTTAAGTGGATTTAAAGTGACAAAATATGCTGATACTTAATCCCCCCAGGTGTATGATCTTAACAAAAGGGCTCAGTGGCTCTAATGGAGATCAGGATGTTTTTGCAGAAAGGGGGTGTTTTCTTACAGAGGAGGAATAGGCAGGTGGCCCTGTGTTTAAATAGACTGACTTCTGAGACAGATGATGCAGTGGACAGAGAGATACGCTTCATTAAGGGTAGGCACAGTAAAGCGGCATAATAGCCAGACTGAGGAAACAACCGACTCTACAAATGCGTTGATGGAATCACTGTGTCAGAGTGACTGTGCGGTCACTTTCCAGTAGGGCCTTACAGATGCAGTGCTTGTGTGTATGTTGTTTGTAAGGTTCAGCTGTAAAATGGAATCTGCTCTTTGAAGCTCATTCTTTATTCCTTTTTGTTTTAGTAAGCTTTTTTGCTGCTGTGACTAAAAGATCTGACCAGAACAATTTTAGGGAAGAAAAGTTTATTTGAGGGTTCATGGTTTCAGAGGTCTTAGTCCATAGAGGGCTGGTTCTTCTCCTGGGCTGGAGGTGAGGCAGAACATCATGGCAGAAGAGTGTGGCAGAGGGAAGGAGCTCACATGACTCCACTCTTCAGATACAAAATACATGCCCCATAGCTACGACCCCAATGAACTACTTCCTTCAGCCACATCCAACCTGCCTCCAGTTACCACTCAGTTAATCCTATCATCACTGGTTAGGTTAAAACTATAACCCCAAAATGTCTCCTCCAAACCTTCTTGCATTGTCTCACATGTGAGCTTTGGGGCAGGGAAAACTTCACATCCAAACCATAACACTCTTGTTTTCTATAATATTAAATTATAGTATTTAATTCAAATGAGAACTTACAGGATACTTTTTATATGAGAGGCACTTTGTAGGATTTGCAGGGAGTCTGATAAGGACAAGACACTAGCCTTACCTTTGCAATACTTATAACAGAAGGGAGAATAAGGCAAGTAACACTGGGCATCCTATACTTTCATTCAATTATTCATTCATTTATTAATCTGATGGGTATTTCCTGAACTCTGTGATTTGCCTGGCAGCATTAGAGTGGCTGGGAAATTCAACACTTACTCAGCAGCTCGAGCTTTGCAGAGGCTGTGAGCATATATCCTTGTTTTTTCAAAAGAGCTTGGCTGAGTCAAAGTGTAGAACCTTAGCTGGCTGGGATAACCAGGGACTGATTCATGGGTAGAGGATCATTTAGTTAAATCAAGGGAATGGGAGGATATATTCTTCAAAATGCTCCCATGACCAAGTTAAGAGAGCTATCATCTTGGTGACAGAGAGAAGTATACATGATGGGGGAATAACAGTGTAATAGACCTTGGGGATATTTTGTCAAATGCCACATTGAAAATTTTGGTAGGCAATATGTAGCTATTGAAGTATTTTGAACAATCACAGAATAAGAACATTTTTAGGAACATTATTATGGCACTCATTGAGATAGATTAAAATGAGGAAATCTGAAGGCAGGTGGACTCCCAAAGTGTTCTTACAGTTTTGGAGATGAGTAGCTTCCAACCTGAAGTTGTGGAGGCAGAATGAACAGAAATAAAAATCAAAGAACTTGAGATTACTCAATATTTTGGATGATCTGGGATCTTGACTTCTTTGAATTACTCCTCAATGCCCATACCATGGGTAGTATTACTACCAGTACTCCATAATTCTTTCTCATCTGTTTTTACTCTCCTTGGCAATGTCTGTAGCACTCTTCGCTGCTGCTCTTTATCACAGTTGCTACCCATAGTTACCCTTGTGAATAATTATTTTTTGTGGAGTTTTTGCTGCATGCTTGCTCTGTGTTTTGGAAACAGGTTATAAAGAATAGTTTTTACCATTTAAAGAAGTAATTAACCCTTACTATAAATTACTGGGTTTTTAAAAATACTTTTTCCTATCTTCTTTGCAATGGAAACTGTGGCCTATAGTTCATGCCTGTGGCGTAAGGAAAAATATGCATAGGAATTTCCTGTGTATGATGAGAGGTGAGCAAGGCTGGGGAGTGAAGAGGTAGAAAGAGGGCATTGGGACACCAGACTTCTCTCTCTGGAGACATTTCCTGAGTTCCAGAGAGAGATGAAGGATGAAGGACTAGCTCTCTGTCTCTTGGAGAAGGTAGTGCTTACTCTTCTTTTTGTGTTTTTGTCCTTCTTTCCTTCTGTCTTTCTGTCTTGTCCTTCTTAGTTTCAGTCATTCTTTGTGTTTTCATCTGCCTCTTCCCTCCCACCTTCCCTCCCCTCTTTCTTTTCTTCCTATCTTCCTTTCCTTCCTTAGAATCCAACTGGTGTATAGCCACTTTGGCCAGAGAAGTTCTGGTTTGAACAGAATCACAAGACCAGTTTAATGAAATTGAGTGAGCAGCTCCAGAAACACCGTACAAACTATTTCTGGTTTCTTTTAGTTAACTTTTCTTGAGCATATGAATTCACAGAGACCTGTTACCCGTTTGAAGATGTAAACCCTGAACCGTTTCATTTGGTCTTAGAGTAGATGCTATGGTTTGGATGAAGTGTGCACAAAAGGCCCAAGTGTTAAAGGCTTGTCCTCAGCTTGGTGCTGTTAGTAGGTAGTGGAACCTTCAAGAGGCGGAGTTTGTGGGAGATCTTCTAGTCATTGGCAGCATGCCCTTGGAGAGGATAGTGGGACCCCAGTTCCCAGTTCTCCTGTCTTTTGCTTCCTGGACATGAGGTGAGTGATTTTGCAATATGCTCCTGCCATGGTGGTCTGCCTTGCCAAAGGTCCCAAAACAACTGGGCCAATTGATCATGGACTGAAACCTCCAAAATTGTGAGTCAAAATAAACCTTTCTCTTTTATGTTGATTATCTCAGGTATTTGTTACAGTACAGAAAGCCAACTCACACAGTGGATGCTATAGAGTTTTTGATCAAGAACACTCTTCATAAAGTCTTTGAAGTATGAATATTCAAAAAACTGTTTTTACATCTGGGCGCCGTGGTGTAAACCTGTAATCCCAGTGGCTCAGGAGGCTAACGCAGGAGGATCGTGAGTTTAAAGCCGGACTCAGCAAAAGTGAGGCATTAAGCCTTTTTTTTTTTTCACTAAGCAACTCAGTGAAACCCTGTCTCTAAATAAAAATACAAAATAGGGCTGGGGATGTGGTCTAGGGTCACAAGTGCCCCTGAGTTCAATTCCTGGTACCTCCCCCCCACACACAAAAAAATGTTTTTACATATTAATACTGGATGGCACACACTATCCACCAAACAAGTACACCAGAATCAATCTAAACTTAAATACTAATAAAACTTTACTTCTTTCTCATTTTTTATGAAAAGATTAATAAAACCCTGGCATTTTTTTTTTTTGCATTTTTGTGGTTTGTTCTGCTTATCTCACAAGGTTCATGAATCTTTGTTGCAGATGCTTCTGTTTAGAAAATTAACAAAACTCCTTTAGACCATCATTACACCTATTTCTGATACATGAGCATGCTAATTCATTGGTTGTCCAAGTGTATTTCACTAGGGCTAGACATTTCTTAGATAACTCAGTCCTCTGGGCTTTTATTACATTTTATAATAAATTCAGATTAGATTTCCAAATTTAATTTAACAACAAAAAAAATAAAAGCAGAATACACCATTTTTTAGCTGGAGTTATAATCAGTATTTCACATAAATAGCATTCAGCCTTTACTTTCCTGAAGATGATGTTCTTTTGATCTCAATTGATCTCCCAGATGTATCTTTTTAGTTTAAAGTTCACCAATTCATATTTTGGATATATTTTAAAATCTAGGTTAATACTGATATGAATTAACATATTTCATTTCTATTCCAATGAAAGAATTTTGGCATGTATATGTGAAAATAACTTCAATTTGGTAAAATGTAGGAACTATGTGGTGGAATGGAGTCATAAAAATAAACAAATTAACCAAGCAAATATGTACAATTATCTTTCATTCATCAATGTTTATGTCATAGAAGTGGGTGTAATGGAAACATTTCCAGATTCAGATTTCACATGCTGTTTGACTCAGTAATCAGAGGAGCAAAGGAATTTTGAATGGAAGTATCATACTTCCCTGGGTTTTCATAAAGGTATGAACCAGGTTCCTAAATAAATGTTCAGAAATTTAATTCCTGGGACAGTTAGACTTTCATATTAATTCAGACATATCCAAAATGAAGAAGTTCATTTACTTGAACATACTTTGAAGGGTTTAAAGAAATCTCAAAATCTCAGTGGGTGGAAGGATTGAACATTTAGTCTCTGGAAGATGCATTATGACTTTTAGTGAAAAGAAATTATTCAAGTTTTAGAGTCCTCATTCCCTTCTTTACTCTCTTAATTATTTCATATAACTATATATAACTGTATATAACTGAGAAAAAGTGTATAACTGAGAAAAAGTGCTTTTATTAATCAGTGATTTATTTTCCTACCTTCAAAATTATTTTCACAGTCACAAGTGAGTAAAATTCCATATTTTCATATCTTACTGTAGTTTTAATACTTAGGAGGAACATCTGTTTCAAAGAAAAAAATCAAGGGAAATCACAAAATTAGATGAGTAACCCTTAGTTTTATCCAATTAATTCAGTTTCTTATTTCACATCAATTTGAGATTTTGGAACAAAGAAAATTCCATGTGAAAATGAAGAAAGACAATGCCTTGTATTCAGAATTTAGCCAGTTTTAAAGCAAGCTGCTCTTCAGACTAAAGCATCATCACATCTTACCATGCTGCCCTAGTTCCAAAGGTATTTCATAGCATCTCCCCATCCATTAGGCAAAGACTACTGAATGCTCCATTATAAAGAATGAACATTTTTAACAGCTTTTACTTGAATTACCATGACAGGTACTATAGTGCAGTGTTGTTAATCTTTTCCTAAAAGCTTAATGTTGCTATTTAGTTGTTTACTAATAAATCAAAGAAAACATGTCTTGTCATTTTAAATTAGACATAGATGGATGAATCTTTAGTGTCTTTGGAGATGGAGAAAAGGTCCTACAGGAAAAGAAATAATCATTTGCCTAAATAAAAAGTATACAGACAGTCTCTCCCCACCCTGACATAGACAGACAGACAGACACACACACACAGACACAGACACACACAGATACACACACACACACACACTGCCATAAGTTCCATACTTATAGAAATTGAAATTAGAAGAAATCACACACATAAAAACACTGTCTACTCTAAAGAAGTAGATCTAAATATTACTCTACCTATCAATCATCTATCTTTGCATTCATTGTTTATTTAGGCCTCTTGTTTGCTTCTTCCTTGCAAGTCAACCAGAATAGAATACTTCTTGACAATTTTGCAGTTTTTAATCTCGTGGCTTTCTAATCCCACTCCAGAGTTTTGTATTCATTTTCTTTGGATGTTTATTTCTTTAAAGTTTTAGACCAGACTACCCTTAATTTCCTGAAAGTTTGTTTTTCTTAGTTTTTTAAAAATTAGTCTGTTTGGTTCTGATAATTTGGTATTGGAAATTATTTCTAGGAAATGAGATAGTATTCACATTTAGGCTAGTTTTATTTCTGTATTCCTTCCCAGTGCTTTGTGGTAATTGATGCTGAATAAATACTTAATGAAATGGTTGCGTTAGTGAGTGAATGAAGCAAAAAAAGAGCAATTTTGGAGATTTGAGTTATGATGCCACAAGATATTCAAATCTAGATTTTCCTGAGTTCTCAACTGATAAAATTCTTCCTTTTTATTGTGGATGATGCACAACTAGAGATACAATGTATTTTCATATAACCATATATGCACTTTTTCATATAAGCCTAATTTTGTGTAACTCAGTTATTTTTTCAATCCACCAAAAAACAATATAAAATTGAAAAAGAGATTAAAAGAAGAATATTTATCCAGAAGCCCAGGTATAATTCTGTTTTTCTTTGAATTATTTTGTAGAGTCATAGACAAAGTTTTGGCCTAATAATTACATAATAAGCTGGTGCCTTCCCAAGTTATTAAGTTTTTAGAGTAATTTTCTGTGTTTATTGGGTTTCATGAAATGTTAATGTTGGTTATGAACTATTCAAAACCTCCAGGAATTTCAGCATTTCTCTGGTATTCACTAATCAAGAAGATTTAAAAGTAAACACATTGAACAGAATAAATAACAACAGGAAATAAATATTTTTATCATTTCCAAATTTGTTGTTATTGCTAATGATAGCTTCTGATAACCTCTTGATATTATTGGACACTTGACAAAACAACTATACTAGCAAATTTTTTTAATAAACACAAACTGTGTAAATTAGTTTACAAAACAAAACTATTGGTAAAACAATAAATTACCCTCCAAGTTTAGTGATAAGAAAGAAATGATAATTAGAAACATATAGAAGTTTTAAAGTATGTTTTAAATTATCTTGCTTTCAGTTCTAGCAAGCCTTGGGTGATCCAGGTCAGAAGGCAATGAAAGACCTGATCTCTCCTAATCCCTGACTCAGGAACTCAGGGGATGAGTGGGATGGGTTTGGGTTGTGTGCTAATACTTCTTTCTGGGATACCAAAGAATCCATTCTTTATGTAAATGAAGTGGTTTTACTTTCTCCTTTAGAAACATCTAGTCTGATTAAAGTTATAGGAGGCCAGGAAGAGTGTTCAAAAATAGGAAGGATAGGGTGTCATGCTAAAAAAAAATGCTACAGGATTCAAGAGGGAAAACAAAATCTGTTGGTAATGAACAGTAGGAAAAATCCAGGCTTAGCATGATCTTGAAATCAGCTGGGAATACCATTTTAGGTCAAAGAACTCATAGCAAAGCACTTAAAGGAAAGTCCTTTAGTTTTCTTTATACCTGCTCTTTATATCCAGCTCCTTTCTGACAACTGCTGATGGTACCTTCAGTCTCCTTTTTACTATGGCTGGAAACTTCACAGATTTTCTTGTTTCTCACTTTTTACTCCATTAATATAGCCAAAAATTTACCAAGACCTGAAGAGTTAATTTGATATATTCATTCTTTTGTTTATTCAGTTATCTCTTGTCTAGTCTTTCTCTCCAGTGCTTCTCCATATTCCAAAAACCTAGCCTCTAAAATACTGCAAAATTAATATCCTGAAGCACAAATCTGCTAATGACCTTCTATTGAAGACTAAATAAAGAACACAGGGGTTCAAGCTATACTTAGCCTGATGTCAAGGTCCTGGTTGACTTGTTGATCATCATCCAACATTCTCAGATTTTTCCTAGTACTCTTTCATGCCACTTTTAACCATTAAGCTGGAAAGATCACCATTATACCATTACCAAATAACCACAACATTTTCCAATTATTTGGAGATTTTTTTCAGTTTGGAATGTCTGTCCTCTTATTTGTTTTTTTTGTTTGTTTTTTTGTTTTTTGTTTTTGGTACTGGGGATTGAACCCATGGGCACTCCACCACTGAGCCACATCCCCAGTCCTATTTTGTATTTTATTTAGAGACAGGGTCTCACTGAGTTGCTTAGGGCCTCACTAAGTTGCTGGGGCTGGCTTTGAACTCGTGATCCTCCTGCCTCAGCCTCCCAAGTGCTGGGATTACTGGAGTGCGCCACCACGCCCGGCAGTCTTATTTGTTTTAATAGTCATATTTGTCAGGATCCATTTCAAGCATCCTTTCCTTCATGGTGCTTATCTGACTCCTTTAGCTTAAATAAGTGATATTTCCCTCTCCTTTAAGGGCCGTGCTACAAATTTTATGGCATTTATCATGATTTACTTTTTACTATGCAGTCATTGTCATCGAAACCAACTCTCCCTGATTATAAACTGAAGATATGTTGAACTTTGTTTCTCAAAAGAAATATTATTTAATGCATATCAAATAAGTGGATAATGTATCCATGAATGTGTTTCCCTGTGAGGTTGGTGTGGTTGACAAAAAATAAATTTTCATAATTATTTTCCAAGGCTATAGGAACATAATCAATAAAAGTACTTTAATAAACAGTATATAATTTCAGAAAAATCACCTGGGCCAATGTCTCATTTTGCTATCTCACAATTTTAAAGGCCTTCCTATGAGGGCCTTTAAAAATGATTTGTGATTATTTTGTGTTTATTGCCACTTACTACATTTAAGATTTTGATTCTTTATTTTTTTTGTTACATTTGTCTTATCTTGGATTTTCTATTTTGTCTATTTCATTATTAATTTCATTTAAATATGGACCTTTCTTGCTAAAATGGACCACAAAGCATTTTGGGCTTTATTTATGAAGAATTTTATTCTAAGTATGATTTCAAAAGATAAAGATAATGAAATGGCATTTCAGGCTTACAAAACAGTTTGAATAAAGGTAGCTAAAATAAAAAAAAAAAATGTTAGGTTCACATGGAAGTTAATGTTTCTGTTTGCTTGACAAAGATAAAATAGTGAAAACAGAGAAATTCAAGACCAGAACATTGAGAAAGCCATATTGAAAAGCTTGTACTGATAGGTGCCTGAGACCTATGGAGGATTTATCAACTGAGAAATCAATTAATAAAAGCTCCATTTTCATTTGTATTCATGAGAGTGGTATGAAGGATGGATAATGCATAAGAAAAAACACAGATGAGCAGACAAAATAAAGTCTGTTGTGATGGACCAAGTAAGAGACAATAAGCTGGGTAAGAAGGAGGTCTGGGTTTTGAAGATGTGGCAGAAGTAGCTTGATATAAATAAGTTTTGATCCTCAAATGCTGCCACTTCTTTCTGGTGATTCTAGTATGGTGATAGCTGAGATGGGGAACAGAGGAAGGAAACTGTGAGAATTAATTCAGTTTCTGGCCCACTGAGTCTGAAATATTATGGATATTGCTATGTAGAGAATTGGAAATTCAGATGAAATTCGGAGGCAAGGGACTATAAATGTAGATGATGAAGTCATTGTGTAGATTTGAACATCAAAACCCAAGGAAAGGATAGAAGCAGAGAATTTATAGTCATAGGAAAAGGGGTGCAACATAAAATCATATAAAAACAGGCAAAGAAGGAGGAATTAATGACAGTAACTCAGAAGAAACACATGGGGTTAGGTAAGGGGTGGGAGCCGTGTGTTTTCCTAAGCAAATGTCTGAGGACCAAATCTGGAGGACAACTTTTTAGGAAATTTAATCCAGAAGGACAGCTAAGAAAGTTCAGGTAGAATGGAAATAGAATATCATTTGATTTTGCAATGATAAGGACTTAGTAGGAAATGATGAGCAAATGGTTCCCTTTGCAGATCTGGTAGGAACTGAGTTCCAGGACAGTGGTCATGAATTCATGCTCTTGATCTTGTCTATCTCATAATTAAGTGCTCAACTTCTCTTTTATTAAATTTTTATACATTTTTTTAAAAAATTTTAATTTGTTCTAATTAGTTACCCATGACAGTAGAATGCATTTATGCATTTTGATAAATCATACATAGATGGAGTATAATTTCTCATTTTTCTGATTGTACATGTTGTAAGATCATATCAGTCATGCAGTCATATATGTACAAGAGGTAATAATGTCTGTTTCACTCTACTATCCTTTCTATCTCCATATCCCTTCCTCTTCCTTCACTCCCTTCTACCTAAAGTAACTCTATTCTTCCATAGCGCTCCCCTGCCACTCTTATTTTGCATATCAGAGAAAACATTTGGCCTTTGGTTTTTTGGGATTGGCTTGTTTCACTTAGCATGATATTCTCTAGTTCCATCCATTTACTGGCAAATGCCAGAATTTTTTTCTTCTTTATAGCTGAGTAATATTCCATTGTATGTATGTGTGTGTGTGTGTGTGTGTGTGTGTGTGTATGCCACATTTTCTTTATCCATTCATCTGTTGAAGGGCATCTAAGTTTGTTTCATAGTTTAGCCATTGTGAGTTGAGCTGCTATAAACATTGATGTGGCCATATCACTATTATATGCTGATTTTAAGTCATTTGAATATAAATTGAGGTGTGGGATAGCTGGGTCAAATGGTGGCTCCATTACAAGTTTTCTGAGGAATCTCCATACTGCTCTCCATAATGATTGAACCAATTTGCATTCCCACCAGCAATGTATGAGTGTACCTTTTTCCCCACATCCTCACCAACATTTATTGTTGCTTTATTCTTGATAGTTGCCATTCTGACTGGAGTGAGATGAAAGCTGAAGAGTGGTTTTGATTTGCACTTCTCTAATTGCTAGAGATGTTGAACATTTTTTCATACATTTGTTGATCGACTATATATCTTCTTCTGTGAAGTGTCTGTTCAGTTCCTTAGCCCATTTAGTGATTGGATTATTTGCTTTTTTGGTGTTAAGTTTTTTTGAGTCCTTTATGTATCCTAGAGATTACTGCTTGATCTGAGGTGTCTGTGGTAAAGATTTTCTCCCAATCTGTTGGCTCTCTCTTCACATTATTGTTTCTTTTGCTGAGAAGTTTTTTAGTTTGAATCAATCCCATTTATTGTTTTCTAGAACTTTATTTTTAGTTGTAGATGGGCACAATACCTTTACTTCTTTATTTATTTTTATGTGGCACTGAGAATGGAACCCAGTGCTTCACACATACTAGGCAAGAGCTCCACTACCGAGTCACAACCCAGACCCATTTATGGAGTGTTGACTTTACTTCCTGTGCTTTAGGCGTCTTGTTCAGGAAGTCATATCCTAGGCCAACATGGTGAAGATTTGGGCCTACAATTTTATTCTAGTAGGTGCAGGGTCTCTGTTCTAGTGCCTAAGTCTTTGATCCACTTTGATCAACTTTTCTTTATACACTTAAAATTGTTATATATTCTCTTTCAGCTGTTTTATTTTTAGGCAAACATCGTATTTTTTTTTTTTGTTTAACCTCATAAAGCGTAGTCTTCAAAACTTATGTGGTTTGGGGAGCTCTCTAAAGAGCTTCAAACCTTTCATACCTCATTTTGCCTATGAGCCCATTATAGGATGGATAGAGACCTGATTATCTAAAGATCATGAAACCATTTTTCCTTACCTGTCACTAATTACAGAATTCTAGTAAGACCTTAAAGCCTGCAGGACTTTGTGGAAGGTTCACATTTGGTGTCAATTAACTTTCTTTGACCTCTGCTCATATTTTAACACCTTTCACAGGTTCTCTAAGAGCACATCAAGCATAGAGAATTGCTTGTAATGGATCCTGAAAATGAATTTAGTCTTAATCAACTTAATAGCTCTTTTTAATGTAGCCTGGTATAACCTAAATGTATACCTATAAAATCATTTAATTTAGAGATGGATTAGTCATTGAAGTGGTCAAGTTAATAAAAACACAATTAAAGCTAATTTGATCTCTTATTCAGACCTTCCATATGTGGGCTTATGAATCATAAAACAAGAGGCCAAACGAATTTGAATCCCCCCCCCTTTTTTTTTTTTAAATGCAGGCATTTAGACCAGACTATTCTTTCCTGGTATGTGTGTACACATGTGCACATACTAATTGTCCATACTCTTGGGTCCTAGAGCACTTTTTGTTCATTCTCTCTTATTTCATTCTCTATCCAGAGTTATATTTAATTATATGCATATCATTTTCCCTTCACTATGAACTCCATTAGAGTCTAGGTCAGATCTTTCTTTCTCTGTGGCCTCTACAGCAATCAACCTCATGATTTGATCCAAGAGCATAACTGCAAATGAGTTGTTAAACCCAACTAACATCTTACAGGGAAAAATTATTGTCTCTGTTTTGTATGACTGATTGAGATTTCTTACATCCTTGGGGATGTTTCTGAGTTGTCTTTGTTATCTTTTTACCTGCATCTAATACACTGCTTTGCTTATAGTAGGTGAATTTATAATACAACATGCAATTTCTTCATGTGGAGCACTGTGTGTGGCACTGGGGTGCACACAATGAGAAGATGTGATCACTTTGGGGTTAGTTCAAGGAGTAGGGCCAGCACATTTTCTTGAAAAAATGTTTGGGTACAATAGGAGCTGTAGGATTATAAGGCATGTAGTGGAGGTACAGTTATCAAATGCTAAAATGTCAAGGATCTTGAGAGCCAGCCTAAGTGGGGGCCTAATCTGCAGATAAAAATACTTAATTTGATCAACAATTTTAAAATATTGCATGTTTGTTAATTTCCAAATATTTTCACATGTAGACTACAGAAGAGACTGGGATATTGGCTCATTCCACCTTTATTCTTTTTACCTTGAGGTTTAGCTGGACATTTAGCTACTTGAAATAAAAGTCTGTTTCCCACCCTATTACATTTAAGTATGAGCATGTGACAAAATTCTGACTTATTTATGTGAGTGGAGTTTTTCAGCATTTTGGGAAAGCTAAAGGGATGTCTCAGTTGAAAGGGTCCAGTCTTTGGTCCTTCTGTCTTCATCCTGTTTATTATACCTACATGATAGCTAGAGCTTTGGAAGCCATCTTGGATTATGAGGTAATCAAGTAATACCCACACATTGAATGCTGAAGCAAAAAATAATAATCTAGGTCCCTGATGGAGCTGCCTTATCAGCCCTAGGCTGTTGGTTTCATGACTTTCTTACATAAGAGAGAAAAACCTTGTGTAAATTTGATTGGTTTTAGAATTTCACATGAATGTGCCCAAGTGTAACCCTAACTAGTACAAGGGCTATTTAAAACATTTTGTTTTAATCCTCTTTGAGACACAGAACTATATTATAGGCATACTAGGTCCCCTTAAGGCATTAGCACGTGCTTTAATTTCTTGGCAGTTAAAATGAACTGAGCAAGGATATTATCATTCACAAGATTGTTGACTCTGGCTACAAAAATAAGTTTTCACAACAAAATATCTTTTCTTGATTTTTGAATGTAAGCAGCATCTTATAAATGAAGGTTACATATGTAGTAAAGAATGGGTCTCAGAGTCCCCCACCAGTGCTGTGACATGGATAAGGAATCTTCACATCTGAAAAAAAAAGGGGGGTTGTATTCTTCTGCCTGGCTGATTGTGAATATTAAATGATTAAATGAGGTAACATAAGAAGTAACATATGTTAGTTCTTATTTCCCCCTTTTCTTTTACTAAGAACAAGAAATTGGAAAATTATGAAATAAGCCAGGCTGCTTCAGATAATTAAAAGAAACATTTTGCCTGAGAATTTCTATTGATATCTTTCTTGGTATTAGCATTGCATGTCAAGTCATATTTTTGATCTTTCAAAATATCCTTGCTTACTTCCTTCTGCACTATAGAAAAATTTTGTTTTGAAATTATTACTAAAAAGATATCCTTTAGTTATGATGCACATAAAAACTGATCATTTTTCTTTTTTCCTTAAAATTTAGAATGATTCAATGTCAGTAGTCTAAGGCTCTTCTCAACGGGTTGTCATTAATACTGATTACTGTTTTCTTAACTAGCTTCCTCATCTGATTCCATATGGAATTATAAATGGTATAGCTGATTTATTGGTATTTAACTTTTAAAAATATATATTATGTTCCTGTGAAATTTTAATTATCATCTTATGATAGTCCCAGTTTTATAATTCTAACACAAATATAAACAATGTCTTTTTAGATGTATTTCTAGAAGTGTTCAGAAGTACGTTTTTCTTAAGATTTAAATTCATATGGCTATCAATGTATAACAGGTGGTAGCAGAGAAGACAGCCATACTAAATTCATTATTTTCATCATATATTTAATATTTTGAAATTAACTAATTAATTTTTATAAATAAGGAAAGTAGAGCAGAGTCTGGTACAGATTAGAAAAATAGAGGATGATATGAATAATTAACATATGGGTTTCAGAAGAGCTCTTCATTAATCATTAGCAACTGTTATAAATATTTTAGATTTTTATTAAAAATCTGATGCCAAACATTTTATAATTTGCATGTTGAGGAGTGAGAGTGGTACTCAGGAAATGTTTCATAAAATGAATTCAGAATCAGCTAGAATTTCAGAACTGAACTTACGAACTTTTGTTCACTTAATCAATAGTAGACTATATCATGTGAATAATTGTTCCAAGTAAGCATAAAGATCATTTCTGAAATCTTGGTTTGGTTTTTGTTGTAAATATGTTGTAAGCTCTCTACAAAATACAGATTAACATGATGTATTAATTTTTCTTCAAAAATTATCATAGAAGTATCCAAGTTATACTTATTTAAATCTTATTGTTAAATAATCATAAGGTGCTATCATGAAAAAGATCAAAATCATCATAAGGTAATTATAAAGAAAGTCTTTGGAGAGTAGTTGCTTTCAGGATAAAGAGACCTATCAGCATGGCTTGCCAACTTTTTATGATGAGCGTCTGCCTTTACCTTCTCTTACTTCCTCTCACACTGTACTTAACCATCCTGTATTACTTATGCTTGCCCTAAGCCAAGGTGCTTTCCCAATTGGTGGTCCCTCTGGCCATAATTATCCCTCTTCCATCTTTCATTCTTCCTTCTCCTGGGGGGTTACATCTCATGCTCCTTAGTGTCAGCTGAGAGGTTACTTCCTTCGCAAGACTTGCCTGATTCTCCCTGTAGCCCAGGTTAGGAGTCCTGCCTGTGTGACTTCAAAGTGCCCCGTGCTTCCCTACCACAGCAACTACTGTGTCTACTCTACTGCAGTTGCCTCTAAATCCACCTCTAGACCATAAGAAAATTTACATACGCACACACATACACACACACACACACACACTCACACACAATTGGCAGATATAGAAGGATAGATAGATAGATAGATAGATAGATAGATGATAGATAGATAACAATATAGAAATAGATATTGATATAGATATATCTGCACCCACCCCACTCCCAGGGTGCTATTAAGAAGCTGGGCCTTTGGGAGATCATTAGGCCATTCATGTGATTATTACCCTTATAAAAGCAGCCTGAGATAGCTCCTTTGTCCATTTCATCATGTGAGGGTACAGTGAAAAATGCCACCAATGAAACAGAGAGCAAACTCTCACTAGACACCAAATCTCCTGGCACTTTTCTCGGACTTATCAGCCTCCAGTTGTGTAAAAAACAAATTTCTGTTGTTTATAAGATACCCAGCTTATGACCTTTTTTTGTTATAGCAGCTTGAACAGATTAGGATGCAAAGTAAACCTATGTCTATCAGGGTGCCGACACTTAGTAAACACCACGAATGAATGAAAGTGAAGAAAAGGTGACATCTTCAGCTTAAAAGCATAGATGCATGTAAAATACTAACTCTGACCACATTTGTTCCCTTTTATTGAACTGGACTACAAGAAGGCCAATTCAATTGTAATTACCTTTAAGAATAAGTGCAGGCTATTGTTCGAACTCTTTATTTACAGTTTTGGACCCAATCATGAAGATGACTGTGGTGGTCAGAATGACATCCGCACAGCATTATGCTTAGGCTGCTCCATTTAGATAAATATCAGGACATATTAAAAGTACATAATTTATCAAGGTTAACACTACTAAATTACAAATATTAATTCAAGTGCTTTATAATGAATGACGAGATATTTAAAAAATTAAGATTTAAATAGAAGACGTTGATAGCAGAAAAATTTACATGGTTTAAGAATTAAATTTTTAAAAAACCCTTATCTCAGCATTACCTCCATTTTGTATTTTGGATTTACAGATGTTTAATTGCACTTAAAATAAACTTGAGGTAAATGTAGGAGACTAAACATACCACAAAGAAATTGCTAGACTTTCTTTTCAAAGTCTAAAGTAGCTTTTCTCTCCTTTCTATATTTATCCTTCAACAGTAATAATAAAATAAGTTGGAAGAGTTGAACTATGTAATCACTCCTCCCTGGCTCCATTTAAGCAACCCTGTCATCTAGGCCTGTCTCCAGCCCAGAAGGAGGCTGAGCACATTTTCAGGCTGCCAGGCCATCAGGTGGAACACTGAAGTGGCAAGGCCACCAAAGGTGACATCCAAGTCCAATGTATAAAATCTGTTGTTGGGAACCCGCACACATTCCCAAGGCCTTTTGTGTTTGTTGAGAAATCTGGAGGCAACCCTTCATCTAATTTGTTTTTACTTTATTTCCCTTTCACTTTGTTCTTCTGCCACCTAACTCTGTCCATATTTATTTCCTTTGCATTTTCTGTTACTTTCTCTTTGCTTTTATTCCCCAAAAAACTGCGTGACCCATAGCACATTATTGCTCTGTAGTGAGTGATGTATGACTACTGCCTAAAAGAAATAATGAACAAAGAGATCTAGAGTATATCACAATAACTATAGCTAATAACAATATGTTGTGTACTTAGTGATTGAGAAAAGAATAGATCTTAAATGTTTTCACTGTAAAAATATGGTAAGTATATGAGATAATGCAAATATTAATTAGTTTGACTTAGGAGTTCCACAATGCATACATATATGAAAACATCATGTATACCATAAGTATATACACATTTTTATTTGTTGATTAAAATTTTTAAAAAAGAACAACCACCTGCCCTCTATGGGCTATAGATTTGATGACAGAATCTGTAGCCAGGGAATTTAAGAATGATTTAAAAAAATATACAAACCAATTCAAATAAAGAAATAATTCTATTGATTTCTCCCTCTTACTAGCTCACTCCTGTGTATTTTGTTCTGAGAAACTGATCCTTGGGTCAAGAGAGCCTTGGGTCAGAGCAGCTGCTGCAGATCAAGAGGAGAGTGAATAGTAGCAACTGCACTAGAGAACATGGCTTGGAGGCACTGCATATCTGTCTGGTGAGAGAGTTTGAGGTGAAGAATAGGACAAAGACCAGGGAGAGAGGTTTTGGGCATGCTCACAGCAGTCCTTGAATGGCAAAGTGGTGTAACAAGAATGGTTCCCTCCAGCTATTTTACAAATCCAGAGTTGGGAAGGAGAGCTGGGGACTGTATTCAGTCATCTGCTGTCTCTGCCAGGGCACTACTTGCTCAGATTAAGTGTGCTTGACCCCAGTCTCAGGGGCAGCTTCTTTGACTCCAGTACACAGGGGGATATCAGAGGAATTGCTTCAAGGGCTGAATATTTTGTCCCTGTCTGTGATATAACAAAAGCCCAGCCAGGCACCATGGTGCACGCCTGTAATCCCAGCACTTGGGAGGCTGAGGCAGGAGGATCCTGAGTTCAAAGCCAGCCTCAGCAATTTAGCAAGGCCCTAAGCAACTCAGTGAGACCCTGTCTCTAAATAAAATACAAAAAATAGGGCTGGAGATGTG
>JAJEJO010000122.1:1000410-1036237 GCA_020662805.1 Glaucomys volans | reverse complement strand
TGGAATCAACCTAGATGCCCTTCAGTAGATGAATGGATAAAGAAACTGTGGTATATATACACAATGGAATATTACTCAGCCATAAAGAAGAATAAAATTATGGTATTTGTAGGTAAATGGATGATGTTGGAAACTCTTATGCTAAGTGAGATCAGCCAATCCCAAAAATCCAAAAGCCGAATGGTCTCTCTGATATATGAATGATGATGCATAATGTGGGGGGGAAAGATGGCAAGAATGGAGGAAAGATAGCTAGCATAGAGGGAAGGGAGGGGTGGGGGTGGGTGGGGGGTAAAATTAATAACAGAATGTGTGACAGATACCATTGCCCTGTGTACATGCATGAATGCACAGATGGTGTGACTCTACCTTGTGTACAAACAGTGAAACAATAGCTGTACTCCATTTGTGTTCAATGAATCAATAAGTAAATTAAAAAAAATAAAAAAATAAAAAATAAATAAATAAAATCATTACTTGTTCTTTTTGATTATATCTGATCATGGCTATAAAAAGAACGTAGTGTTGAATGTAAAACAAACTTTTCTGATTTGACAGGTCCATTGGCTACACAGCATATAAGTAATTGAGACAGGAACATTTACTGGAAATAGCTTTTATCATTTACAAATAGTAGTGATTAATTAGCCCAACAAAGAAATATAGCATAATTAATGCTATTAAACAAAATGTATGTTTCCAAATATCTGGGAAAATTGTATAATTAAAATTTAAACTGAAATTGTGTCCTTTTCTTTTGGTATTAGATGTTCTTTCAGTTGTCATGCCCTACCCATATTTTCTGATTTAAAAAAGTAAACTAAAGATGTTTCAAACCTCTGCACTTCTTTTCCTTTGATGAAGTGGCTTATATTTAGCTTGTGTTTATGTGGTGGTTACCAGGTTCCAGTGTGACAAAAATTCCTACTACAAAACACGTGTCACTTTGATGAAATATATAATTAATCTCAACATAATATGAAAATCCCAGATATAGTTACAAAAATAGGCAATAGAATGAGTGAATAATCAACATTTCCATGGTTAAAACCATGTCATCATTTCCATAATGAGTCCCTATTTCAAAAATTATAACTTTACCAAAGGATTTAATATCAAGATTTAATGGCTTGAGCTCTTAACCAGAGCAATTTTTAAAGTCATTTTTCCCATCCTGATTTGATATTTCTCAGCATCATAAAACTATGGAAGGAGGACTAATTTCTTTATTTCAACTATCTCTTAAAATACCTATTGTTATTGGTACACATCTGTGTGAAATAGAGAGATGAACAACAAAATGGGTACCTCACCACTACTCACGGGGGAAAGAATTCATCCAATTTTGAGACTCTGGGTTGGACTCCAAACAGCACATTTCCTTTCTTGCTAAACCTTTCTCTCTATCTATACTTTCTCCAGACAACCTGCCTGCTATGGGTTGGAAGAGGTATCCCCCAAAAGCTCATGTATGAGACAATGCAGAAATGGTCAGTGGTGTTAGATTGTGAGAGCTATAGCCTAATTATTGGGTGAATACATTTGATGGGTTAATAATTCAAGCAGATTAATGGTAGACAGGTAGGGCATGGCTTGAGAAAGTAGGTCAATGGAGTGTGCCTTTGAGATTACAATATCTCTGGCTCCTTGCACTCAAGTTCTCTCTGATGTCTGGTTGTCAAGAACTGAGCAACTTTTCTCCACCACACTCCTCTCCCATAATGTGCTGCCTCACTTTGGGTCCAGAGTCCACAGCTATGGAGTTGGCCAGTCATGGTCTGGACCTCTTAAACAATGAGCCAAAATAAACTTTTCCTTCACGAAGTTGCTCTTGTCAGGTCTTTTGGTCACAATGATAAAAAGCTGACTAAAGCACTTTTTGTTTCCCTATTTCAGAGTCATCATTCTGTGAAGCTATTTTCCTCCCTTAAATTCTCTGAAGTGAATGGGTATCTCCCTTAAACTTAAACTAGGAGGCCTTTTCTGTAATTAACACTCTTTTGTTGGGTTTTTTATTTTTTATTTTTTTGGTACCTAGGAGTTAACTCAGGGGCACTTAACCACTGAGCCACAACCCCAGCATGTGTTGTTAATTTTTAACAAATATTTTCTTACTTGTTCCTGCTCTTGAAGACAGGAGCTTAGTGGGTTTATCCAACTTTAAATTACTAGTAATAGTGCATGGCCTTATAGGTCCCATAAATTGGAATTGAACTTTTCAATTTTTGTCTGTTCTCTTTTGCTCCTCTGTCCTTAGTGTTATCATAGTACTTTGTTCAGATCATACCCATTTGAAGGACTCTCTGCCCTCAGAACTTCTGGAAGGAAGGGTCTGTAAGACCTAATTTTGTGTTTTGTCATTGATCCACATCATGTATGAACAAAAGCTAATATAAAACAAACTTCCATGACTCTGGCCTAATCTTAACAGCTGCTTGGACTCTCTCAATTGGCTTTCACTCAGTTGTTGCTGGACCTAACCTCAGCACGCTGATCTAACATCTCATACCTGACCACAGAAGGTTTCTGTGGTATATACCATGTTACCTTCTCTCCACAGAGGGGGAAATTGGGCAGATACCAAGACTTATTCATCTCTTTTATTTTGTGGTACTAGGGACTGAACTCAGGGTGCTGTATCACTGAGTTATATTCGAAGTCCTTTTTATTTTTCATTTTGAGACAGGATATCACTAAATTTCTGAGGCTGGACCTTGAACTTGTGATTCTCCTGCCTCAGCTTCCCAAGTTGCTGGGATTACAGGTATGTGCACCATTCCTCTATGTATTCTTGGAACTAAGGACATAGAAAATGCTCACTAAATATTTCTTGATTAAGTGAGATAATTCATAGTGATTAATTGAGGCTTGTTTGGTATTCCTATCAATTTTTATAATGAGTAGTTAGAATTAGGTACTCTCTCTCTGTCCATGGGGGCAGAATAAATGAGAATTAAATGCATGATTCTATCTGTATTAGCTCCATTCACCAACCAAATGAACTCACCATGTACAGACTGTTCTGCAGAAGGTGTTAATTCACAATGATTCAAATTAACATTAATATTTGCAGACATTGCCTTTCATTTATATTAACTCATTACTTTATGATAAAATAAAACTGAGTTAAATATTACTACATGCTAAAGAAATTAAAAGTGGTTATGTTGTACAGCAAGCCTTATAAGGCATTAATCTTCATTACCAATGAGACATTTGATAATTTCTTTAAGGATACACCACTTGAGTCACCAGATTCTTCAAGGGGAAAGAAAGACTTTGATAGATAAGCAATTGACATATTGCTCATGATAGATTTCTAATGATAGATTTAAGAATGGAGTCCAAGAAAAACTAGAACTCTGTTTGGAGTAGATTGAACTGATGGTCCAAATTTTTCATATCTTCCTGTCATCATGTATTTTGCTATCACTCTCCCATACTGATCTTAAACTTGGCCACATGAGACAGATAATCTGATTAAAGAAGTGGCTTGAAAAGTGTTTGTGCATTTCTACTTATTCACTTGAACTCTTGCCATTATCAGGAGAATACCATCAGGATAGCCTGTTGTGAGGTTGTTATGTGAGGTGGGTTGAGATCAGAGTGGTGCTAGCTGAGGCCATCTCAGATCAGTCAATGCCCGTTCACCACCAACTTACTGAGCACACAAGTGAGCCCCAGCCTAGATCAGCTGATTTTAGTCCTGATTAGTTGAACTGCTCAGCAGAGCCATAGCTTTGTGAAAAATAATTAAGGGTTGTTTTAAGCCAAATAACTTTAAGGTTGGTTTGTTAGTCATATAGTATCATTATGGTAAGAGATGATTGATACAGTGGCTTATTTTCTTGTAAGACTATGTGACGTCTACAGTTAATTTAAGAATGCATAATGAATTTAGACTGTAAGCTCTTTAGTAATGTCAAGTAGAGGGGAGACCTCCAGATAAAAGGTTGAACTGGAAATTAAAGTAAATTCATTTTCAGAAGGAATAAAACAATGAAAGAAGAGAACATTTTCAGTCAGTCAGTAAAATATAGGCTGTGGAGACAAACTGTGGGCTTGAGTTTTGGTTTCAAACCTAAATAGTTATGTGACCTTGATCAAGTTACTTAATCTGTTTCCTTTTCTCATCTGTAAAACTATGGCTGATGGCAGCGAAAATTACATAAAGAGATACATAGATGTACTCAGAGGAGTTTTGACACAAAATAAGCTGTCAATAAGCTTATTAGTGTACAGAGGGGGAAATCAGAAATGAGCAGCATCAAACCACTCTATGTGACAAGTTTCAGAGTAGAATGTAGGACTTCAAATAGTGTTCTGAACATCATTGATTGCTTTTTTCCCTGGATTTTAAAAAGGCTTATATCACTTGCAAATATATTTAACAATATAGTAGGTCTTAAGGAAAACAAACCTTGATTCACATTTTATGACCGTGCCCAAGCCATGGAGGCTTCCTGGAATTTAATTTTGTTATCAGTAAATGAAGGCCTGGTTGAACAAGATGATCTCACAGGAACTGCACACTTTCTAAGCTCATATGTCAAGCCTATACCTTGCTATCACAGTATCAAAAACAAATGACTGATCTCATGTCACAACTATAGATGATTGATTTTCATAATACTTTAATAAAGTTTACATGATAAGATCAGCATTGATGACATTTTAAGCAAAACTACATTGTTTTATACAAAGAACATAATACATGTTGCTGATGTCTCCTGAGGACTGACATTAGGCCAGACACTTAAGTAGATACTGAGGACTTATAGATTCAAGCTCATTTCCATTTTTAGTACCTATGATCTAGTGTGAAGTTAAGAAGCAAAGACAACAGGGATAGCAGAAAGAGGGGAAAAAAGTCCTACTTCTTAAAATCATATTTTGTCCCTCAAAAAACATGGTTCTTTCTGATTAATAAAAGATAAGAACTCAGATTATTTTTTTGAATTTATAGCACTAGAACATAAATTATGATATCAACTTATTTTATTATTTTCCATAAAAGTAGAAAATGGAAAAAAATTATCCCTAAACAAAATGTTGTTTATGCCTAAATAAAAATAAGGTGGTTCTTATTCAGTTGTCCCTCAGCTATGTACCCAGCCTTGCCCTGCAGAACTCTGCCAACAGAAGGCTCAAGAGTAAGAGAGAGGAGAGAGAAGGGCCATGCTCCTTCCTGTTCCTTTGAGCTTCCTACTCTGGTGACATCTAAATTTAGTTTACAGCTTTTGATGTCTGCATGAAGAGACTCCAACCAACTGAGCAGCATAGAAGCCTGAGTTTCATCCCACTAAAATTTTAATGCTTTTGACTTCTACTTTTGTTCCTGCTCCCTAGGCCCATAGCTGCCTTTTACAGTTCCTGTTTCTGAGATATCTTACAGTCCTCTTTGTACTTCTCCAATTATTATATAGTTATCAATTTTCTATCAATTAGTAATTCTGCTCAATTTTCTAGGCACAAAAACTGGTATAGTTTCTGCCTTTTGAATGGACCCTACTGAATATATGGAATATTCCTAGCACTAAGAAGCTTCTTTATGTTCTTTTACTGCCAATACTCTAAAAATTGTAACCGCTATTGAACTTCACCTTTATTTCCTTTTTTCTCCTGGTTTGAGATTATTCTGCTCTTTTTCTAGTTTTTAAAGTAGATGCTGATTTCTAATCTTTCTTTGTTTCTAATATAAACACCTTATCCTATGATACTTTATTTCTCTTATGTAATGCACTAAGTACATCTTGAAAACTTTTGATATTTTTAAATATTTTGAAAATTTTTTTTGAACTCAGATGAGGTTTAATGTTGGGATTAAATGACAACATCAAATTTGGGGATTTTTTCAGATGTTCTCTTTGGATCCTTGTTAGTTTGATTTCACTGTCATGTAAGAACATACTTTGTATAGTTTCTATTCTTCAGAATATGTCAAAATTTCTTTTCTTTTTTGGCCAGAATATGGTTTATCTCAGGGACTGTTTAATGTACAATCGAATATATATTTTGATGTTTTTATGGTAGAATGTTTTATAATTGTTAATGAGTTTGTTGACACTGTTGTTAAAATGATCTAGTAACTTACTGGTTCTCTATTTGTCCTGCCAATTATTTAGAGACGATTGTTGAAATTCAAACTTTAATTCTGGATTTGTTTACTTCTCCTTTCAGTTCTATCAGGTTTTCTCTCATATATTTTAAAGCCCTATTGTTGGATGCATACTCATTTAGAATTCTTACGTCTTTTCAGAGAATTGATGACTTTGTCATTATATAATGTCCATCTTTATCTCTGATAATATTCCTTGTTCTGTAGTCTTATTTGATAGTAATATAGCACTCCAGCTTTCATTCTTTCTCCTTTTTTGGTACTGGGGATTGAACCCAGGGGTGCTTTACCTCTAAGCCATATTCTCAACCCTTTTTGTTTTATTTTGAGACAGGGTCCAACTAAATTTCTTAGGCCTCGTTAAGTTGCTGAGGCTAGACTTGAAATCACAGTCCTCCTGCTTCAGCCTCCTGAGCCATTGGGATTACAAGCATGTGCCACCACACCTGGCCATTCTGGCTTTCTTTTGAGTAGTATCTGCATGATACATATTTCTATTCTTTTACTTTTAACATATTTATGTGTTGATTTTTAAAATGGGTTTCTTGTAGACAGCATATAGTTGGGTCTTGCATTTTTATTTAATCTGACAATAATAACAATTTTTAAACTGGTAGTTTAGATGAACAAAACAGACACTTATTGAAAGAAGAAATACAAATGACCAATAAATATATAAAAAATTGTCAATATCATTAGCAATTAGGAAAGTACGAATCACAACTACACTGAGATTTCATCTCATTCTAGTCTGAATGTCAGTCATCAAGAACACAAACAGCAATAAATGCTAGAGAGGATGTGCAGAATAAAGGAATGCTTTTATACTGCAATCCCACTGTTGGTGGGATTGTCAATTAGTAAAACCACTATGGAAATCAGTATGGAGTTTCCTCCAAAGACTAAGAATGGAATCACCATATGACCCAGCTATTCCATTCCTTGGCATTATTTAATTCTAAAGAATTAAAGTGTGATCACTATAGCATACACATGTTTATAACAGCACAATTCACAATAGCCAAACTATGGAACTAGCCTAGGTATCCATCAATGGATGAATGGATAAAGAAAATGTGACACTCACACACACATACACACACACACACACACACACAAAACAGAGCTTTATTTGGCCTTAAAAATAAAATTATGTCATTTGTAGGAAAATGGATGGAACTTGAGACCATTATATTAAGTGAATAAGGTATACTCAGAGGGTCAAGGGTGGCATGTTTTCTCTCATCTGTAGAAGTTAGAGAGAAAAAAGGAAAAGAAAGGTGTGGGAAGGTTCAGTGGAGTAGAGAAAGGGACCAGGGGGAAAAAGGAGGGAAGGTAAAGGGGATATACTAGGGAATTATATTGGCCAAAGTATATTGTTCTATTGTATGTATGTACAAATGTGTAACAACAAATCTCACTATTAAATGCATCAATAAAAATATGAAAAAGTTTGTAGTTTAGCCCATTGCCGCATACTACGATTTAATGTAACTGGAATGTCAGTCATCCTGAGAGCTATTTTCTATTTTCTCCATTCTCCATTTTTTCTTTGTTATGCTTCTTCTTTTTTGGTCTTCTCTGGCTTAAACATTTTTATGATTGATTTAGTCTCTACTGATTCATTTATTATCTATTTATTTATTTTTAATTTTTATAGACTTCATTTTGATTCATTATACACAAATAGGGTACAACCTTTCATTTCTGTGGTTGTACATGATGTAGATTCATACCATTCATGTAATCATGTACATGTACATAGGGTAATGATGTCTGTCTCATTCCACCATTTTTCATACTCTGCCCCCTCCCCCACTCATTTCCCTTTTCGTAATCTAAAGTTCCTCCATTCTTATTATCTCTTAAAAAATCAGTGGTTTCCCTGGAGTCTATAATAAACATATTTAATAAATTTTACCTTTACTCCCTCTTCTGTGTCAGTTTAGGCAATTTCTATTGAACTGTTTGAAAATTATCTTGAAACTCACTGATTCTTTCCTTGGGTGTGTCAAGTCTGATGACAAACCTGTGAAAAACATTTTTTTTAAAAATTTGTGATTATATTTTTAATTTCTAGCATTTGCAGTTGATTCTTTCTTGTAATTTCTATTTCTTTTCCGAAATTACTCAACTGATCTTTCATTTTGTTCACCTCTTTCATCAGAGACTTTGACATATTAATTTTAGTTATTTTAAACTTCCCATCTGATAATGTCACCATTTGTATCATATCTGAGTCTGGTTCTGATGACTGTCTCTCAGGAAAGTGGTTTTCTTATTTACCTTTCTGTATACCTTATAATTTTTGTTACTGAAAGTCAGGCATCCTGGATTGGGAAGCAAGGCATTTTGTAGTTTGTATGCCTGGAAATTGGAATGCCTCTCCTTCTGTTAGACATAAAATGTTGGAGCTTTGAATTAATGCAGAGAGGTTCTTCTGGGCTTTTGGTTTGTTTTTCACATGGTTCCTGTTAAGGGTTTTTCTAGAATACCTTCGGTTGTTTTGCCAGAGGATTTCTTTTCCTTACTGGGTGCTTCTATATTAACTCTAGACCTTCCTTTGAGTTGTGCCTCAGAAAAAATTTCTTTCCATGCTCTTGGTTCCTCTCTGCTGTTCCTACCTTATTCCAGTGTTATTTGCTACTTGATACTTGTTGGTTTATCAGTAGTGGGTGCTTAGTGGAGCACTCTCTTGATCACATTAAACCTTAGTCTTAAGATGGCAAGATGGCATGGTGCTATGTTCTTGGTCTTGGATTATGAACTTCTCAGTGGTGCCCTTCAGACTTTAGTCCTAGGTCTTGCACAAAATCCTGCCATTCTCTCAGGGATAAGGTTTTTGTTGTTGTTGTTCCCTTCTCCCAGGTGCAATTGGTTTTCACCAGTGTGCAAAGAGTGACAGTGTGCATGTGCATGTGCAAGTGTGTGTTTAACTTATATTCATAGTTTAAGGCATTGATCTGTCGGGGAGATAGAGTCCAGGCAGGGTTCTGAGTTCCTCCTGCAGTGGCTGATCTGTACCAGAAGGAATACTTTCTTAAAACTATCTTCAGGTTTTTTCTGTGATTGCCCTTGGTTGATGGAGAAGCACCCTGAAGAATGTGTGGAATCCTTCAATTTTTTCATCTTCTAGGAACTTCACACCCTCTGCAGAGTGTACTTGGTTTAAACAACTTGCCAACTTCTCTAATTGAATTTTTACTGGTGCTCAGTTGCATCCATTTTAGGTAAGTCATTGCTTATGTCTCAACACTTTCTGTAGGTACCTGTCTTTTCTTAGATTTTGGGTAGTTGGTTGCTCTGCAAATTCAGCTTTCAACGGTTTCAAGAAAACTTGTGAATTTACTTGGCTCTGTTACATTATATGAGTGAAAATGACACTCTTTCCAGTTCTCTATATCCCTGGGTGAAAAGTAAATTTGATATTAATAAAGTATCATTGTAGAAATGATCAGAATTTCACATCTTCTTGCAAATTAACAACTAAGGGTTTTATGGGACCTAAAAAAGGAAGAGATGCACAAGTAGATGAAGATGTGTAATATTTTGTTCCTAAAATACTTGCAAAGAGCTTACTCTCACACTTGAAGCACTGCAACTGAAGGTAGGTTAGACTGCCAAATTCTTTAAAGTCATTTCAAAGCAATGAGGGGCTGATGTTCTCAATTCATGTGTTGCACAGAATTATCATTAAGGTATCATGTCATGGCTTAACTAACAGCATTTTTCTTCCTTAGTGGTTCATAAAATAATAGTGTCCCTTACAATTAATCACATTCTCTGTGCTGTTAGCAGTGGGGTGGGACTATGTGTAGACAGAATCATAGGTGACTTTCAGATTAGGTATTGAGACTTAAGTACCTGGAAAAATTAAATAAAAGTATTTGTGGAAGGCTGCCATATTGAAACTTTCTTATATGTGATTGTCTTAAAGTGAATTTATTCATGAGGTTACTAGCTATTATATTGGATAATGAGCAAAAGGGTTTTAATGGCTTGGAATGTATATCAGGTGTGTTTACAATGAAGAGAAATGCAGACTTAAAGTCTATGGGGTATATTCCTAAAGTGTTATTGGCACCAAGAAGGGCAACATGGAATGTGAGTGACTTATAGAGAAAGGAAGGAAAAAAGCTGCAAGATAAATGGATTAGTAGAGAGAAACAGGAGAGCATCAACAATTTTGTTGAACTAGATTCTAAGTATTAGCTGAGTTAGTCCTTTCTTTTTTTAGTCTAAAAATGTATATAAAATGAGCACAAATTTATGAGACTGAACTCTTAACCACATTTCCTAGGGGAATCAGACTACTCCTTTGAAAACCATATCACATATATCTAGGGAGAATTCTTAGATTTGACCCTGTTCATTCAGGTCTGTAAAAGAGAGATCACTGTATTGTGTGATTCTATATGTTGACTTCTTGAAACAAACTGGTTTAGAGTTAGAGAAAATATTTTTGAAAAGAGTTCTTCAGCATTTTACCAAATCTTTGTTTGCACACTCCTCTCTCAAAAACTCAGTAATTCTCAAGACAAAAGTAAAGTAAAATTGAAAAATGTGTAAAATTGAGGGTTCCATCCTTCAAAAGACATTTGATATTTTAAATTTACATTACAATGTTATATTTTCTCATTGATCCTAAATAAAATGTAAGTTTGTACATTTTACATGTTAGGGAATAAAAGTAGAGTAGGGGCCAGATAAATAATTGATTTCCTTGAGTTTAGTTAGCTTTATCATTCATAAAAATTCCAAGTGAAGAGATATGCCACATGCTAGTATATTTTTTGTAATGTATTTCTTTGGTAGTATTTTAAATAACAGGGAGTACCAAAAAACTGATCATTTTGTAGGGATTTAACCTCAGCTAGCTATTTTATAACCAATGCTTTATTCCAGCTCTATAATTAACATCTAAAATTAACATTTTCAACATGACTTTAAACATTAGAGAATCTAAGTGGATATAAATACTTAAAGTACTATTGCTTTGCACTTTTTAGGCCTTTCAAAATGGAACTAAAGGCAGTCTCTCTCCACATGAAATGTGGCACAGTACACGATTTGGAACTGTGTGATAGTTTTAAATATTTTTTATGCAATTGGGTATAACTATTTCCATATGTTTATAAAGAGTAAAGGAAGGTAGCAGTAGAGATGATGGAACATTCTGTGTCCCTCTGCAGTACTAGCCATATAGGTGAACAGGCTCCTTCTTACCGCTTTTCTATTGGCAAATAGAATTTATCCACTTTCCTTAGTACTAACCTGAAGATGCTGTTTAATGCACCATAAACAAATCTTATGAATTTTTTACATGATTAAAATGGTCATAACTATCCAATGTTTCTTGCTGATTGAATCTGCCACTTCTGTTTACTAGGAAAATAAATAACACATGTTTGCTCTCTTTCTAAAAGGTTCCTATTTATTCTGTGGTCACTTCCCACTTATAATATTTCCAGCTTAATTTCATAAAACAGCTTTTATATGACTTGAAAAAAAGCCCTTATTTTACATTGTCTTCAAATATTTTGCCTTTGAGTGCTGGACTTTTATTTGGAGAAACATTCAATCATTCGTTTTTCCCTTTTTCCCTTCTTCTCTTCTCTTCCTTCTTTTCTCTCTTTCTTTTCTTTCTTTTATTTTGAGACTAGTATTAGAGTTGGAATTTGAAAAGTGAAACAGCTGCATGCCTTGCATATGCATGCAAAATAGGCAGAATTCAGCGGTTTGTGATATTTTCCTCCACTATATTAGCAATGCTTGTGCCTAATTTATAGTTGTCAAACAAAGAAAAACAAGGTTTACAGGGCATTTATCTGTCAGAGGACTCATTAAGATGAATAGGCATGCATAGAAAACTGTCTAGTAAGGAAACTCCCATTGTTGCCACTTTTTGAAGATATGAATGCCATCAATGATGCTATTTGTGCCTCTCTTCCAATGATTTAGGGCCTGTATAAAGTTCAATGAACATGGCTAAATCATATCTTCAATAGATAAATTTCTAGTAATGTCAAGCCCTCTGTGTCATATGCTTGACATACATTCAAATTGAGAGTCAAAGCCTGTTTCTATGCCACCATGTTTGTATTAAAATATGAATCATCTTGGGTACATGCTTCAAGACTTAATATACCTCCTCTAAGAAGCTTACCTATTACCTATGTTGGATATGACTTCTATATGCTATGACATGTTCTGCCTTGTTGTATTACAATTATTTGTGGGGTTGTCTTATTTCACTCCATTTTCACCACATAAGCTTCTACTTTCCATTCTGGCTGCTTATATAGGAATGCATTTCTTTTGGTAAAAGCTCTACAATCTACATAAAGAGTTAAGAGTAGGCATTCTTCACCCATGGAGTTGAAGTAGCTAGTGTAGTGTTTCCACTACTTGTTAAGAGTAGGAGCCAAACTGAGCTTGAAATTCATCATGTCACACACTTACTCCAAATCTTCTGCCCATGTAAGGAATATATCCAGTTATGGGCCAAGAATCTTCAGGCACATTTTATCTCCTCTGTCAGGTTCTAAACCCTGGGGTCCACAGTTTCAATTTGGCCTTTTTATAAATGAGTTCTCTGCTAGAAGAATAGAAAATATTCTTCCCTATTGATTTTTCAACCTTTCTCTTAAAAATTGCTTAAATTTCCAGCTGAATATTTAGATTTCTTTTTTTTTCTTTTTGCTGGTAAATGACTATATGATTCCAAAAGAGAAGTACATAGAGGGTATGTGTCAATATATTTTGATTATGTTAGGTAATGATAAATACTTTCTATGTGTTATCTCATTTGACTATGATAATAACCCTCTGTAGTATCACGCCTGTTGTACACACAAGGTACCTGAGGCTCATCACTTGAATTGTGAATGATGGTGTTAGACCTCAAATCCAGGTCTGTTTTTCTTAAAAATACACACTCTTTTATATCAAGCTGAATTCATTCTAAATTCAGTTGTAGATTTCCAATGTTTGGAAATCTAAACTTGGATCAAATTCATTTGCTTAAAGGAAGAGGCCGAATTAGCCTTATTTGTCAATGGAGTTGGCAATTGAAATTACATTCCATAATCAACATTCTTCTGCAATAGCCTTTTGCATTTCCAGATGGGGAAAAGAGGGTTATTGACTTATTGAATAATTAGCAAGTTGATACTGTGGATATTATATGTAGTTGACAAACATAACAAAGAGATTCTAGGTATTTTAATCTTTCAGGCACTTATGTCAAATAGTTTGTGGGGGCAAATCAAGAAAAATTAAAAAGCAGAGTTTAAGGTGGACTGAAGGAATGAGTGTCCTTTCTGAAAAGAATGAGAGAGAATTTTCTGTCAAGAAGATTAAGATTGCCAGAAGGGCCCTGGTGAAGTGTCACATTGCTCTTGATTGTAGGGTGATAGGTTTTGACTATAACAAAATAGATAACTGTCACCAGTTAATGTAAGCCAACTCAGTATGCACATGTATTAATGTGTGCCACTACAGTTAGCAAAAGGGTTAGACACCCCTCTACAAGCTCTAGTGACTATTTCCATCATTTTTACCTCTACTCCCCTAGTCCACTTTTTGTATCTTTCATAGATGAACTATGCCTGCTTCCTTCTAAAGCCATTGGTTGTTTAGGTTCTATTACTTTTCCCTCACTCAAAGATATTGCTTGAGAAATTAGTCTCTTTTTCTTCTCATCAATTTTAACTATTTATATAAACCTGTTCTTATTTTTCCTTTCATACACTTTCCCATACATGTATTGATAGAATTATTAGGTAGATTAGATAGCAATGGAAACATGGAAACATGCTATTTGTGAGGGAAATGATACACACAAAAAAGAAGTAAAAAAGGAGTAAACATTTAGGACTGATTAAAATAATAAGGGCTTTATCATTCAGAAATAAAAAGATATTTGAGGCAGGCATGGTGGCATACGCTTATAATCCCAGGTACTCAGGAGGCAAGGCAGGGCAATCACAAGTTCAAAGCCAGTCTGAACAACTTAGTGAGATGCCGTCTCAAAGTAAAAATAGAAAAAAATGGCTGGGATCATAGTTCAGTAGTAGAGGGCCCCTAGATTCACAAATCTTCCAGGTTCAAAATATTTATGAAAATTTCTATTGAAAAATCACCAGTTCTTAGTTAATTCATAGCTCTGCTCAGATCATGATGGAAAAAGTATTCCTGGGAAATATTCTGTTGTTTTTGTAAAGGCAAAGATAAGAGGTTTTCAAGTGAATGGCATGGAATAATGGGATAATTCTTTGGTAAGTGTACTACAAAAGAATGGAAAATCTTCTGAAGTGGCAGATTGTCTTGGAATTGAAGAGTTCATAACTTCTAATTAATGATGATGTCAAGAGTGCTAGGACAAGTGAACAACTAACAGAATAAACACTGTTGCCTCCAAGAAGTGTTGGCAATGTGTTTGGAATTTAAATTTCAATTTAAAGCTGCCTGGATATAAGGTTGAGCTACAGACCTGGCACCGTTGTGCCTGCTGTACATGACAATTACAGTGGACAACTGAATCTTCAGTGCTTCTGAGAGGTGAAATCAAGAAAACTGATACCATGAGAAACGAAATGTCCAAAATTTAGCAGCAAAAATGGAGATTAAAAGATAGCTCTTGCCTATATACAAAAATGGAAAAATTATTCCATTTCTCAATCTGGAAATATTTGCTGGGCATGTATGTGTTATACATAAAAACTGAGAGATAAAATTTATAAATTAAATGGATTCTTTTTAGTATATATGTTAGACTATGAGTTTTCACTGAGCTAATCAGTGATTACAAAAATAAGAACTGACTTTTTTAAATATTACTGAGCAGCTGCCATGTTCTGAATATACTAGGCATCTTTCCTTGAATTATCTCCTTTAGGTCTTGAAAAAATCTTAACTAGTATTACTACCTTACTAAGTAACTTATCCAAAGTAAGATAACTTTGCATTTATCAAGTTTGAGAGGAAAAAGTTTTCACTCACTCCAAAGTGGGATCATTAGAGATAAAACTTCCATATTGGTCAGTGAAGAATGAGATTAATAGGCCAGAGAAGTGGGAAGGCACTGGAAGTCAGGTAAGGAAGGAATATTGAGGGTCATGAATAGACCAGCCTGGCTGGTAGAGAATTTATGCGTTAAAGCGGATGGAAATATGTATTCATAAAGGGAAGTTAAGTCTAAATTACAATGTATCTATAGGTTTAAACACCTCAGTCTTACCTAGCTTTCATCTATCTAGTTTTTCAATTTCATTGAGAGGAAGATGATTTTAGTTTCATATTATCTACTTTTGTGGTTATTTGGTTGATGAAAAATCAAAGATGAAAGGAGGACTTTAGCTTCACATTCTCTTATAGTTATTTAGTTTTATAAAAGGATGCCCAAGCTACACTATTTGGATCTAATTCATAATTTGTGCCTAATATAGTCTACACCTCAGATATGTATGCATATAAAGCCAATTCCAAGCAACTTAAAAGTAACACAGGAAATTCAGGTTAACATTTGTCACAGTTTCCAATGGAAACAGCTTCTTCTATTTAACTTGTGATGAAATGAAAATGCTACACCTCATTTTCCCTCTCTTAGTGTAATGCCTTCTTTTTCTGTGCTAGCCAAAAATCTCGCAAACTTGGACATTGCAAAGAATACTCTCTTTTTGGCCTTTATTGTGAGACACTGAGGACTGTTTTCTGTAAAGGACTTAAAAAATATGCATTTAAGACATGATGAATGTTGCTCAGTGGTAAATCTTTGTGTAAAAATGTGTTAAATTTTAGTCATTTTCTGTGGGATTGTAGCATCAGCAACTGGCATGAGATGAATCAGACTGATGATTCCAGTTCTTTGCAAAGCAGACAGCATGATATAATGACACTGAAAAAAAAAAATCTCCCTTGGCAACTTTTGTAGCCATGAAGTGCAAAAGAGGTGTTAGATATTACTATACTTGGAAAGAGCAGGAGTCCTCATTTCAACTATTGAAATTATTTGAAGCCATCTTTTACCATTTCCTTCAATGCTGATAATGTGGATATCGTCAGCCTTTGATCACAGAAAGACAGCCTTACCTTGATTTTTTTGTGGGGTCCTGGAGCCCTTCACAAGTCTAAAAACTTTTTCTATAAAGAACTGTTTCAGAAATACATGTCCACATGTATTTTTTTTCTTTGCACACATTCAAACTTGCCAAGTATCATTTCAAGAATAGAAAGTTTAGTTTTTTTGTAACTGCCATAATCTTACTTGGAAGGTCACCTTCTGTGAAAGCTGAATAGATGCAATTCCTTCAGGAAAAATTTTAAGGTGGGTTATATATTCATAATTCTAAAGGAGACATGCATGTTAAAGGAATCACAAAAAGTAATCTTCTGTATGCAAGTTGTAAAGGCTGTCAAGAATATGTTAATTTAGGAGTTTCAGGGATTAATTGACCACCAGGAACTTTCAGTCTATTCATGGAACTAACTACAGATATCCAGAATGATAAAGACTAGCAGAGAAGTGTTAACTTAGCTTTTTGGGAGTGAGAAACAGAAAGAGACTAATTCCAACCAACTTCACATAATTGTCTCTTGTCTGATTATATGAAGTTATTGACTATTATAGAATTGGGAAATCTGTTTTTAGCCACAGTTTGCCTTCACCAGTCAACTATGCTTTTTGCTTACCAGGCTATATCCTAAGATACAAGGTATAGAAACCATGTGGCTTAGACTGTTAGCAAATAGCTCCTACGCATGCAATATGGGAAACAGCTTAAGTTATTATGCCAGCAAACTACCTGTAAAACACAAGAATGAGTAAACACCCATTAATGTTAATATCCTTAATAGGTGGGGCCAGCATAGGAGCTCATGTGAGACTCTTCGTATAACCAGGAGAGAGCATAAGACACTGGTCATCTACTTTGGGGAGAAGGTTTAGAAAATTGTGAACCCCTTAGAAAGAAGTCAAAGAGAGAACTATCAAGGAAAATGATGGGTAAATTCAGTCTTTCCCAGGAACACTTCTACTTACACATAAGAACATTCATTACTCTTTGAAAAAACTCTGATATGTATTAGAAATAGAGAATGTATATGTTAGACAAGAGGGCTTTGATTAATATATTTTTGAAGACAGGTTTTTTAAATGATGTAATTTTAAGTTCACAGCACAATATAAAGATATAATTGTATGAAAGCAAAATATAAAAAGTTATGCTATATCAGAAAATACATGCAGTTTATAAATACAGGCAGAGTGCCTCTATTAGAAACTATCTGGTTTTTCTGTTTCCATTTCTTGTAGGAATACAACTAGACAACATTTCCCAGCCTTCCTTATGAATAGGTGAGGATTTAAGTCTGAGTTCTGACCAAGTGAATGTGGGCTTTATACCTAAATATTTCCCTTCTGGTCCTACACTGTCTCTTTACCCCTTTGCTGATTAGCGGGAAATGATTCAGCAGAAGCCTACGAGACTATAAAGAATAGTAGCCCAAGAAATGGGAGGAAATTGAGTCTATGAATCAATAAATGAAAGGCTGCTCCCGCCAAATACATTAAACTGTTAATTAAGAAATGAAGTTGCATACTCTTAAATAACAAAGATTGGGTATTTGTCATAGTAGTTAAGACTACCCCAACTCATAGGATGGTCAAAGAAAATATTAAAAAATAGCATACAGTTCCTTCTGGTCTTTCTCAAGAACTGGGCCTTTAAGTATTTATTACAATAAATATACAAAGCACTTTACTTTGAAAAGCAACTTTTAAATAAGAAAGAATATTTATTAATGATTAAGTTAGATAGACTGAAATTTCCTGTTGGTCAATTAATCGCTGAAACTTCTAAATTAACATGTCTTGACAGGCTTTACCACTTAAGTCTTTTTTTATGATTTCTATAACATGCATATCTCCTTTAATATTATGTATAACCCACCTTAAAATTTTTCTTATAAATTCTATAAGCAATATAGTTATTTAATATTTCAAAGAAGAACCAAGAAACTTTTAATCTCCCTGTGTCTTATAGCTTTATATTTTCCATATTTCTTCAGGAGATTTAAAAAATGAGCATTTTATTTTTATGGTGAAGGGCAATTTGAGTGTACTTGAAGAAGATTTTTGGTCTAAAGAAAGAGCTCTAATGACTAGTTGGGAAGAGAACAACATGTTGGTATTCTTTTGAATCTAAGCAGGAAGGTTTGGTGAAGGATTTCAAACTGTATGCTATTTGTAACCAAAATTATGGGAAGCGACATTAAAACATTTTCTGATCTACTGTGTAATTTTAAGTTCCAATCCTGCTGGCTGTATATATCTTCAGTTGAGGCAAATTATTTGTTATTAATTTGCTTGGCTATAATTCTCACATATAAAATTAGTGTAAATAAAAAATAACCTTATTCTTTGGTCAGGAAATAGGGTTATCAATATTAGGCAACAAGCCAAATGTAATTCAATTTGAGAAAATATTAAATTGTCAGCACTATTTTTTTTCTTTGTGAAAATGTTAAGAACTTTCTCTTTAATGCACTTCTTCAAATTTTCTCTGGCTGAAGATAATATATATTTGAATAAAGATGAACATTCAAAGATATCTTTGAAACCACACACTGTAATTTCACCAGTAGGCTAAATAGAGTGCATTGGAGAAAACTTGCCTTGGGGCTTTAGATCTTGCATCCCATCATAACAAGAGACTAAACAGTGCAAACCACTCCTTTGTTAATTGTTGGGCAGAAAAGAGGATAAATGATAAACAGTGAAGAAGTATAATTGAATCTGTTTCTTGGACATCTATTGATGACATGCCAGCAAAACTGGGGCATTTTAAAATGACATGTTTGTTGACATCAAAGAACTTAGGCAGAGGGTAGGTATCTATGTTATAGGAGCTTTTTGAACTTTGCCTTGGCAATTAAAACTTCATTTTACTCACCACTTCTAGAAGAGGAAACATTGCTAATTTATTCACTTGTTTAACATGGCAAAAATGCAGAGACAAGGAGCAGGTATGGTTTTCCTATGAATCATCCATACTATTTTCCATTAGTGGTTTTATACTTACTTTTCTCATAAGTGTTGATAAAGATCTGTTTTAAATATAGGGAATTGATTCTTTTTGTATACAGATAACCTTCTTGAGAGTAAAATCCAGTTCGTCGTTATGTGAGTACACTGGAACAAGTATAGCTAAAGAGAATAGTAAGGCTTTAAAATATAGGAAATCATTAGAAATATAAGAAATTATTCTGTTCTCATAGCTCTCTATTAGCCAAAAATTACCCGTCTTTTCAATTTGGTTATAGGAAATTGTATGTGCATGTTATCTGGTGCTTTGATTACATTGGATACAATTTATTTTTACAAATTTTATCATATTGAAGATTTGTAATTGCATATCCTCCTAAGAAACTAAGGAACTATATCCTGGTCTACTCTGAACTGTAAGTTGGTGCTATCTCCTCTGAAAATTAGATTATCCATATTTCTTAGTAGAAAGACAAGTTTTACCTTTTAAAAATGTTATGATGCAAAAATAACCAGAGAAGACACTAATAGGCATGAAAAACATTTTTCCTCAAAGTTGGCAATTATGCTTCTTGAAAAAAAGGTTGATAAAACTGGAGAAATCTTAAAGACACTAGAACATACACAAAGTTTCATTCAAAAATTATTTTATTGGGCCAGGCACAGTGGCACATACCTGTAATTCCAACACCTCAGGAAGCTGAGCCTGGGGGTACCAAGTTTGAAGACAACCTGGGCAAGTGAGAAAGAACCTGTGTCAAAAAAAGAAAAAAGGGTGGCTAGGCATGTAGCTCAGGGGTGTTTCCCTCAGTTCTGTTTCTAGTATTGCAAACACACACACACACACACACACACACACACACACACAAGTATAAGTATATGCAAGCATACAAGTGACTGATTTAAGTATACTACTCAATAAACACTAAGTGGACACACAGGTACAGTGTGACCACCACCCAGGCTAAAATACGGTGTATCACTCATTCCTTAGAATTACCTTCCATGCTTTCTAAAACTATTTCTCCAGGTAACCTTCTTTGGATCTTTAATATCATGTATAAATTCATTTTCATAACCAGATGATAGCTACATTTTCCATCCTTTTCAATCTCTTTCATTATTTGTGAGTTTCCTCTTTATTTGTGCATGTACCTTTAATCCATTCATTTCTAATAATCTTTTGAGTTTAAAACATTTTATGTTTATAGAAAAGTTCTGAAGATAATATAGAATTCCCACATACTCAGTACCTAGTTCCCCTATTAACATTCTGTGTTGTCATGATGTATTTTTCACTATCAATGAACCAATAACTTAAGCACATGCAGTATTCTGATTTTCTTCATTTTATCTAATGTTTGTTTTCTGACCCAGGATCTCATCCAAGATCCCACACTACATTTAATCTGTAGGCTTCTTTGTCTATGAAGTTTTTTAGACTTTATTTGTATTTGATGACCTTGACATTTGTTTATATGCAAATATATATATATATTTCTATTAAGCTATACATGGGTTCACATTGATATCTACAACACTAATCTGTTATGAGAGGGATCATTCTAATCCTAACCCCCTAGTCCACGAGCTTGTCTGTAACTTCCTACTCCAAAAATGAGAAACCTGGTTTCCATCATTGAACATATATTGTGGTATACATGTAGTAGTTTGAGAATTATTAACCCATATTCACAGTGAGAAACAGTTTGATCAAGCAGATCACAGCGTTTACATGCAGTCCCTTTTCCTTAGTCTTACAGATTCCATTTACACCTGAAATTAATTTTTCCCTCACTCACATCATTGAGGATGTTAAAGCATTTATAAAGTAGTGATTCTTTTGTGTAGTCTTTTTCCCATCCTGTGTTATTCTGACTTCCTAAGTGATTTTTTAAAATTTTGCATGTATTAAGCTTCAAATTTTTGGATGTAAAATTCTATGGACTTTGACACATGCATAATATAATGTATCCACCATTATAGTATATAAGTAAGAGTCCCACAACCCTAGAAACATCCTATGTGTCACCATGTCAATCTTCCTACTAAATTACTATGTCCTTTTGGACACCCTACAAATGATCTGCTTAGCATCTCTGTAGTTTTGCTTTTTCCCTAACGTTGTATAAATGAAGTCATTGTGTAATAGAATATTTAAGACTGGCTTCTTCCACTGAGCAATATTTGCTTAAGATTCATACATGTCTTTGCATGGCTTGGAGGCTCCTGTTTTATTGTGGAATCACATTCCCTTGTATGGATATACCATGCTGTATTTATCCACATAGCTGATTTTTAATTTTGCCCATATTTGTGGTGTGGCTACTCTAAGCCCAGTGTTATGTTACTACAGAGCACAGAGGGGAAGAATAAAGATTTCACTCTCTAAGTACGTATAGTCTTATAGACAAGAATTATAATAAAAATTAAAGGATATGAGACAATTAGGTGAGAAATAGACACATGTGGTATGTTCATTAATTGCTAACAAATGCAGAGAGGCTATGACCTCTGATGCTTTGGGAAGGTTTACTAGGGAAAATGACTTTAAAATAAATGTAGTGAAGTGTATATTAAGACAAATTGAGACACTACGATGCACCCAGTAGAATGACTAAAATTAAAAAGTCTAATAACATGAAATATTGACAAGGATTTAGAGCAACTGGAGCTTTTATATATTTTTAGTAGGAATGTAAAATTGTATGCATAGTTTGGAAAATACATCTGACAATTCCTTTTTTTATTGGTTCTTTTTAGTTATACCTGATGGTAGAATCCATTTTGACATAATTAAAAAGCATGGAATATATCTTGTTCTAATTCAGTCCCCAGTACCTCTCCTCCTGCTTCCCTTCCCTATCAGACAATTTCTTGTGAAATCAAACATATTGTTTGAACCAGAAGTTCTGTTCTAATATATTTGCCAAAAAGAAATGAAAAAGTATATCCACAAAAATACCTGTATACAATGTTCACATGCTTTATTTTATTCATGATATCCCCAAATTGTAAACTGCTCAGTTGTCCATTGATGGGTAAGTAGATGGAAAAAATATAGTATATTCATACCATGGAACTATTATTTAGCACCAAAAAGGAAGAACTACTCATGTATGTAACTAATATATATATAAACCTCAAAAACTTTACTGAGTATATAAAGTAGTAATACAGTATTATTATTTCATTTATATGAAATCCTAAAATAGGTAAAACTAATAGCAATAAAAATTAAAATGATGGTTGCTTTAGGCATCAGGGTAGAGAATGTGTGTGAAGGGGTATATGGAATCTCTTTGGGGTGATAGTTATGTTTTGTATCCACATAAGGATTTGGTCATAGAAAAATATGCATTTGCAAGGATTCATCAAATGTTACACTCAAGACTTGTATATTTTGTTTCATATAAATGTAACCTCAAGAGAAAAAAAATGCTATGAACATATTGAAGTCTGTGATATGCATGCAAAAATATTTGAAGGGAAATGTACTGATATTCACAACTTTGAAAAATACAAAAGTCATATAGATTGATAGATATACAGGGGCATGAATAGATGAATAAACATGTGATAAGGCAAGTATATCAAATTTTGATTGCATGACCTACGGGTGAATATATGAATGTTGACTGTCAAAATTTTTTTCAAAATTTCTCTATGTTTGAAAATAATCAGGAATCTAGTCACTTCGTTCACTACTTTTACTATCTCCACTTCTATTCCCTGAGCTGTGTCATAATCATCCCTCTCTCAAAATATTTTTTTGAGTCTTATCACGGTATTCAGATTCTTTCAGGAATGTGAAGTCATGTAAAATCAAAATGACTTGGAATGATCTAAAAAGGCCTGCATGATATTCTGCCCCCGTCAACTCCCTGACCTCCTCTCCTACTGCTTCTCCATGATGACTCTCCAGATTACAAAATCCTCCAGCAATTTCTCAAATGGCTTAGACTTGCTGTCCTCTTGGGAGTGTTCTTTCTGGGATGATTCCTTGTCAAATATCTTCCTATACATCCTTTAGTTCTTTCCTTCTCAATGAGGATTACTCTGACTCCTGTATCAAATAAGGCAGCGGGTACCCTGATTCTGATATTTCCAACTATTTTTTCTCTATTCATCTTTTAATTTTTCCACAGCACTTAACCAGTTTCTAATGTATAATTTATTTATTATGTTTCTTCTTCATCTTCTCCTGTTAAAATGTAAACCCTATAATGACCTCAGTGTTAGAGCCCAAGTATCTAGAAGAGTGCCTGATGCATAGCAGTCTTTGAATGTTTTAAATGCATTAATGCAAAAAATGTCTTGTGATGTTAAGTCAGTTTATAGTGTTCACCTAGCATGTGCAAGGCATTGAGCTTGAGCCCCAACACTGTAGGAAAAAAAAAGTGTTAATGCATAAAGTTGGACTTGAAAGATGAGAAATATTTGTATATTTTTGGAAAGGAAAACTAAGATTTTAGAATGTTTATTTCAGAAAAATTACAATGTTGAGAAGTGCAAAAACAAAATCCTCATAAGCCAACCAAGCACCTATAGTCTTTGCTGATAACTTGACATTTTTCAGAAATATGTGTGTGCACACACTCATACAATTAAATGGTTGATTACATGATGTACATTTTTCTAGAACTATTTCCATGTGAGTATATGTATTAACAGAAGACTAAATTCTTATAACTTGCTTTTTTGCTTAATGCTACCTATTTCATTTAGTTAGCATATTTTTTATTAATACACTTAGGCAACGTCATTTCCATGGCTGTTACTCCATCCCCTGTCTGTCATTTACATTATTCCAGTTTTTCAGTACTAAATACAATGTATGGATGAGCACTCACATAGCTTAATCTTTGTACCCGTTTAATAATTTCTTTAGGATAAATTTCAGGAAGTAGAGTTGTGGTTGTCTGAAGGATTATATTTTAAAGCTCTTAATAATTATTACCAAATCTCCTCCTTATGAGGACTGTAAAAGTCGATACTCTTAACAGGAGTGCAGTCTTCCTTTTCATAGAAAACAGTAGGATTTGGATATGTGAAGAAATGAAGGAGGCTTTGTCTGCTGGTGTGAACATCACATGAGAAATCCAGCAGGCAGAAAAGGAAATGCCATGCTCCTGGGACAAGAAGAGGCCCTGCCTGGCTCCTAGGGTACTTTCACCCTGGGGTGGAGCTGCGGGGTGGGGACTGCTGCCTTAGTTTTCTAGGGCTGCCATAACAAAATACCAAAGACTGGGTGGTTTTAAATAACAGAAATTATTTTCTGATAGTTCTGAGGGCTAGAAGTCCAGGATCAAGATGTCAGTAGATTTGGTTCCTGCTGAGGTTTCTATTCTTAGTTAATAGGCTGCTACATTCTCCTATAGTCACATGGCCTTACTCCTGATGTTGTTTTCTTTTGTTAATGAGAATACTAGTCATATTAGATTATGGCCTTTCCCTAACAGTCTTATTTTACCTCAATCATCTTTTGAAGGCCCTTAACAGAGAATCTAGGAGAAGGCATACAACAGATCTCAAAAGCTTTTCTTCACCCTAAAATATTTGAGATGTTTCATAAGCACAGAGTTTGGATTAACTTCTATGATATATTTGTGTCCATTGGATCTAAATGAAGCCAACTAAGAAAGATTTTAGCTGTGCTTCAATGACCTTCAATCACAACCTCTTATACTTAGTCCTACCATTTAGTAGGAATAAGGACAGTTTGAACACAATCCTGCCAAATTTAGTCTAAATGAAGTTTGAGGGCCTGAAAAATAAATACTATTAAGAGTAGCAGTGCTCCTAAGGAAAAATAAGGAATGTTGTTTCACAGTTGCCCAGTTTGGGCATGGATGTACTTTGGGTTCACACTAAGGGCTTCTTAAAAAACTTTTTTTAAACTAACATTAATTTACTCATTGTCTTTCTCTAAATTATAGAATTATATTGCCTTCTCTTATCAAAATAAATAATTTATGAATGAAAAAACATGGTCCATAGTACTTCTGAAAATTTCTGTGGTAGAAATGATTGTTAGTCATAGCTCAAATTTTCAAAGCTTATGACATTTTAATCAAGGAGAGACTGAACTTACATTTTATCATGTATTTAAAAAAATCCCAGGTTCAGGATGGCATACATATTTTTAGAGTGTTGCAAACACATAATTAAAAAAAATACTTAAATAAAAAACAAATGTAAAGAACAACAACAAAAAAAGCAAAAGATTATTGACTAGTTCTGAGACGATAGGCCAGAAAAAGTATCAAATAGCCAATTTTCAGATAGCATTGATTATATCCCTTAACTGCAAAAGATTACTAACCAAACTTTGATTTTTGAATAAAGATCTATCAGAATTGAAGTTAATAGAATGTCTGCATGAATTTTGAGATGATGGACTCTTTATTTATGAAACAAAGTCTTGCAACTTTTTTCCTGAAATTGGCCCTCTTGGAAAGATGCTCAGACGTTCTTTCAAATGATTGAAAGGACTCATTTGAAGGGACTGCAGACCCTTTGCTTTTCCATTTGTTGGGTAGGATTTCCTGTATTGGGACCAACAAGTCAAATTCATGGCTTCTACTCTCTTCCCAGAAAAATCTTTCATGACAAAGGAAAATCCTTGCTGTAGAATTTCAGATGTCTCCTACTGAGCTTCAAATGACAAATGTTTTCAGGCCTTTGGCAAAGTCTGGTTTCTGTTAGATCTCTTATTGGTCATTTTCCCTTTCAGCTCTCAATGAGTATAATCCAAGATTCTGCTCAACAGTGAGCCACATCAAATTTCTGAGGATGTGATCAAATCTAAAGCCTATCTATTGTGTCTGGAAAAAAATGTGATGCAGTACTACTACGGCTCAATTATAATTCTATGTCCACGATCAAATTGTAATTGAAAGGTTCTTTTCCTCAAAATAAATTTTAAAATGTGGGTCCCAAGTTACCAGTAAATTTGGTATATTATATGATTCCCAGTTATGGTGATTTAAAAAAAAATTCTGCAGGAAATTCTTTATATGTGATATGAAGTTTCTCATTAAAACCCACAATTAGATTTTTGAGGAAAAGGGCATAAATTTTTCTTAAAATACTTCTTGAAAATATAAACTAGGTTTTGGCAAATTTGTAGTCAAAGAATGTTTGTAGATTCTGAGTATAACAATCAATTTATAATATTACTTGAAAGATTGGTTTTCTGAATTTGATCAATTTCTTTTTTGAATTTCTGATGTTTAATATAGAGAGATTAATTATTCAAATAGGCATTTCATGTATGTATATATTAATCTGTTTCTTATTGCTATCATGGAATATCTGAGGCAGGAAAACTTTGTTAAAAGAGATTTATTCAGCTCATGGTGCTGGAGATTCAAAAGCATGATGTCAGAATCAGCTTGGCTCTGATGAGCACCTCACAGCATCACAGTAAATGTGTATGTGCAGGGGGAAGAGATCATACTTGGAAACACGAAGCCAGAGAGATATTCAGGGGGTCAGGCCACAGGCTTTTGCAATAGCTCACTATCACAAAAGCTCATGCCAGGAAATCTGTATTCCCTTCCAAGAACAGTGCCCCCACCAAGGGCAATTTCTAATTCATGTTCCCTATGTGGTGGTGGTGCTGCCACTCTTTCCTCTGTCCTTCTTTTCCTTATCCCCCTCCTTCATCATCATTGTTGTCTCATATTTTCTGAGACACTGTAGATTTGGAGGGTAAGAATCTATTTTGACAGTCCTAAGAAAAAGAAAAGTCAATTGCTTCCTTTAGGAGGCGGAAGTGTTTATTCAGGGGTTTAGGAGAGGAGAATGATGAAAAGCACTTTTTGATAGAGTTCATAAAGCAATGGAACTCATGACATATATTGGATATTCTTAGACTGAATTTCCATTTTGCCCCTTTGTTTCTTGCCCTAAGTCAGGTATGCAGGCATTACAGTATCTCATAGTTTAACTGATAAATATTAACTCAAAGCCTTAAGCAATATATCTCAAAATCACCCATCCTCAGAGAAGAAAAGGAGTTGCATTTATACATTGGTTCTTTGCTTCTATTGGTTAAAGAGCACTCCATGGACTTCTGAGTTGCAAATGGGCATCAAAAGCAGATAAAGCATTGATCATCTCAGGAATGGCTGGGATAAGAATATTAAGCCCAAGAGCATTTGAAATAATGCATAGGTGTCCAATATACCAGTTAAATAACATAGTGAAATAATTATTATGAGTTATATGAGAAAAAAATGCAAAACATTTGATAAAAGTTATTTTGAATACTCCATTATTGAAAATAATATTTAATATTTCTTTTGGTTACCATTAAGCAGAAAACATATTTAGGCCCTGGGGTGAATGCCGGGAATGGGGTGCTTGAGCATATGTTTCTGTAGAAAATTCAATTTGCTTCCCATTGAAGCCAAGGACCCAATTATGAGTCAAAGTACTTTTATAATATGTGCTGCTCACCCCTAAGCTCCAAATCTGATGTAGGATCCCTCCATTTCAATGTGGGATGTAGGCCTGGGGTATTTATTTACTCATTAACAATGCATTTTAGGTTCAATTAGCTTCGAGTTATTAGAAGCACTTTTAAACTAAATAAGTGAAGGTATTAACCAATTGATAGTGCTCTTAAAATAGCCCAATTATAATAAAAGGTGTTCAAAACTTTTTATTAGAGAATTAAGCCTAGACACTTCTTTTCCTGAAAGGCAGATATAACAAATTCTACTGAGCCTAAAAGATTACAATTATTGTCATGTTGATTATTTAATGCCTTTTATGAAATGGTTACAAATTAGGATAATATAAATATTTCCTTATGTCACACAATGTCATTTCTTCCATAATTGCAAAATGGCTTGCTGAGTTCTTTTCAACTTTATCCTCCAAAGATACATATTAGCTCACTTACATAGAGACGCATGGTCTCCATACCAAGAAGAATGTCATCTTTCTGAAGCTGGTTAGCATCTCAGAGCAAATGAAAACCAGTGTTTATAGTGTTTTCATGGCCAATTTCACTCTTTAACTCCCATACCCTTCAGCATTAACCAAAAATCTTGAAATACATTTGGCCTGATTATCAGCAGTGTAGGTTTTATTTATTCATTTTTTTGGTACCAGAATTGAGCTGATGGGGGCTTAAGCACTGAGCACATCCTCAACCCTTTTTATATTTTTTTGTTTAGAGACAGGGTCTCACTAAGTTGCTTAGATTTTGCTAAATTGCTAAGGCTGTCTTTGAACTCCGTGTATTCCTGCCTCAGCCTCCTGAGTGCTGGGATTGTAGGTGTGCACCATGGTACCTGGCAGCAGTATAGGTTTTAGAAGACCTGAAGAATCTCTACTTTTTCAGTGCCCTTGGAAATATGGTTCTGAATGTTTGTTCCATTGAAACTGGGTTGTTGGTTAATGTCTATCTATTAATCACATAAAAATATAAGATTTTAAATCAAGATCATTTACAGCTTATCAAAGAATTTGTATTTGGAAAAGCATGAAATTAAAACAAGAACAATTATTTAATTACCTATTATCTAATATAATGTGAATAATTTTAATTGGTTAACTAACACATTCTGTTATTATTTATAAAACTTGTTCAACATTAAAAGCTGGACATCTAAGCTTCTTGTAAATGTTAATATACTCAAAGACCTTTGTTATGTCCACTTCTCATTTGAATTTAGAGGAAAGATGATTATTAAACCTAATATTTTTCTTAGGAAAATGAGTATAGTTATTACCATTTGAGATCTGGCTTCTACACATTCACAATTATGTGTACTTTCTGTGCAATTTCTCATAACACTATTTGACACATCACAGTTAGCTTTGAATCAAGCTTGCAGTGCACTTGGAAAATATTATTTTAAAACTAACACATTGTGCAATTGAATAGTTTCAAACAGCTACTAGAATTTTTAGAATAATTCATTTTTAAAATTCATACTTCTGGAATGCTGGAGTTTCAAAAGCATTGTGTTTTATATTGAGGTGCAAGTAGATTTATAAATGTTTCTGAAGCATGACTTAAAATATAAAAAGAGAGAAATGAGATGGGGTTTATTTCATAAATTTATGGTCTAAAGAATAGTTTTTAAGAATCTGTTTTTCTAGAATAAAATTTTAAATAAAAGAAAATATCAGGAAAGGTTTTTCCACTTCATTTTTACCCCATACACTTTGGCTTGCTTATGAGACCTCTGCTGAGTATTTTAAAGACTCTTAGGAATCTTTGAGGGAGGGAGTAGCAGGAACAAGATTTATTCTCCTATCTTAAATTAAAAAAACCCAGACAAAATATATGAAAAAATGGATTTAGATATTGGAAACCAGGCAACTCAGGGGAGTGAGCCCCAAGAGACACACAGGTGCAGAATAACATTTTAAAATAAGTGAGCATAGGGATAGCAAATACTTTTGTTTCATGAAACTCTCATTTGTTTCTAGTGTAGATGAATGTAGTTTTGCATGTTTAAAATTTCTCTTCTTCATTAGATAAAATTAAGAGGTAAATGAACTCCATAGTGGTACTTTGCCAAATCAACTTTCTTTTCCCTTCTTCTACCAGTAAGTGCATTTGAAAGGCTGATGTCAAATAATGTCAATGTTATAGACTATTTCATAAATCCTGTTAATATTGATCAAATAAGTATTTTTATATTCTTATATGGCAGTTAGCCTACTAATTTTTTTGGCTAGCAATATAGTATCCTAGTATATTCTTATAGACATAACAACTGCCAGGAAAATGTTTGGCCAGACCTCATTCAAGTAAGGAAAGGATATTCATGATTATGTGACATGTATATTTAGAATATAATATTTCAAGTTAGATTTGGCAAGAAAACAGTCATGCACTAAAACATGTGAGATATCTTGAGTACTTTTGGAAAAACCCTCAAAGGAAAATAATTTAAGAGTTACTAACATTTCTTTTAGCTCTGACTTCTCAATAAACTTTTGGTACAACATTTGCATTTTACTTGACTTACTTCCTTTCTACAAAGATGTTCACTAAACATGCTTTTATTTCCAAGTTTTCTTCGTTGTAAAAGACCAGGTAACTTTCATTCTCAAATGAATTCATATACCATACACTTACAAGGATCATTTTACCTATTCATTAAATCTGTGGCTGTGGGGAAGTTTCTCCCAATTGTGTAAAAATAACATTAGGTCAGATGAGTACGGGGATAGCAAATACTTGTGTTCATGGATACATGGATAGCAATGTATGTGGAGGTGCACATATACTTAGAACATAATAACAAATACAATTTCTAATCTTAGTTGACTACAGTGAGAAACCTAGGCTATCGGGTATACTGAAATCCTGCTCTCTGATCTCCAGGCTATGTAACATGGAACCAACTTTGGGAAACAACTTTAAAATCTGACATATTACTTACTGGTTGCGATGACTTCTATATAATGAAATTGAAAGTAATTATTTGTACAGTAAACTGGAACTCTGATGGAAAAAAAAATCCAGCTGGTACAATTTCAATTGTTTGATCCCTCAATAGAGGGGTCATGAATACCTCATGTCAAAACCAATGCCACTTGGTTTTAGTTAATAAAAAAGTACCAAAATTCATGGGAACATTGAGACTAGGATCATTGAAGTATTGGTAACTTGCAAATATTAGAGACTGTGGATGTGGTAGGGAGGACTCTTAAAGGCTTCCTGGTATGGAGACTGGAAGGTAAAAGATCAAACCCATTTATTTCTTTGTATTGTATGTTTCTAGAGACAGATCTTTAGTTCCAGTAACATTACTCAAGAATATGCCCGGGGAGCCTATTCTTCTATGAATTGATGCCAAAACAGCTTGGAAAACAGCTGGTGATAATTCTGGCTGCATTCCCCCGCTCAACAGCTGATGTTCAGGAGCAGGGAGGCAATGGAGTGGGTGTGTTCTGAGCCATGCCATTGCTACTTCCCCTTCAGCTGCTTCTGCTCCCACGCTAAGGAGCAGATTGGAAGGCTGGCTTCCTAGAAGTGGCCTCCAAGGGAGGACAGACCTATAGCTTTAGGTCCTAGGGTAAAACAAAAGTTTTTGGGCTGCAGAAGTCCAGGAACCATAGTAGAAATGTCCAAGTGCTTCTGTCATATGCAGAAGAACCATTATTTAAGACACACTGTAAGGATTCTAGTCTTTCAAAATGGAACAATGAAGTAAGCTTAAAATTTGGTGGATTATCATATAGGCATAAAATCTATAAATTAACATAGTTTTCATTAATCATTTTAAATAAGTTTTCTTAACTTTGGATCTTGTTCATTAGAATTTTCAAAGATAGTGACTTCAAATATGTATATTATTGTCTACTTCCCACTTTAATAGTTTAACATAGAGAACCCCCCTCCCCAAATAGAATTTTTGAGATATGAGTTCTAGTCTCAACTTTACCAGTATCTAATGTGACTATGAACAAATTAAGTTATTTCTAATTTGTAGCCTCATTTTCTTTGTGTAAAATGAGACAAAAGGTTCTATCTGAAGTCTCTTGGACTGATATCAGTACATTGATATCATAATGTTGGATTAAAGTAGAATAACTATAATCCCTTTTTTCCTTAATAACCTTTCCCACAGTTGAAGAATGCACCTGTGTCCATCCTATATATTTCCTTCTTGAAGCTCATATTCTTTTTTTCATATTTTTCTTCTTCTAGTAACTCAGTTTTAGCTGAACAAGTTTGAACATGCTCAAGAATATCAAATTACGTCTTCAACCATAGCTTCAAAAATTATACGTAATGTTGCAGATGTGGTTTGGTCAATTTGGAGTAGCACTGATTTTTTGGCAGTTGCATAATTCTTCTGATTTCTATTGAGTTTGAAATCAACCCAAATCACTAAATCCTTTTAACATATTGTTACCTTGCAGCATTGTCTCCCATAACCCCCCTTTTCTACATTTAAATTATTCTTTTTTTTCCACTTATGTGCAGATATATTATTTACATACCCAAACTCCATTTTATGAGGAACAGAAATTTTTTGTTAAGAGCACAGATTTTGATATTTAAGTCCTGACGCTTTGAGCTTTGGGATGCTGTTAAAGTCAGTTATAAGCCAAATGCAGTAGCACATACTATAATCCCAGCAACTTGGGTGTCTGAGGCAGGAGGATTGCAAGCTTGAGGTCAACCTCAGCAACTTAGTAAGACCCTAAGAAGTTTGCGAGATCCTTCTCAAATTAAAAAAATTTTTAGGTACCTCAGTAGGAAAGCACACTTGGGTTTCCCTGGAGTCAAAACTGAATAAGTAAATAAATAATAAATAAATAAATAAATAAATAAATAAATAAATGAAGTTACAGCTTCTTAAAGTTCTGATTTTATTATATGTAAAGTAAGGATAATACTACCCACCTAATATTTTTACATTAGGTATTTATAGAGTCCATGTGTTTACAACCCTTGTTATAGTGTCTAGAATACAGCGAATGGTTGGTGAGGAATCATCATTATTTTTGCCTCAACTCCATTTTCCATCAAAGAGACTGACAAATAAGCCATTCGTATTTCATCTAGGCCTATGATAAAAGTTTTGCATTGAAAAGGACTGGGTCATATTATATCAACCACACAAAGTCCATCTAATATTATTATGTTCTGGTCCCCATAACTTAATTTTGTCCATAAGAAAAATGTGAAAGAATTAAGGTTATTCTGACCTAATTTATTCCCTAATGTTATTCTGGTTTCAGGTGATTGCCAATTTCCTTTCTATGACCTCACAAATAATATTGTAATAATTTCTTCTCAAATCTTGCCTATATCCATGTCCAGTTTACTGACACTGTTATACCTCAGAGTTATGTTTATTCTCCATTTTTAGACATTGGTTCTGCATACCATCAGTCCTGAAAGACTACTGCTGGTGGTCAAATGATTTATTCCTGCTGTCTTCTTATTCCCTTGGGCAGTTATTGGCCAGGTCAGATTTATCTTTGACAAAATTTAAGTGGTCCTTGCCATATGCTAATTTGGTTTTAAATTTGTTACCTTTTTTTAATGTTATACAGTCTTAATATTTACTTCCTCTCCTTTCCATTCAGAATAATTTTGTTTTGAGAAGTTTGGAAACTTCTTTAGGAAACCATTATGAATTAATTAGTGTTCTTTTGGATGGCCATAACAGAAAATCCAATCCAACAGAGGTTACTGGAAAACAGCTAAATAGTCTAAGGACAATATAGCCAGATATTTTTGGAGACAGTGGTTCAAACACTGTTTCAGACCCAACATTACTCTTCCTATATGGACTCTTGTTTCTTATCTGACTCTGACCCCCATGTGCAGGTATTTACCCTCTTGTATATTAATATTTGTGACTCTAGCTCAAGTTCAGTGGGAAGAAACATCTGGCTTTCTGGCAATTTTCTGGCATCTCATTGACTGTGCCGAGGTCACAGGATCACCTCTGAAACTGTCCCTGTGAGCAGGAAAATATAAGGTGCTATTCACCATGCTGGAGCATCTGCTATCTCCCGGGAAAGGTAATGGGGTTTGTAGGACATTCTCCCCAAATACTGCAGCTTGGCATTTGAAGAAACAATAGCAGGAAAGTGACTTACTTTCCTCTTCTCACTTCTACCCTGAGCAGGCCGTAAACCATAGCTGAGCTGCTTCTGAAGTAAGTCACAAGATGCTTATTTTACAGGTACCCTCTTTAGACCTCGGAGAAAGGAATATCCTTTTCTTTGAAGAGAGGCTGAACAAACAGACCTTGATAAATTCCCCTTGATATATTACCATCAGATCGGAAATATCTCAATCAAATAGTAAGATCTTTCAATATGACATAAGCAGACTAAATTCAAAGGATGGACAAAGATATGTCATCTTAATACTAGTTTACAGCAAACTGGAAACGCCTTATTCACATCAGAAAAAATAACATTTCAGGGAAAAGAGTATTACTAATAAAAATGGTTACTTTGTAATGATTTCATAATTCATCATGAGGACTTAATGTTAAATTTGTTTACCTATAACAATTTCAAAACATCTGAAGTAAAATGGCTAGAATTACAAGTAGAAATAGTCAAATATACAAATATTTTTGGAAATATTGATAATCCTTTCTTAAGTACTGATGAAATACGTAGATGAAGTCAGTAAGCAGATAGATTAGATCTTTACCATCAAGTAACGTGGTCTGACACCTGTAATACACTCTACACACCAACAACATACACAGCATTTTCAAGTGCACGCTAAATGTTTGCTGAAATTGATCATGTTCTGGATCATAAAGCAAGATTTCGTTTAAACATAAAATGATTCAAGTCATATATTGCCTGTTGTCTGAGAACATTGAATTACATTAAAAATCAGCAATTGAAAACTCCATTAAAGATCCCAGATATTCCAAAACTAAATCACATACAACTATAGCCATTGGTCAAAGATTAAATTATAAGTGTAATAAGCACCTTTTTTGCACTTAATGAAAGTAGAGATACAACAAATCAAAATTTGCAGGATGCTCTAAAGCAGTAGTAAGAGAAAAAATACAGGGAAAAGTAAAAAAGTATGTTAGAAAGTAAGAAATGTCTCAAATCAATGACCTTGGCTTCCTTCTTATGAAAATAAAAAATATCTGAGCAGAAAGCAATGAAACAGAAAAAAGAAAAGCAATAGAGAAAATCAATGAATTCAAAACCTAGCACTGTAAGATCAATAAAAGTGGTAAGCCTTTAGCCGAATTAACTAATATCTAAAATGAGAGACATGAAAAAACCCTGCTTATAGATTTTACAAGATAATAAGGCAATAAAATGAACAACATTATGCCAATAATTTGACTGCTGAAATAAATTCAGTGAAGCTACCGAAGCTCACTCAAAAAAAGTGGGTAATGTTAACATTTCTGTATCTGTAAATAAAATTTAATTTGTAGTTAAGTACCCACATGGAGAACTGTAGGCCTAGATGACTTCGCTTGGCGAATTCTACCAAATATTTGAGGAAGAAATAATATGAGTTTTACACCAATTCCTCTAGAGAATTGAAAAAGAAGTAATACTTTCTAATTTATATAATTCCAGTATTAGTCTGCTATCAAAACTGGACAAAGAAAAAAATCCAAAGACCAAAACTGCTTATGATTACAGATGCAAAATTTGAAACAATATTTTAGCAAATTAAATGTAAAAATATAAACAAATAATAATGCACTGTGACCACAAGGTTTATCCTAAGATTACAAGGTAAGTTTAATATTTAAGATTCAATCACTGTAATTCATCACATTAACAAAGGAAAAATGTGTATCTCTGTGGACACAGATTGAATATTTTCTTCACAATCACATTCGATTTTCTTAATTCTTTTCTCTGTTTCTCTGAATTTATTACTTTAAGCCTTTATTCTTTGTGTACATTTCATTTTCAGACATACCTATTTACTTCTCTTTTATATGTGGCTTCTAAATGAAGACATTTTATGTTTTAGTTCTTTTATTCTTTTTCCTCTTGATCTTATTCCATTATTTTAATATCCTATGTTGGTATTTTGTTTTTTAATTCATTATAAATTCATTTGTTTAGGTCTTCCACAGTGCAAAGCAATTGTGAGACACTTCCTTCTAATTTTATTTTTCTTTCAGATAGGGTTAACTTTTTTTTTTTTTTTTTTT
>JAJEJO010000122.1:937656-1000310 GCA_020662805.1 Glaucomys volans | reverse complement strand
TTTTTTTTTTTTTTTTTTTGTAATCAGTATTCCTGTTTTTAAATCTCCACTTGTCAAAATAATACTGGACAGAAGGGCTAGAACTAGTACACAAGGTAAATGAGGCACTTCTGTTGGGTACAAAATTTAAGGGTGCATTAAAAAAACTAACAAATCACTATAAATAATAATTCAATAAAATATTTTTTAAACTAAAAAGTAATGAAAAAATCCATGATGACCAAAATATCAAAATTTTAAATAAAGACAGAATTAGTAACAGTGCTGTGCCAAGCCATATTGGAGCCTGAGGCAAAGGAAAAATCAGTAATGCTAATCCTGTGGTTATTTTTTAAAATTTAGTCATTCTAGTGACCATGTAATGGTATTTTACTCTGGTTTACGGGTTTGCCTTAAATTTCTCTGAAAACTAATGATTTACCTTTTCATACATTTACTGGACATTTGGATTTCCTCTTTTGTAAGATTAAAATCTTGCTTATTTTGTGTTTATTTTTCTTTTGAACTTCTTATTAAGAACTAAATAAATTCTTTATAAATTTTAAAATATAAGAATGATTTTAATTATATTGTTGCCAATTTATTTACTCATTTTCTCATTTGTTTTTGCCCTGAAGTTCTTTTGATAAACTGAAGTTTTTAATTTGTAAAAAAAAAATCTGTTAATATTTTCCTTTGTGATCTGTACTTTATTATTAAAAAACTTTTGATATCCTGAATTTTTTATGAATTCAATATTATATTTTAATTTTAAATGCTTTAAACTTTTATTTTAGTATATCATTCATATACCCTAGCACAAAAATTATATTGTACGGTTGGATGAATTACCAAAAAATGAAGAGAGTCTATGTAATCACCATCCAGGCAAAATGAGAACATTAAGAATGCAAGAATTCCAATTCATATATTCTTCCAGTAATTACCCTTTCTTTTTTTCCCCAAAGTTACCACTATCCCAACTTATATTTTTTAAAATGATACATAAAAACTGTATGTTCATATGGACTACTATGTGCTGTTTCAATGATTATACATTGTCTAATGTTTAAATCAGATTAAACCTATTATCAAACATTGATCATTACTTCATGGCAACATTAAAAAATCCTTTCTTCCACCTTTAAAAAGAATACATAGTACATTATTGTTGTCTATAGTCACCCAAACTAAGCAGTTGCATATGAGAACTTCTCAGTCTTACCTAATCTAACTTAGTACCCATTGATCAAGCTTTTCCCTACCATTCCACATTCTCTTCTCAACCTCTGTAAACAATTCTGCTCTGATCTATGTGATCAACTTTTTTAGATTACACATATGAATGAGATCAGGGAATACTTGTCTTTCCCACATGGCTTATGTTAATTAACATAATGATCTCCAGTTCAATCTATGTAGTTGCAAATGAAAGGGTTTCATAGTTTTGATGACTGAATAGCATTCCATTGTGTGTATGTACCACGTTTTCTTTATTCATTCATCAATTGATGGACACTTGGGTTGTTTCCATTTCTGAGCTATTGAGAATAAACATGGGAGGACAGATGTCTTTTCAACATACTGATTTCTATCTTTTTCTTTCTTTCTTTCTTTTTTTTTTTTTTTTTGATATATACCCAGACATAGGATTGCTGGATCATACAGTTGTTCAATTTTTAACTTTTGATGAACCTCTGTACTGTTTTCCACAATGGATGTACTAATTTACATTCTCACCAGCATTGTGCTAGAGTTCTTTTTTCCATATCTTTGCTAGCACTTGTAATCTTTCATCTTTTTGATGGTAACTATTTGTACTAGAGAGATGTGACTATCTCATTATGGGTTTGATGCTTTCCATAATGATTGAATGTTTTTTCATATAACTCTTAGTTATAAATACGTCTTCTTTTGAGAAATGTCTATTTACTCTATTGCTAACTTTTAAATGTATTTATTAGTTAGCTATCGAGTTCTTTACATATTCTGGATATCAATCTCTCATAAGATGTATAGTCCGCAAATAGTTTTTCCTTTTCTATGTTAGAAATTTTGAGACCTCTGATCTAAGAACGTGGATGTTGTTCCATGTTTTTGTGTCTGCTTAAATTTCTTTCAGCAAAGTTTTATACTTTTCATTGTAGAGATCTTTTACATCTTTGGTTAAATTTATTCATAAGTCGTTTTTTATAGCTCTTGGAAATGGATTGCTGTCTTGATTTCTTTTTTAGATAATTTACTATGGGCATATAGCAATGCTACACAATTTTGTATGTCTGTTTTGTTCTGCAATTCTGCTGAATTTGTTTATTAGTTCTAATAGTTTTTGGTTATGCCTTTGGGTTTTCTATATATAAAAATCATGTATATACTGCAAATAGTGACAAATTAACTCTCTAATTTGGACATGCTTTATTTATTTTTTGCTTGGCTGATTATTCTGGCTCTGACTTCCAGTATGATCAGTATGATGTTGAATGAAAGTGGTAAAAGTGGACATCCTTGTCTTTTTCCAGATCAGAGAGAAATCTTTTTGCTACTCCCCATTTAAAATGTTAGTTGTTAGCTTGTTTTATATTTATATAAATAAATATATATGTCCATTATTTTACTGAAGCATGCTTCTTATACACTTATTCAGAGTTCTTATCATAAAGGAATATTAAATTTTATCCAGTGTGCTTTCTGCATCTACTTGAAAAGAGCATAACGCTTTTGTCCTTTCTTGTGTTGTTTTGGTGTATCACATTTGGTGTATGCTGAACCATCCTAACTTCCTTGGGATGAATCTCACTTGGCCATACTGAATATTCCTTTTAAAGTGATCACTTTAAAATACTTTACAAAATACTTCTCAACAAGTATTTTGTTGAGAACTTTTGCACCTATGATCAAGGACACTGGCTTGTAGCATTTTGTTGTTGTCTGGTTTTGTCAACAGGATTATGCTGACCTCACAGAAAGCTTCTCTCCCCTTCAGTGTTTTGGAAGAATTTAAGAAAGATGGCTGTTTGTTAGTTATTCCTCATATGATTGATAGAATTCAGCAGTGAATCTATATGATCTTAGGCTTTTGTTTGATTGGAAATTTTTATTATTGATTAAATCTCATTGTTCATTATTGGTCTGTCCAGGTGTTCTATTTCTTCATGATTCAATCTTGGTATGGTATATGCATCCAGGAATTTGCCCATTTCTTCTAAGTTACCATATTTGTTGGCATATAGTTATTCATAATAATACAATGATTCTTTGTATTTCTGTGGTATCAATTGTAATATCTCCCTTTTCATCTTTTTTTAAGACTTCTCTTTTTCTTAGTGTAGCTAAGGGTATGCAATTTTATTCTTTTCAGGAACCATTTCTTTCAATACTTTAAAAAATATCTATTTCATTTATTTCTGCTATGATCATCATGATTCCTTCAACAAATTTGGGATTTTGTTTGTTCTTGTTTTTCTAATTCCCAGAAGGGCAGTGATAGACTGAGATCTTTCTGCTTTAGTAATGTAAGTGTTGATTGCTAGAAACCTCTTCTAGTACTGCTTTTGCCCTATCCCATAGGTTTTGGCATGTTGATTCCATTTTCATTTATTTCAAGAAATTTAAAATTTTTCCTTTTAGTTTCTTCCTTGATGCATTTATTGTTCAGGAATAATCTGTTTAATTTCCATATATTAGCAGAGCTTCCCTAGTTTTTCTTAGTGATTTCTAGTTTAATTGAATTGTGCTTGAAAAACATACTTGATATAATTTTTAAAAATTTATGGTGACATTTTGTGGACTCCCCTATGATCCACTAACTCTATTCACTGTATTTTTGGATTTTATAGTGTTGTTACATTTGTGAGTGTATGCAAATCTCTAAAGGTTTCATTATTATTGTTTTATGCACTGGTGGCTGCTTAGATTTATTCACATATTTACTCTTGGCACTTCCATTACATTTTTAATTAATTTCTTGTTTTTTCTTTTTAATAATACTATCAGTTTGTTAGTAATCATCAATTTCGTTTTTAACATTATTTCACTCAATCTCAAATATATTTTTCTCAATACACAATTTTATTTTTGTTAGTTACTTCAGCATATAGGGTTTTCCCATTACTTCTTTTGAAAACTCAATTTTGCCAATTTAACTGTTGTTCACTTGTATAATAATATTTTCATCAACCTGCCTTTGATTTTCTGTTCTTCTAAATCAATGGTTTTATATATTTCATCAGGTTTTTGTTTTTGTTTTTTTGGGGAGTGTGTGTGTGTAGGGGGGGAATTCCAGGGATTTTATCTGCCAATATTGCGTCTATCTTACATTTTCTCCTCTATTTCTGGGTCTCCAATTATACATGTGCTATAACTTCTCATGTACCATTTGGGCATCTAACCCTCCTAATTTTCTAACCTTTTGTCATTTCTCTTAATATTTTTGTAAATAGTTCTATCCTTTTTGATGATTTCTTAATTTTCTTGTCATTTGTACACACACACACATATATACATTCATATATAGATACACATATATGTATGTATACACATATGTTAAAATTATCCTCTGGTTTCTTAATTTCACTCATTCTTCTATTCTAGAAATTCAAGTTTGTTCTTTTCAAACTTCGTGTAGCAATTTTTATCATTTTAAGTTCCTGCCAAAAATTTAAAGCTGGATTTTATCTACTTGAACATAGTAAGCATAGTTATTTTACAGTGTTGTTTCGATAATTTCAGTGCATCTTGAGTATATGTGGTGTCTGTTGTTTCCATTGATTTCGCTAGTTTTATTGTGTTCCTATGCAGCACTTCATTGTTTATTTAACCAATAAAAAAAATTCTGCCGGAGTTTTGCAAACCCTTATAATCCATTCTTGCCCTACTTATTCAATTCTGCTTGTCACTATTGACTACTGCATATTTTTTGGTTCAGTTAATTGAATGCTTTTATTTCTTATGTTGTTCATTGTCACTCAGGGTATCCATGCACCTCCTCTCCTGAACTGAGTTCCACTTATCTTCCAGAGTTCATGTTTCACACTCTTTTATAAAGCCCAATGTAACTACTTCAACACATGTTCTTCTTTGTTCTTTTCCCATTTTTAAAATCTTTGTCCTCTGGCAGCTATGGGATTACCTTAATTTCACTGGAAAAAGAAAATTTTTGCATCATTAGTACAAAAATAGTATTGGAATTGAGTTGCATTTGCCTATGCTGGGTCCCATTCTGTCATTATTGACAGAAGAATGGAATATAATGATTGACTAGTTCAGAGTAATGCACCCCTCTGAAGCACAGGCTGAGGTGATTCAAGTTATGCTGCTGCAAAGGAAAATAAAGATACATTTACTAGAAGAAAGGGGGATGTATGCTTCTCAGGAAAAAAAAAGAGTTATATCTCCCTTTTTTGGACATTTTGAAGTAGTAGTGATTAGAAATAATGAACTTGTGCTTTAAGTATTTATCCTTGTTTCATATTCACACTTAAATATGGCTTTTCAAAATATATTGATATCATTCATAAGTCTCTTCCTCTCTCATAGTATCTTGTACGTTCTAAATGCATGCTCTGCAACTGAATTATACCCCATCCGCCATGGTGTCTTTTTATTAAAGATTATAAATCTTCCCCCTAACTTCTCTTTTCCCTTTTTGGACACATGCAAAGATTATCTTCCTGGCAGTTTGGTTAGGGTTACATATTAAATATTGACTGATACGCTTTGAATGGAAATGAACAGTGTCACCTTTGATCTGAGGCAAAAGTACATTAGAATAGTTACACATATCTTTTTCAGTGATGCATCAAATGCTGATGAAACTTCTTGATTTAGCAACATCACAAGAAGATATGGGCTTTGTTACCCTAGAACCTCTAGTGGTCATGTGGAGCACTCACCTGCCTATTGTTATTGGACATAAATCACGAACAAGAAATACAACTTTATTTTACTGAGGCACAAAATATTGGGATTGCTTTGTTTCTACATCGTGTTCAAGTCATTTTAAGTAATTTATGAGTAATCATGATTACTCTTCTTGAGAGTTGATATCTGAGTATTATCATTTTAAACATGTCTTTTACAGAACTTTCGAATTTTATAGTGCTTTCGCACATATTATTGCTTGGATTTTGCCGCAGTCATATTAGGTAGAATGTGAAGGCTATCTTTTTTCTAATTTACAAATTAATGAAATGAATCTTAACTCTGCCACATGATATACTCAAATCAGATGTTCAAAATTCTTTTTTCTTTAATGGACATTCATATCTCACCATCAAAAGTCAGTTTTGTAATAAGAATTTGTATAAGTATAAAGTTGGCTTTCCATTATGTTTCCCTTACTCTGGGAGTAATATTCATGTTCAGAAACTGCAGTCTTTGGGGGAGTGTATAATTAACAAATGATACATTTCCCTATTTGACACATAAGAATACCTTAACACTCTTCCAGATTTGTGTGTATGTGTGTGTGTGAGTGACTGTATGTTATAACAGATTTAGAATACTTCTATATATTTCTCCAGAACTCAACTAGCTCATGAGTACCTATATTTGCTCCTTGGGATAAAAATGTAATATTTCCCACCCAAGATATCTCCTTCATAGCCTGTTTTAAATGTAATAAATTCAGAATTTAAATTTGCTCTAGTAAATACTCTTACTTCTACTACCTTGTTTCCCTCCCACCATGGGGTGATCTACATTTGGCATAGGAATTGAGTTAACATAGCATCCTGCAGGGGACAAAATGGGTCAAGTTTGAGTGGGGACCTTGGGTCCTTGTTGCTTCTTCCTGTCTGATCCATAGTTCCTGCCATGATGCTGGTCACAATGTAAATTCGTCATCTACCCTGTTCCAATCACAGCTGCCTTCTGGTTTTCCAGCCTTCTCAAAATTTCTCTGCCTGAGCATGGGGGAAAACTACAGGGAGGAAACTCTGGGGCAGTTCTGAAATTCTCTGTTGTTTTCCTAGCTTCAAATAGCACCTCTGGGAAGCTGTCCTCAACCACTATACTAGATATTCTTCTCTCACCAACTTAAGACTTTCTTAGGCTATTTTCTTAATTTCATGACTATTAAGTTTTTAGTTCCTGGATCTTAAAAGTCAGAAGTTTCAAAGAATCTTGCTTTTAATCTGTAGTACTGAATTTGCTGGGGTAGGTAGGGGACCAAATTCCCACCATCTCACCTGTTTTGTTTCATTCAGCAGCATCTGATAAGTACTTTTCCCCTGAGGGTACTATATATAGAAAGCTAACTTACTGGTAAGAGTAGGTTAATGCTAAAAGAAATGAAAATAGTTTACAATCAGTGTTATTTTTCAATATGCCTATATTTCGTGGTCTCTGGTGTTTTAATTTTTCCCATTTATTCAAATTTTTAACCTTTAATGTGTAACAGGTAACTCCATCGTAAGTCCTAATAGGACATGTAGTGGTTACTCGGTTAGTATGTGCAAGTGGTAGTAGTTTGGGTGTTTTATATTGTACCTCTGTGTACTGTGTCCAAACATATTAATTCTTTCTAACCTCTTCAGGAGGGGTGAGCCCCAAGGAAGCTGTTTTAAGTGCGGAGTGAGTCCTACTTGAGTTATATTAGAAAGAAAGGTTATTTGAAGAACACTAGAATATTTACTCATCTTCAGTTTGGACTCTGGCTTCAATCTTTTGTTTGGCAGGAAACAAAAATATTTATTTCTCTTGCCTTACATATCATAGGTTGGCAGCCAACAGCCCTCCATCCCTTAGCTCCTTTTTTTAAAAAACAAAAACAAAAACAAAAACAAAAACAAAAACAAAACAAACCTTAGGATCAAATTCTAGTTGACCTGTCTTGGGTTAGTGGGAGCCTTAGGGCCAGTTAATTCTGACAGTAGGTTATTATTATTGGCTCCAGGAGAGCCAGAATTATTACTGGGTTCCTCTTAAATGGTGTCCTAGAAAGAACAATAATAACTGCAGTGTATCCCTTGTGTGTTAAACAGAGTGATGAACACATAATAGGTGCTTGCAATTATTTGCTGATGGATTGAATAATTTGTTGATTAATTAAATAAGTGAGAGACTTGTCCAAGACCATATGGCTATATCAGTCAAGCTTAGCATTTTCTTTGAATCATTTAATTTCCCCACATGAATCCAACTTCATTGTGTACTTTATGAAAATCCATTCTCCTCCTAATTCATGGAAACAATAATGGAAGTGATTAATGTCCATTAATAAGGATTAATAAGACAGAACTAAATTAAACCATAACAATTTAATTTGAAATGCATCCAGAGTGATTTGCCTTAGTTTTGAAGCTACTGCTATTCCCTATCAGATCCTCCTTTTTGGATAAAAGCCCAAAATACTATCTTTGGGGTTCATTTAAATAAGTGATGGCAAATGACTATTTCATTGGCATATGTTATAAAAACATCTTTCCTGCTGTTTATGGGCTTAATTTTCCTTCCATACACCTCAGCCGTTGATGTGCATGTTGCTTCACAGGACCCAGAGTTAAGCAGCTAGTCCTATTCAATATTGTGGCACAATCTTCTCTGAACATTTAAAAAATTTAATGAATTTTAACTGATACATAAAAACAAAATGGTACATACTTATGAGCTACCATGTGATATTTTGAAATGTGTATATTGTGTAATGTTTAAATCAGGGTAAAAGCATCCATCACACCTCTTTTCATGAGGTCTGTACTTTTAAAGTATCTGGAATAAGACCGTTGTTGGTTAATTAATTTCAGTTAGGCTGACACTGCCTAAATGTCTAAAGAGACAGAGGATAGAGAAGGTTGTCTCAATATGTTCAGGAGCAGGAGTGCATGGAAATCAAGTAAATCACTCCCATACCCACATACTACTTAAGAGCCTAAGCTGCCTTTCTTGATGTGCATGAAAGTATTTCTAACTGTCTTCCTATAAAAATAAGATAAGAAATATTTTGTGAGAGGGATTTGAGTATGTCATCCAATATTTTATTTCATATTTTTGTTGTGAATCATGTTAAGGGTCTTAATAGACAGAATGGTTTAAAAATAGTTATACATTCAGAAAAATTATGAAACCTGATATAGTGAATAACCTTCACACTTTTGAATAGTTCCATGCAATAGATAATGAAACTATTTTAAAATAAAAATGTTTTAGAGCTTTAAAAATTAGTCATAAATATCTCTGAGGTAATTTTCAACACCATTCTGGGATAAGGTTGGGCACCCTACTCTCAAAATAAAGTATTTATTACTTGAAATAGATGCTATGTTATGATCATGTAACTTGCTGATGTTTGACATATGTCCTTATGAATAGCATATATATCTCATCTATATGCACATACATGAATATTTATATTAAGTCAATGTAAATGATGTCTCAAAACCATTTAGGAGTTTACCAAAGTTATGGGAGCATTGTCCATTTCTCCTAGAATTGTGGCATACTAACAATTAGTCATTAAATGTTTTGCAAGTGGACATGTTGAAATGAAGAATTTGCTAGTCACTTAAAGATTCCCAGAAACAAGTGATAATAAAGTGAGCATACCACTACTCAAAGACTTTACTTCTTAAGAGAAGATATTGGAATTTTATCAAAACCAGCATGCTGTTTTATTTCATCAAATTTGTAAATATATTAAAAAAACTTTTAAAGTCATATTTTCTGTTATTCCTCTGATAGTGACTAGTGCTATACCATAGCCATATTTTAATTTGAATTGTCACATAATATAAGAATGATTTACAGTAGGAATTACTTCATTCCAAAAAAGTATTAGTGAAATTTTTGGAATCTAGCAAGATATTTCTTTCTTTTATAATTCCCATTGGTCTTTAGCTTATGCTTTATATTTCGTTAGAATTAAAGCATTATGACATAATGGAAAAAGAAAACTTGCCCTTTTGTTGGAATTAGACCATATTTCATTTTCTCATTCAGTGTATTTTTCATCAATATTCCTTTCCAAAAATTGAATGGAATTGTTTTTTGTACTTTCTTTTAGTGAAATGCAAATTAAAAGTGTTATAGCTAATCAATGCCACCAAAATAGTTCTTTTAAATAACCAGGACATGAACTCTTTAACAAGATTCAGTCAGTTCTATTTATAGTTCCCCCAAGCTATGAACTATTTGTACACCCATGTTTCTGCATAATGACTTTTCAATGTGGTTTCAGTAATCATTCCAGAAGGCACAATCTCAAAATATCTATATGCATAAAGAATATATTTAAAATAAAGGCTAAATTGGCTGGCCATGCATTAAACCATTTGCCTGTGAAATCATTTTGTGAAATATCTCCAAACAGGAGATGTTCCAGCTGAGTGTAGGACATAGCAAACATTTTTTTGCTTACCATATTGTACCGCCATAACTTCTTTTGGAAACACTTCTTCCTCCAAGTGTCCTCTTAAACACTTCTTCCTTCTTCCTCTAAGATGACAAGCCATTTTGAGAACTTGGATTTCATTTAGCCCACACAGGATTAGAAGAGATAGACTCACTCTCAAACGACTTGCCTTTAAATACTTAATAGCTGAAATGAGAGGCGCCGGTGATTTTGTGAAGAAAGTATGTTAGCACCAGACTCCCCCAATTTCAGAGACGAGGGGTGCAAGGAGTGAACAATATGGGCTTCCTTGGAAGAACACTTGTCTTCTATGTTTCTGAATGAAAAGCTGTTCTCTTTTTATAAGACTTTGGAAAGGAAGACATTTTAAAAAGCCATATTTCGAGTTTCATAACAAAAATAATTCTTTTTTTGAGCTCTTTTAAATGAAGAACATGCATGAAATCTTTTCACACAAATGAATAATGCTCTTATAATTAACCTGGTCTTTACAAGGCAGTATCAAAATAAGTACATCGTGCTGCTAACTGTATCTTTCTATCTTTTTGCATCAGATCCAGACCTGCTTCTGATTCCAGGCCTCTAGTAACAGGGCAGAACCTTCCTGCATTATATCCTTAATTTTAAAATTTGTTTCCTTTCATTTTCCAAAATGACATTGCTCTCTTAAATTATTACAGTCAGATTGGCTAAAAAAAAAATTCATTGTTCTCTTGATATTACTTCATTAATCTCTGGTCAATGTTTTCTGGTAATTAATTAATTATGATTAATTAATTATGATTAATTAATCATAACTGCTCCTCAAAGTTATTTTTGTTTATTAGTTTCTGCTATCCATGTGCCTTAGAAAATAAAAACATAATTCTAAAACTTGACTGTTTTCTGAGTACTTTTTTTTTATCTATGGACTCAGGATCCAAGTCATCTATCTAGCAGGGATCTTAATGAAGATACAGAAATATAAGTGGATGCAGACTCACAATTTTGTGTTTGGTAATTTTTCATGCTGCCACAAAATAATTTTATATGTGTTTCTATCTCTGCTATCTATATGGATGTACATATTTTTAAATGGTAGATGAGAATAAAATCTTAAAGGTGTTGAAAAATATATTTTTAGGTTTTGCATACGACAGCCCCCAATGAAGATACCTGCAAATCATCTCTTAGATAAAGAGTAATATAATCTCTTATCCAATAAGTACACCTATTTTTCTTATATAAGCACATGACATCATCGTTTAAACCCAACCGATTTCTAAGCACCACAGCTGTTACTAGTTATTTAGAAGTCTAATTTGAGCAGAATGTGTCACGCCAACTTTGCACACACGCGCTCACACAGGCAGTATTCACATTAAAACTTTCACCTCTATTAAATAGCAACAGTTCTTCAAAAATTCCAACACTCTACTCTTAACAACTAAATAAAATATGTGTCTTTGAGGAGTAATGTGCCTATTTTATTTTTACTCCTTGAAGCAAATCTTGTATTGAGTGGTGCAGTTTGTTACCCTGCTGTCATTTTACTCAGTTCTCAAAGATCCATGTGACACTGGGTGGGTTAAGTCTTCCGACCTCATTGTTTCACTCCTCCTGAATTAAGGGTAAAGCTCTGTGACTTTGTTTTCAATGAAGGTCACATAGATATAACCATCAATATTGAAACAGCATATTCTCACACAAGCAGAAGCTTTAATAGCCTTTACAAGGGTTTGCTCCTTAGGGAGACTAAATTCAAAATGGCACAAGCCATCTGTCGTGGTGGGATTTTTAAGTTCCATTGTACAGCATGCTCTCTCTTTCTCTTTCTTTTCCTTGGTTGTATAAAGTGACAGTTTTATAATCCCTTCTTATATTTCAAGTTGACTAACTCATTAAAATATAGCAGGTCCACAAACCTTTGTAGACAAGTGTACTGAAAGATCAGAACTGAAAGATTCAAATTTGGAATTTTAAGTGAAATGGTGTATTTGCCTGTTCTACAGTAGAGTCTACTGAGGAAATTCAAGTGCACTGGCCATTGAGTTATTTAGGGCCTGGGGAAGCTGTGGAAAGGCCCAGACAGGTGGTTGTCCCATGGACAGATTATTTGTTCACATCTCTAGATCCTGATTTCAGAAGGATTATAGGATTTTCAGAAGGATTTTATTTATGTAAAAAGCTATTTTTATAGAAAGAAGAATCTTCTTTGGGTTGAAATTAAATATTTCCCAGAATTGCAGAGGTGAAATTTGGTGAAAGGAGATCTTTAAATCCTCACATTCAGAGAGTGCACTACTATCCCTTATAGAAGTAGAAATAATTTTAGGTTAGTATCTGTTTTCACCAACATAATGTAAATTTAAAGGGGATAAGCACTGTGTCAAATTTTCTCCACAGCTCTGGTCCCTAGCAGAGTGCCAGGCACTAAGAAGTCCTTAGTCAATATTAAGGAAAAAGGGAAGAGAAGGAGGGGAGGAAGAAGGGTAGGAGAAAGGGAGGTGAGGGAGAGCCAAGGGTAAAGGGAGGGAGGAGAAAAAATAAAGTTCAAAGCTCTTTAGAAAGCATCAACCTTACAGAGTATCAACTCTAAACTAACACTCAAATAATGGTATAAAATTAATCTATAAAATGTGGAATATGTACTAAAAACTAAATATCCATGCCATAATAAATCATCTAGGTACCGTAGAGAATTGGTCTCCAGATTTGACATTCTTATTTTCACTCTAGAAGGAGTTGATTTCTGTATAATTTACAACCCTAGACAAGCTAATCTAAGGAGATTGTGTCCACAATAGGACCAAGGATGCCTAGGACTGGGGATGAATAGTATTTGGGGCAGATATATGATTCTTCTTGTTTCAAGACTTTTCCTGCCATAATGAGGGATCCAGTAGTCATCAGTAGCTCTCAAACTTTACCAAAGAAACTCTAGACTGTGAATAATTCAATTTTCTAGACTGTTTTTGTTTTATTCAAATTCATCCATGGTAATAAGATTTGCAGAATGATGACCAAAGTATGAAATCAGACCACAGGAGCAAAAGTATGCATTTCTGTACAAGGGCAATATTTCTCCTGTGACGTGTGCCTCAATTTCTGTTTGTTTCATTAGTTGTGTATGAGACCTAGAAGCACAGGCTATATAAGTGTAGGAGGTACAAAAGGAGAGTATGGTAAACAGTCATGGAAAGACAGGCAGAGGTCACTATGCTGATGTTTCTCTTTCTGATTTCTCAATAAGACAGAAGTACATTCTATTTTGTTTTCTTCAGGTCTAAGAGTAGCTTTCAAGCCTACCCCCATCCTCACCTGGTGTTAGTCTACTTCCCTGCATTAATAGAATATCATTTTTTTATACTGGTTGTTGAACCCAGAGACACTTTACCACTGAGCCACATCTCCAACCTTATTAATTTTCATTTTCAGACAGGATCAAAATAAGTTACTTAGGGCCTAAGTTGCTAAGGCTGGTTTTAAACTTGGGGTCCTCCTGTCTTAGCCTCCTGAGCTGCTGGATTTCTGCTTGGGGATGCCTGGGCTTGAACTGGAAACAAATACTATTTATAGTTTAAACAGTTGTTTTATGAACAGTGAAGAGAAAACTCTTATAATTATGTGAACATATTACTTATTGCCTTTATTTTAAGGCTAAAAGGAGACACTCTTAGCAATTACCCAGGGGTACAGAATTGTACCAGGCATAATCCAGGGATGTCTTAAGACTATTTGGTCACCATAATCACCCATGATTCATCTGTTTATTCAAGAGATATCTGTTGAGGGCTTATTGTTGTTACCTTGATTCCAAGATGCTGTAGAAAATAAAAGGCCTGGGAAAAGGAATCTAGATATTGCAGCCATGTGAGAATGACTTTGGCAAGTCATTCAATTTAGAGTCCTTGATCTTTAAGTTCAAAAGGAGTCTTCTGATTCATTTATATGAAGACTTAAAATAATTCATACAAGAAAATGGAATTTAGTAGCATGGTCTATAATTCTAATTTCAAGGCTCCCAAAGCAGTAATGTTGGACATAGGATACCATTTCTTATCACTGCATGGAAGTGCAGGACCACATTGAACCAGGGTAACTCTATGCTTTTAAGAGTTTGGAAAAGACAAAGCTGTTGGATGAGCTCTACAGAACATAGGATTTTCTTCTTGACACTGATTAGAAAGTAATTAACTCATTAAGTTCCAAGTTGTCAATTCTGTAAATATTTCAATGAATTTGACACAGGTGCATTAAAATTGGTTGGAAATATGAATCTAGAATTTATATATATTTGCTATATTAATCAGTATTATTATAATTATATTGCTACTATTGTATAATTACATTTTATATAATTGTACATTATATATTTGTTTTTATATGTGTTCTACATCTGAGACCATGGGATGAAGTGTGTTAAACACTAATACCTAGAGATGTTGTTACATATAGACTGTTCAATCAAAATATACTGTCATTACTGAAATGGAGGATTCCCATTATTTGAATTCCAATTCAAAGAAATATTGTTTCCCCTAAAGGTAGGTGAATTCTATCAGACTTTTTGTTTCAGTTTATTTCCCTGTGGGTATGCTAGTTATTAACCAAAATCTATTCCTTAAAATTTTTTTTCTTATATTTGGCTGGGTATATGATTGCCTTACCATAGTTTACATTTCTTAGCCTCTGTTAGCAGCTAAGGTCTATAAAATTAAGTTTACCAATGGAAATGGAATGTGAACTACTGTGTCATTTCCTTCAAAGGAAATTTCTTGTACTCCATTTTATTTTTAACTTCCATTCCATAGGTTAGAATAAAGATGTGACCATGACCCAGTTTTAGCAGGTGACAATATTGTAGGAAATTTGGAAGTACAGACAAAAGTACACAGAATCTGAATGACTTCCTGTAGGAGGGCTGTACCACTAGTAATTATTTTCTATATTTTTAGACTGGTGCTTGAGAGAGAAAGAAATGCCATATGTCTCAATTCACTAGTTGGGATTCATCTCTTATAGGGTTTTAGCCTGTAACTTGACTGATGGAGAATGCCTCCTAGTAGGAGTAGTGTAATGACCACAACACCAACATTTCAGACTTGCAGAAATTCCTCTGCCCTTTCATATTTATTGTGCCCAAAACAGCAGTCCTCAAGAGAAATTGAGTTCTTAAAGACTGTACATTTAGCAAATGCCAAAGAAAAATAGAAGATGGGCCCTGGATCTAAGAAAACCACAGACATGATAGGGCAATCACATTTAATTCAGATGGAATTAAAGCAATAAGAATTATGCGAAGATATAAAAGGTGTGTAAAATGTACCATAGTCATACTATGGCATAGTCATACTGGTTGTTCCTTGGTGAGAAGACACTGCAGAAGCTGAAAACTCTGCATTTCTTTTGTAATTCACTGGATATATTAACTAGATGTATTTTTTTTTTTTTTTGAGAACTAACCCTCCACACCCGCCCAAGAAGGGAAGTACTTTTTTTTCTTTATTTTTTCATTATTTTTACGGACTTCATTTTGATTCGCTGTACACATATTGGGTACAAATTTTCATTTCTATGGTTGTGCATGATGTATATTCATATCATTCCTGTTAATCATACATGTACTAGGGTAATGATGTCTGTTTCATTCCACTATTTTTCATACTAGATGTATTTTTATTACTGATTGAATTCAGTGATTCTTAACACTGTCATTGTTATTTCCATGACTGTATAAAGAACCCTCACAGGAATTGTGCTATTTAGATACCTGTTGAAGACGACCCCATCTGACTTGAGGATCTGACATTCTAAAATCCAGATTGGGCAAAACTAAGAAATCAGCTTGTGGTTTATTTTATTTTATTTTTCTGGGAGTACTAGGTTCAAACTTTATGGGATAAGTTAACTCCACACTCCTTTTGATGGTAGAACAAAATAAATATCATTTTTTTCATACAAGAAATCTTTTTACAAAATGCCTGGTTTTGTTCTCTAGACAGTGCTATGGATGTGGAGGATTCAGTGTAAAGCCATGGTCCACAGAGTCTAGGTCAGGGCTGGCAGCATTCATTGACAGTACTCTAATTATTACCATACTCTTTCTATCCTTTTCCTCCAGATTATTTTGTCTTCTTTACCTTTACTTCAATTCAGTTGTGTGCTTTCCAAGTTCTTCAGAATTAGGTCAAATGTGATGATTATTCTTGATTCATTTAAATTTTCATATTTTGAAATAAAAAATATGAAAATAAAAAAATCCTGTAGTATCAATACTTATATCAGTGTTGTACTGACATACAGTATATAAATCAATTTTGTTAATGGTATATTGGCATTATAAACATTCATGGTGTTTATATTGGTATTAGGATTTTAACTAGAATACTCATTGACATTCTTATGTTAGTAAGTGATTATAAGCAGTGGTCATTTTTTTAAAATGTATTTCAAATATTGAAATTGATATATACATGTGTGTGTGTGATATATACGTGTGTGTGTGTGTGTGTGTGAGAGAGAGAGAGAGAGAGAGAGAGAGAGGGAGAGAGAGAGAGAGAGAGAGGAATATGTAAATGAATTTAAGGGTAAATACAGACACTGTCACATTGTCTTTTTATGTCCCAAGCACATATATGACATTCCAGTTTCTGTATTGCAAGTGAAAGTAAATTAGGTGCATTATTTTCCTTGTTATTTGGTGTGTGCTATGACTGGTTGGTGGTCTGAGAAAAGTAGGTTGTTTCTCAAGGTAGGTTTTCCTTATCCGCATTCTCTGGGTATTCCAATAGTTAATACCTAACAAGTTATATTGGCTGAGTTCCTTCTTCCATTTGATAGCTCAACTGAAGCTTGATGTTTATGGTGGAAATTGTCTTGATTTCTTTAGATGAGATGAGCATCCAAGGAGTTTGGAAATGTGTTTTAATTAAGATTCTGCTAAATTTTACCAGACACCTACTTGGAAAACAAAGCAACTGAATAATTAACTCTGATGAGAGCAGATGCTAGTCTAATGACAACCTGTTACTGCTCAAGTGCATCATTAGTTGTTTTACTATGCTCCTTTAATATGTCCAGAGCTCTCCTCTTCTAATGAATACATTGGTAGCTGTGTACTTAAAATAGTTTTCCATTCAAAACTGTTGTAAAAGATATTTCTAGCGTCTGCAGAATTCTTCATTTAAAAATTCCGTCCCCCGCCCCACCATCTATTTGGCATGTGCTTGGAACCAAACACTTCTTTAGTTTTCCTTGTGGGATTATTTTAGCCATACATCAAGTGAAGCTTACAAATTGATGAGAATCTAATGATGCATTTATTTACAGATGTGCATTTCATTTCCCTGTTATGTTGTTGAGGAGTAGGATGAGTTTAAAGACCCCCCTCCCTACCTTATTCCTGCCAGTGTTAATGGGAATAGCTATGCGTTTGACAAAATAAGTAAAAATGGCCTCATATTTGATTTTATGTGTATCTATCAAAGTGGTACAAGTTCTCTATAAGTGTATGATTCATCTTTCAAAATAGAAAATAGCATATTAGTTGTCCTTAATGATACAGAAACACTATGTTGTGGTTCTTACTATGGCATGCATTTTTTAATTAAAATCACAGGTTTCAAGTTTATACCTTTGATAAGGCACAAAACAATCTGACAACACCAGTTTTCAAACTGATGCAAAGTAAGGGAATGTAGAATCCAATTTAGTTTTAATGTTCACAGCCCACAACATGCATAGCCTTACATTGAAAAGTTTAAGTGTTTTTAGGGAAATTCATGAAGGATGAACACAAGAAGGATATCTTTTAGATTACTTTAAATAATATTCTAATCAAAATAAAGGCAAAGAGCCCAAATCTATTTGTGAAAGGAAAATACAATGACTTGTACATATTGTGCTGCATGACATTGTGTTTGTGATATAGCCCTTAAATCTCTAAGGCAATTCCCTTTGAGTTGGTTGAATACCATCTGGGACCTCCAAGAGTATAGAATAGGACTTTCTCTTCCTCCTCAGTCCTACATCCAAAGTCCAACTGCTTCAATCCAAGAGAAGTTCATTGTAGCATTCTTTAAATATTCCACAACAGGACTGGGCATGATGATGCATGCCTGTGAACCCAGTGGCTCAGGAGGCTGAGGCAGGAGTATCTTAAGTTCAAAGTCAACCTCAACAATTTAGTGAGGACCCAAGAAACTCAGTGAGACACTGTCTCCAAATAAATTATTAAAAAGGGTTGGGGCTATGGCTCAGTGGTAAAGCGCCTTGGGTTGAATCCCTGATATCTGAATAAATAAATAAATAATCCACAACAGAAAAAAGTTGGATATCAAAGTGTTTTATCAAATCATACATAAAATATGTTCATTTTATTCTAATGAGTTTTCAAAATATTTCCTTCTCTTTCCATTGTGGAGTGCAGAGGCAACCGAAGCATGTTAGTAATTTGTTTTATGAAATGTGCTTTGGAATGATTTTACACATTCAGAATGATATAGAACTTCCTTTACTCATTAAAAATTCTGGTTGATAGCCAAAAACAGTTTAATATAGATTGTGTAGAGAAAGCTGTGTTTCTGTTTTTGCCTTCAATCTATCCCAAGGTTGTGTTCAGAATTCCACATTAAAGTGGTCTCACAGAAACTGTACTCCCTGCCCATGAAACAGTATTCATTTCACTGCTAGAGCTGGACACAGCATGGAACAAAGGCCTGCTATTCACTTGTACTCCCATCAGAGAGGAACATGATACCTTGGCATACTCCAATTCCATCCTTTCATTCCTAGGGTTCCACTGTTAACTCTTTCTAATAAGAATTTTCTAATAGACACATGAACGATGTACGATGTGTTTATATCTTCTTCCAAGTAATCAGACATCCACAGAATATAACTGGTAATAATTCATGAGCCTCAAAGGAGGAAGGAAGAGGAAAACTGCAAGACACCAAATTGCCTTGTGGATTTAAAGGAAGCATAGAACAGGATGACATGAAGCACGACATGCATGAATCATTTTTTTTCCCTTCACAAATATTTCTGTGTTCCTTGTCTTTGATTTGATTGGAAAGTTATTTAAGATGATCTAAAAAATACCCTTTTCCTAGTCTTCTTTCATTCATTCATGAATAAGTCAATGTCAGTTTCTGTATTTGTCCTTGAATTCATTATTCAAACCCATTATTCTTTTGGAACTTTATTTCTTGTCCTCCCATTTCCACTTTTAATATACCCAGGAACTTGGGTTCTCAGCAACAGAATACAGTCAGAGCTCACAGCAGGCAGAAGTTTACTATCTAGTTTTAACAGGTTAAATAATCCAAGGAGGTCCTCTATTTTGCCCAGATATTTTCTTGTACAATGTCTTCTACAGAAAGAACAACTTAAGAAATATACTCTCCTGAACCTGAAGCAGAGTGCAAAGAAACAAGACATTAACAATCATAAAGACCCAGTTTGAATTTTAACTGTGTGATCTTGCTCACACTAGGTAATCTCTCTAAGCTTCACTCTATCTGTAAATTAAAATATTGGCCCTATCTGATAGTGTGAGCATAGTGGGATGTGCGTAGAAACTCTGAGTTGTCTCTGGCAGAGGTTTGCACACAATAGCACTTGGGATATTTTTGTTTTCTGAGTTTTCAAAAAATGGGTTATGTGTTCACTCTCATAGATATGTGACTTATGCTCAATTTAATACAGCATAGTTTATGCTCCATCCGTTTCAGACAGATTTCACTTTTGGACATAGGGAGATTACATAAAACATGAAATTTAGAACCCCTTCAAAAGTTTCTGGCAATTCTGTAACTCTTGGAGGTGTGGGAAGTCAATCTGACCACATGAAACATGCCAAGAACGTAGCAGGTGCCTATGAATGTACTTCATGCAACTGCCCTGTGGTGCGGTGCTCTAGTATCCTCGGTTCCCAGGGAGTCACAGAGCTGGGGAGCAGCAGCATAGCACTCAAAACATCTACCATAAGCTCACGTATTCACCCTCATATAGCTTTGGGCAAATTATTTAATATTTAGAAAATTTTTATCCTTATTTATAAGATGAGGACAATACATTTATTTTGACTAGCTGGTAGAATTATCTGTAAATATGCTTTATATACTGTAATTCACTTTAATACAAAGCATCCTTTTTGTAACTAAGTAGGGGGAAAATAAACATTAGGCAGGTTTTCTATAACTGCAAAGAAGAAACAGAAAAAAGTATCCACTTAAAATTCTGAGGAAGAAGTACCAGAAACTAAAATAGGATTTATGGTGGTTAATATGGTTTTAACAACCTGTGATTAAAATATGCTTTGCATATTATGAAAATTCTAATATTTGAATGTAATTTGGGGGAGAAAGTTCAGATTTTAAATTACAAGAAAGTATGTTTTTTATATTTGATGACAAAAGGAATTCTTTAGTGTCAATCATATGAAATTTCAGATTTGCTGCTCATGGCCTTCTCATGTTATATATGAATGTCTCAGGGACAAGATGCCATTTGAATATGTTTTTCTAAGAAAACACCCAAAATGGCATTTCTGGGGGGTAACTGGCCTTCCCTATGACATTATCTCAGACTGGGAAGCTGGAAGATTTAGAAAATGGATTCGGATTCATGTTGCTCATATAAATGAATTAATGGTATCTTCAATGTAAATTAAGTCAGCTCCCTTTTTTGGTGCTTCTTGCTCCACTGGTTCACATGCAGCTTAAAGGATAGTCTTGAGCAACCATTCAGCAGGGCCACCTTACAGGTGTGTGGCCACAACAGCAGCATTGGGCCCTTGCTCATAAGGGTTTAGCACTTGGGGTTTAACATTTTGTGTTGGCCGCCTTGCAATTGTCAATGATTTTATTTTGGAATTCGTGTTTTAAGTAAAATTAAATAGGACAATGGAGTCTGACTGGAGGTTTAGAGCTTGGGCTCAGATATGGTCCAGTTCCTACTCAACAAATCCTTTTTCTCTGTCCCCAACAAGTTCTTAGCTGCCAGCCTCCTACCCCTTGTGCCCAGACCCTGCCAGGTCTCCTTCCATAGCTTTGTCCCATAACCTCTGCCACCCTGTACCAGGAATAGCTTTGTCTCCCATGTGGTGGAACTCAGAAGGTGGATCCTATGTTCTGCCTCTGCTCTCTGTCTTGGGGGCCCTTTACACTGAAGAGGGTGGAGTGTCCCACACTATGTAGGCCATTAATTTGGTAGCTGCCAGCATAATGGTGCATTTCACAGGTCACCACTGTGAGCCTTTTGTCCACTCCTGATCTAGGGACCAATGTACAATACAGACTGCGATTCCTTGAGGGTCTCCCATCCCCTGTGGGTCAAGACAGAGGCTCGTGGAAAGGGGAGATTGGCTTCTCAGGTATTTAGGCCATATTTTCATTTTGTGCTCAGATGCCCAGATTGGGCATCTTTTGAAGCAGGTAGGCTCTTTAGCAGTTTCTGAGACAGATTTGAATTCTTCAAATACAGTCAGTTACAGTGACATGATCACTTTGTAAATGAGTTGCCAAATAAGTGTATGATGACCCTAAGTGTGTAATGGCTCTTACACATTCAAAAGATCCTGTGATAATAAAGGTCACATAACAATTGCATATCTGCCCTTCCTATTTTCTGGTACATGCTAGTTGGTATGAATTGAACAGTTGTTCTGACTTTGAACATACTAAGGAGACTTGATAGTGGGAAGTGCAGAGGGCCTTGAAGAACTACTATCAATAGCAACAATAACAATGAGAAAAATAGTTTAATTGTCTAAAACATCCACTTTGGCCCAGCAATGTCTGTCTTGCTTTGGAGTGCAGTAAAGTGTAAGGGTTAAAAGTAAGTGTGAATTTTCTAATCCTAGCCCTGGAGAGGTGGAAAGGGGAAGGTGCCAGCTAAATCATTTACTTATTGCACCTCAATTCTCTCAGTTGACAGTGGGGCTGATAACTTTGTGGAGTTGTGAGATGACAATAAGGGTGCATTAAAGATGCTTATTGTCTTGCACAATAAGACCATGTATAATACCAAATTAATGGTATAATGGTATAATACCAAATTAATTACTGAGATATTAACCACTACCATCCTCATCACTTTTCTGTTTACCAAAGAGATTGTGATCAAGAGACTTTGGATACTTTTTAATTGATCTGGATCATGTTCTCCTCCTGTGTGATAGGAAAACAAATACAACTGCTAGAGATTCAATTATGCATACTATAGGTAGTGATTTAAAAATAGAGCTTCAGTGGATTTGCAACAGATTGGAACTGTCAGAAACCTTAAAGCGCTGTCTAGTTCCATGCGTTCAGCGTGTAGAAGAGAGAGGTGGGGGTCTTATGCCTTTATGTCTGGCCACACAACTGTCTAAGGACTGAGAGGGACTGCAAATACCAGGTTCGGATCATTCTTCCACTCAGTACAGAATATGCATATAAACCCTGAAACAGAAGTAAACTATTTTAAATCCTAAAAGTAACTTACAGCTGTTACAGTTTTACTTGATGGACTATTTTTGCAACAGCTATGATTTATGATGTGCCCCTTGGTTAACAATGTAAAATTCCAGTTTATCTTTTCTCTGCAAAAACTTTATGATGCTGCTTCATGGCAGTATCTTGAAGTCCCTCATAAGAAAAAGTGGGGACAGCTTGTATCATCAAAGTCTCTGAAAAAGTGGTCACTAATTCTGCAATTGATTGTTGTTATCGCACACATAAGGGTACTAATATACTTGCGTTTAGGTCTGATGTTGTGTTAGGGGGCCCATATAGAACAAGGCATGGTACAAATCATTTTAGCTTTCATTTGGTCAGGTTATATATTAAGAATCTGAAATCAATGGCCTGATTCTCATTTTGCTTCTTTCCCTTTACAGATCACCTTTAGGTCTGGGGCTGCCATTTAATTCAAAGCGAATGCTCTCCATAGAAGAGGTATCCAGGAAAGGAAGAAAAACCAGAATCAAACTCATTATTTCAAAGATGGTAAAAATAAACAAGTCAGAAATGCATGTTTTCTTTTAGACTACTCAGTTGGAATCTTTATTTGTAGAAGCAGGGCAGTTTGCAAGGATTCTATTATCTGATCCCCATGTGAAGGGGATCAAATATATTTTCCATTTGATGAAGTTGGGAAGAAGTTGGATTTAACTGAATTACACTGATTGCTATTCTTCATAATTCCCAACAAACTCTTAAAATACATTTACCTATTATACTCCTTCATTTTCTATAGATGCTAGCTTCAGGAGAAAAAAGACTTGTACAGATACAGAAACTCAAAAAAGCAAGCCAGTCGCTTGTTTTTATACAGAAACCAGCATACTGACATTTTAATGATGTTGGGATAATGCCATAGTGTGAAATTTTGTATTCAGAACATTTCAAAAGGGAGTGGGGAAGAGGCAAGCACCCAATGGTATGTATTTGATAAGCATGTGCCCAAGACAGGTACCACATAAGGATTTGACTCCTTAGGTCACCTTTCCTCCTTAAAAAATAGAGAGGCCTTTAAATTTATGGGATGCACAACTGAATGTTGTGCCTTTTATGGAGACCTCTTTGGGTCTGATTAATTAGTAATTGGGGCGAGAGTTATGCACTTCAGTGACTCTTGCTGCCTTGATTGTAAATCGCAATCTGGTGCTAAATCTCAGCAGGTCACATTGCTGTTTTTGCTGTACCCCAGTGACACAACTGATTAAATCTGTGTAAACAGTATCATTATGAAAATATTTTTGTTATAGGCATGAGGAATTAACACATTTTTATTTTGGATGGAAATTAAAATTATTTGTGGGAGCTCGGTATGTTTTCATCAATTGTCAGTCATCCCAATAGAGCATGTAGTGAAGTAACTATTTTAATTTTCACAAAGGGGGGGGGAAGCTCTCAGACAGAGGGCTTTTAAAACTGAGAATTATGATAATTATGCCATTCATACTACAGATAGCTACATTACAGACAAGTATTATGTCACTTAATAGTTAGCTAAACAAGTAAACAGAAACATGGGAATGAGCCTACATATTCCCTTAGAGTGGGGCACACTTGAGTGAGTAGACCTGTTTTAAGGGATGCCTACACACATGCGCACACACACACACATAGGCTCTCAAATGCTTTCCCTTTTCTATATTCCATACGTTTCCTAAGTTAACTTTAACAGAAATTTAAGTGAGGTACTTGCCTCTGGATGAGAGTAATAGGTACTGACGTGTAGCTCCAGAATGCACTGGCACAGGATGTAGACTCAGAGGTCTCAGGGACTAGGTAGGGGTTTCAGTGCGGGCATAACAGTGGTCATTAGATCACCTTGAGCAGTCCGTGTAACATTGTTTACTCTTGATTCTCAAGGAAACAAATTTGATTTTTATACTATACCCTCTTGGCTATCTGACCATTGGCACATCTGGAAAAATTTCTTTTGGAGGTGTAGTAAGGTTAATGAAATATGTCATTTGTCAGTTTGTAAACTACATAAATCATAAGGTTCCTTTTTTTTTGAATGACTACTACCTAATTCTAAGTGAGCATTAAAATTGTAATTGATAATCCCTAATGAGGCCTGATTTTACCTCTGTTTGCTGAAGCTGGCAAGTCAACCCAATCAAATGGAGGCTCTTCTATTTGCTTCATTTCACAGAGCACTTATTGGGAAAGGCTTAAATGAACTTTAATCAAATGCGCCTATTAAGTTGCCTATTAAGTTACTGTGCCTTGAGTTACTGATCATCTACTTGTTAGCAGAGAAAGTTCAGATAAAAGGAAAGTGACTTTTCTTTCTGTGAGCTCACAAAAATCATTATAGAAATATATCAAGGCGAAAATAAGAGAGCTAACAAATCAGCAAATTTTCCATGTACAACTTGCAGATTTAAACAAAGAATTGACTGTATACATTTCAGATGACTGCCTTTGTATTTATTATATAGGCCGAAAAAACAAAAACACAAAACTGCCTTTGAAGAGAAAAGGAAGTCTTTACTCTACCCTTTAATGCCATACAGATGTTCCAAGTGCTGTTGCCAAGGTGGGAGGAGTGTTGTATGTAAAACAGAGTCTACAGAATGCTGGTCATCAGTAGAATAATCAGAGTGTTGGGAAAGCATGCTATCATTTGGGGTACTTGTCCTGTCTAATAAGGAAGTTTGCTTAGGCTTCCCAAAGATCTTTGGGCATAGGCCAGTCTAGAGAAATCTGATATTTGTTAATGACTCTCCATTATTATTGTATCCCATTTGCCACTGCAACATTTGTCCCTCACTGGGGACTCTGATGATCAGATGATTAGATAATTTTAGGAATACTTTTGTACATCAGATATTATAGCTATCTTTTTAAACTCTAAAGGGCAAAAATGTTTAGAAGGATCAAAATGGGGGGAATACTATGATACTATTATTTACTTAAAACTATTCACCAACCTAATGTAAAGCATAAAGCCAAAAGTTAGAAAGCAGAAACTCAGGAAAAAGAAAGTGTAAAACAGATTAGTTAAAACAGGAATGAAGAGAAGGAAAATGTATGGATAGTTTATTCTTGAATATAAACAAATGCAGACTGATTACATTTTCTTGTCAAGTATTTTTGCGTGGTCTAACACTCTGTTTAGTATGTAATATAACTTAAGCAACGTTAATGAAATTTAACTCATTAAATGAAATTTAACTCATTAAAGTCTTAAAAGAGGGACTATTTTACAAAGTGTGAAAAATAACTTTTGAGAAGCAAGATAATTTTTACCAGCTTATTAATAAAATCAGAAGTAATCTTGCTTTTGACAAATAAATAAAACCATCGCTCTTTTCTAGTAAATATTTGCAAAGTAGTTTTTAGAATATGTAGAAAGGTCGGGATGCACAAGTAACATACACACACACACAGAGCTAAATGCAGAGGCACTATATATTTGTACATTATCTTCTCCAGGAAAACAGCCCCTGTGGTGTGGAATAAGGAAAAGTAATTCATCATATGCCTGTTTCAAAATGGTATTTTCTATTATAAGAGTAATGCATGCTTATGGTACAAGTATCCTAAAAGGCAGTAAAATATAAAATGACAAATCACTCACGGTCCCAACTTCTAAAAATAAATACTATTCATGTTTTTGGTTTTCTGTGCATTATATGTGGATATGTTGGTCACATTCTATACGAAATCCTGAAACTTCTTTACAGAAATCTTTAGTGATCTTAAATTATTTTCACTACGAATAGAAGAACTTTCTATATAATCCTGTTTGTTTCTTCATTTCACAAAAGACAATGGAAACAGAAATATGATGTTATTATAATGAAATGTATCAAAAATAAAACCTTGGTATGTGAAATCTAAAAAACTGTTTCACACTTACAAAAGAGAAAACTATTGTTCAAACCAGGAGTTAAATGTCCGAAGGAGGTTCATGGAGAGGAAAGAGGAAGAACCCTGGTTGTTTATATCTTCATTATGCTGCTGCTCCTCTCATTGCTCACATCCTACCCAGTCCCTCCCTTGACTTGAGAAAATTCAGTGGGCAACTCTAAAGACCTAGCAAACCCAAAGAAATTTCAAAATCCTGTAAAATTCCATTAGCCACCTTGTATTTGTGGAAGCTTACAGATATACAAATATTTACATATGACAAAATTTAGAAGTAGAAAACAGATTAGTGGTTTAGGGTTAAAGAAAGGGGGGGAAGGAAATGGGAGTGGGAATAGAGTGAATATGACTATAAAAGGTAACATGAAGGATTCCGTGGTAAATAGAATGTTCTTTATCTTAACTATATATAAAGTGTGTGTGTGTGTGTGTGTGTGTGTGTGTGTGTGTGTTGGTTGCAATACCGCACTATAATTTTGCAAGATGTTACTGTTGGTTGTAACTGAGCAAAGGATATATGGGATCTCTGTGTTATTTCTTACAATTGCATGTGAATCTATAATGATCTTAAAGCAAAATGATTAATAAAAAAACCAGTTACTTTCTTTTGGTAAAAGACTCAAGAGATATGAATATATACAGATCTACATACTTATGAACAGATGACTTGCCTAAATTCCTTTAAGACCATACCTATTGATTTCAACTATATTTTTTCATATAGAAATATTTATGTTGAATGTATTTGATTTGTCATTTCATTTAATTGTAAGAATTATTCAAGCATCATTTTCCAAAACATAGTAAGAAAAGTTGTTTCCAAAGAATGGTAGAGTGCAATAAAGAATGGATATGGGACTGCTTTATCTATCACTTAAAAAGAGTGTGAATTTGGTCAAGTTGTTTAATCATCCTATGCCTCAAATCGTTCATCTCTTAAAATGACAATAGTAGCTATCTCATAGCATTGTTGTAAGAATTAGACAAACTAAAACACAAAAACACTGAAACAGAGCCTGACACATAGTAAGAACTATGTCAGTGTTGGCTGCTCTGTGATGGTGATTGTGGTGTTCCATGTATTCATTCATATAAAACTCACGTGAAACCTCATGGACAACCTTAACCTCACTTTAGATGGTTAAGAGGGTCAAGTGTCTTGTCTAAGATCACAAAGCTTGTAATGGTAGGAAGGATTCTGCTTCAATCACTTTACTCTCACTTTGTTAGTGAGACAGTCCAGTATTTAGTTTGTTATATTTTATTAGGCATAGAAACTTCTGACTTTCTCTCAAAATGACAGTGATGTAGAAATGATGCTGGAAATAATAATAATAATAATAAACAAAGTAGGTTTTCTTCCTAGATTTTCTTTCTCTCTTAACTGTACTTGGTCTTCCCTTTGTTATTTTGATAATTCAGGTTTTCATCCTGGACAAACCCAAGGAGTGAAGAGGTGTACAAAAACAAGAGAGAGGAAGTCAACCCAAAGTTCATTCTTAAAACTTCAGAAAAGTTGAGGTCTTGGTTTTAGTCCAATAAAGGGTGAAGATTCAGGTCAAATCTTATTTTATATAAAATGACTGCCTTCGTTAGAAACAATCTAGTAGTTAGAATTATGGCAGGTTTTGGTTTTAGCTAGGCTTTTGGGGAAAATGCTAAAATTAATCTTTTGAATGAAATTAATCTTGTGGTAGCTTTACCACAGCAAACAAAATAGGAACATTCTAGAAATGAATGGTCATATTTGTTAAACTCTTTGTCATGTTTAGTTAAAGAGATTTTGTTTCTGGTTGTGTTTCTGTGTGGGAGTGGGATGTATGTTTCTGTGTATGTTTACCAACTGAATGAATGATAAATCATTTTCAAATTGCAAAATTGAAATCATTCATCCAATGCAAGGTAGTGTAGCATGCTTATAAAGTGCACAGGCTTTGTGGCTAGACTTCTTCATATTTTGTCCTTGCTATTTACAGATGTTTGACATTTTGCCTTAGTTTCCTCATCCAGGAGGATGGGAATATAATAATAGTATCTTCCTTACAAAGTGGTTTTGGAAAGTAAATAATACGTATATGCCAAGCACTTAGAAGATTGTATGGAATATAGAAAGTGCTTAATAATTTTGGCTGTGCTAATTAATTACATACTCAAATGCCAGGTGTGTGCAAAGTTCTGGACTTAGTTATTTGTCAGATACAAAATAAATATTAGAAAAAACTCCTGAATATTAGTAATTTGTAGCTATTTAAGGCAGTAAAATATATGCAAAGAAATTGAAGGATAATTAAAAATCAACAGAGGAAGAGATATTTATAGGAATTAGGAAAGCATTTGACTGCAAATAATTAAACAGTCCAACTATGATTTTTTTTTAATAAGGATATACATTTCTCATATAGGGAGTTCTGGGCTAGAATGTTGATAGTGTTAGAATATTGACTAGTGCCAGTGTTTGCAGCTTTCTTGACATTTTCCTAATAATTACAAACCATCATATCTTCCTTTGAGTAAGGAAAAAATTAGGAAAAGCAGTGCATCTTTTTTGGAAAGTTGAAGCTTTCCCAGAAGCCACACTCTCTGGAAGACTTTACCAAGTACTTTCCAATATCCATAAAAATCCAAAAAAATTTTCTTTTTTATCTGAGTCACATGGCCACATTTGGCTTAATGGTACCCTGGAATAGTAGGTTTTAGGACTGCTATGATTAGCCTAATCCATTCATAATCCATTGCTTTGGGGCCCCACATATATTCACATATAAACAAAATCAGGGTTCTGCTAGCAATTAAGGGTAAATCACTATTGAGTGGGCAAACAACGGTGATAACCATCCGTGGCCTCAGGGAACACAGTAAAAGTGAGAGACTGTGAAAAGGCAAAAGGGTGGAAGGAAGAATATTTAAAATCATGTGTTGCCTATGGGTCAGTATAGACTTCAAAGACAAGACAGAGGCAAAGAAGAACACAAGCAAAACCAGGCAGGAAAAAGTAAGAAGTGTAGAAGAAGTCGGGATAGAATAGATCTGTCTAGAGAAAATAAGTTATAAAAAGAATTGAGAATGGATAAACTTGCAGAGATATGGAGAAGTCTGTTGATAGACAACTTACTAAGTCCTCATTTTACCCAATCAAATTGACCAGCTGGTAAAATGTCAAGGTTTTGGCATTCCTAACAAATTGGAAATATATCTTCTTTTCAAGAATCCACAGAATATTTACAAAAATGGAAAACCTCAATAAATTCCAACATTAGGCCACACTGACTAACCACAATAAAATAAAATTGGAAATTAGTAACAGATGCATCAAAATATTACAACTTAGATATTAAATAAATGCATGTATTTACACATATATTAAACATAAATGTACAACTATCTCCATGTAAGTGAGTTTAATTATTCTTGAGTAAAAATCCAGAACTATAATTACAGATTACTTAAAAAATAAAAAAGTAATTGACAACATCTTGTATCAAAGTAGGTATCTATTCTTTGAGGAAAATCTTTACCTTAAGGGTATTCATCGCAGAGCAAAGAAATCAAAGGAAAAGAAAAGGAAGTGAGTTTACCTGGAGCAGCTATGAAACAAAACAAAACAAAACAAAAAACAGCAAACAAAAAAAGCTGGGAAAGGAAAACAGAAATATTCTGAATTCAACTTGAGAAGGCCATACATTTAAAAATCAAGAAGAAATAAAATTGGACTTAAGAATACATTTAGCAACAATTGGCAAATATTATTACATTTAACCAGCATGCATATATATTTACATGACAAACTATTACTAGATATTATAATGAAACTTGAATACACTAATAACCATAAGGAATTCTAAGAAAATTACAAAGAGACTACCCTTTGTAAAAATTGCTAGACTCAGAGTTTCTTGAAGAACTTCTTTTAAGAAACTCCGGAAATAAGAAAATTCTTAAACCATTTTACAACTTTTATAGAATAAAAGAAAAAGAAATTTTCCCATTATGAGTCTAGAAATCTTGACAACAAAAATGTAAGTTTTATTAAAAGCTTTAAAAAAAGAAAGCTACAAATTAAGCCCATCAATACAGTATAAAAGTCCTTAGTAAAGGATCTGAGATAGAATTCAGCCATTCATTCAAAGATAGTTCAATATTAGGTAATATAAATTACCATCCTCTAGGACCAAAAGAAACAGAAAGGGCATGACCATTCCCTTAGTTGCTGTCAATATATTTGATGATATTGAATATCTATATTTTAGTTAAAATACTTTTACTGTATTGAAAATATGAGTATATTTTCTAACAAGATAAACTTTAGAGCAAGCCAACAATCAGCATCATGTATGTTGTGCAGCTTTAGAACTGCTTCTGAAGTGAACTTAAAACTAGGAAAAAGATAAACACACTTGCTATCATTTATATATTTCAGTACTAAGAGAGAGCTATTAAAATCACTACAAATTTTAACAATCAGTATGAATACTGGAATGGAAAAAATTATTTCATGATCCAGCAGGATTACCAAGAGAACCAACATAAAACAGTTGTAAAAGATATTTCATAGTAGTATGCAATGAATGAACTAGATCATCAAACAAAAACAAAATTCTATAGTTATCCTATATGTCAATAATTGCTTTTAGAAAATGATATAGAAGCAGATAACACTAATAATTATAAAAGAAGTAATTAAATGTCTGGGAATAAATTTATTAAGACGTGTCTAAATTTTATGCAAAGAAAACTAATTTTCTAAAGGAATTCGCAACGAAGGCACAGTTAAATCAACACATACCTTGTACTTAGCTTTAAAATTTTAATATTATAAATATACAAATTATTCTTGACTTCAAACACAAATTTAATTCAATTCTGATATAAACTCAGAATGTGTTTAAAAACTTGGAAATACATCTGACATTTTGGGAATATATCTAGTGAAGAAAACTCTAAGAAGACATTAAGTGAGAGGAATAAAGCCTCTCTGACACCACTTTTGTGGCATCCTGTACTTCACTTTCCAGAGCTTGACATGTTTGGTGGGCAAGGTTTAATTGTGAAATTATTAATCAATCTCCACCTCCCACCTCCACATTAAGCCACAAGCCTCAGAACAGCAACCGTGGAGTACAGTTTGCTCACTGGGTCTCCTATAATGCCTTACAAATAACAGAACTGCAATAAACATTTGTGAAAGGATGAATGCTCTCAAAATTATTCAATTATACTAGTTAAAGCTGTCTGAGGTTGTTGTTAGTATAGATGGCAAACCTATGGATCAGAATGAAAAGTACAGTAACTTACAAACACTTAAATTGAAATTGTGAAATGGATTATTTAGTAAATGGTGCTGGGAAACATGGAAACACTATTGGAAACAAAATAAAGTAAGATCATTACACATTACAGCACAGAGCACTTACTTTTATAAACCTGAAAATAAATTAAAACCTTTAAGTACTTTGAAAAAATATAGGACTAGAGAAGGTATTTCCAAATCTGATTTTATCTTATATAAATTCATATTGCTAAGAAGCACCAACTTGTAATAAACACGTGTCACTGATTCAATGATTTTCTTAGGATAACTTTCTGGATGCGAAATTCCTAGTTTAAAGAAACTGCACATAGTTACAATCTTGCAAATTTTCTTTCTGAAAGAGTGTAACAATCCACACACAAAGCAAGGGAACACCTATTCACCCACTCTTCTAGGGGCTCACTCTCATATCACTGGTTTAAGGTAGTTCTACTCAGAATTTCTCCCTTTCTTTAGATCAGATGCTATCTGATAGTTTTTTAATCTAATATTTAAAAAACTGTTAGTGAGATAAACCAGCTTTTTATCAAGTGATCAACAGTAAAATAGCCTGCAATATAGGATTGTATTAATTGAGTGAAGGTATATTGATCTACACCATGGAATACTATGCAATTGTCAAAAATGCTGTCCCTCTATATTCAGTGATATCATTTACAATATACTAAACTATAATGTGATTTTATTCCACAAAAACTGAATGAATAAATGAATAAAACTGCATGTTAATACTATGAGTTGATACACAGCAAAATAGTTTATTACTTTAGCCTTTATTAGGCTATCTTTGGCTGAGAGGATTGCAAGTGATTTTTAAAATTTTTTTATTTGTTCTAATTAGTTACACATGACAGTCAAGTGATTTTAATATTAATTTATTTTGGTTATTTGCAAGTATTTTTCTTCAAAGGATTATGTATTACTTGTGTAATATAAAAAGTTCCTTAAAAGTCAAAAAGATTATGTAATCTGTGCCTAATATATCTTTTATTGCACTAAATTTATTATCACCAGTGTTATGATTTTGTCCTATCATATAACAGGTACCCAATAAATACTTAACATTCCACATCCTTAAACATTAAAGACAATTATTTTATTGATAAGTCATGAGTACTCTACTTTTAAAACAGTTTGATAAAGCTTCTACTAAAATTTCATTTATAACAGTTAATAATACCTGAAAGTGAGAAGAAAGTTTCTTAGGAGATTGAAGTGTGTGCCAGTGGTTATGGAGACCCACTATTTCTTGACCATCTCTCACATGCTAATTCTTCACCAGGTTTTGAGCTATATCTCTATAATGGGGGGGAAATCATGGTGGAAAACCTGAGATAGAATTCCAATTTTTTTTAATCTTTACACACTATATTATACTTGGACAAAAACTTTAATCATGAGATTCTTGTAAGTCATAACAAGATAGTTATTAATTAAAACCAAAAATGGCATGCAAATATTTCTTCAGGAGTAACTTTTCTATCACAAATATCCAAAATAAGATTTTATGTGGTATCTTACACAGAGTTAATTAACTTAAAAGACTAATGTCTCTAATATCAGTGTTCCTGGCAATACAAATTATAGATATGTCTTTTACTGACTCTGAATTAAAATAGAATTCAGTCGAAATATGTCAATGGAAATTTAACTTTACTGGGACTTTTGTTTCTCAGAAAAAATTTTCCAAAGAAATGTTGTCAGGAATCCAAAGGCTTCCAGTTCAAATCTAAGCTTTCTGGACAATATCTAAGACACTAGGATTCCATGTTATTTGTTAAAGCAGGATTCAAAACCCAAATGCCAGATTTTGAGTTCCCAAGGATGACATTCTGTTCTGACTATTAAGATCTTGTATTTTTTCCTATAAAACAAACAGTCCCATTTCCATATAGTGGTGGTGGTGGGGGTGGGTTGCCACTTTTCTCAGTGAAGGCTTTAATGTGATAAGGGATCCAAAGAGGAGTAAATAGTAGAATACATGTTTTTAATTGGGAATATACACAGAAATAAGCTTTATCTATTAATAATGGCCAACATTTATTGCATAAACATGTCAGAAAACATGCTAAGTGCTTTGTATGTATTGTCTCATTTAGTCCTCACATCCATCTGAGAAGTTGGGATATTTTTCTCTGTATTTCACAGATTGGAAAGTAAGACAAGTGCTTGAATCATATAGTTAGCGAGGGTTGGCGCAGAGATGGAACCCAGGTTGTCTGTCGACAGCACTTAAGGCCTGACAATTCTGCTATCCCGCCTCTTACAACCATTTGTCTCCAATCTCCTGCCACCACCTTAGTTCAAGTCCTCATCACCTCTTGCCAGAGTTCTGAGCCAGAGACACCCTTCATAGGTGTACTGCCAAAATTTGAAATGCTAATCAGTTTCCCGAACATTATTTTTAGTTAGAAGATATAATTTTTTTATTTTTTTTATTTTTGGGTCCAGAGAATGTTCTTTCAGATTTGTGAGAGTTTCACATTTAAAAAATGTCATGGTTTTTATGTTTTTGTTTAACTATAAGGGAAAGGGCAGAATGAAGAAAATTAACATCTATTGAGCCCCTAATATGTGCCAGGCAACACTGCCGTGCTTATGAATTCTCAAAACATCCCTGTTAAGGGGGATTGAGACTGATACTTATTGATTGTCTCTAACTGGACTCAGGGTGTGCTTGGTACTTTCTTTGATGTTAATTAATTTAGGGAGAAATTATGGCCTAAAGATCCTCTGGAGTTTAGGCTACAAGGTCAGTGGAAGATGTGACTAGTTACAGTTCCCAGTCTTCTAATGCTAAGCTAGTAAAATGTAGGAAGACTTCAGGTTTCAACTAATAGATTTTAAAGCTTATTGATTGATTTTTATCCTGAATATTAAATATGATGAATGCAACCCATGACTGAAGCAGTGAGAAATGCACTTTACCCTGAAGGTCAAAACTTGATAGTTTTTCTTTCTGGAAAAATGTGGTTTGCTTTGCCCATGTTTTGTCAAAAGTGGGTTTGCTTGTCAGTGGACTTCTACTACCTTCCTCCTTTTCTTCACATCCCCCACAGCACTTACATGTTGGTGAGCAGTGTGGTGCCTGATGAAGATCTGAGGTTTGCTTTGGGAAGTTCTTAAACAATTTTGGGGTTTCAGAATTCATAGAACAATTCAGAGTCAATAATTCCATCTTCCTACCACATCTCCTATTACAGCAGTGACTCGGGGCCATAAATAGCAGCTTATCTGTTCTTGCCGTGACCTCTTCCTCTGAAATTGCCAGTTTGGGGCAACCAAAATTAAGGATAGGTGAAGGGCATATAGTAAACACAGATGGCTGATGCAGGCATTTCAGAGAATGCCAGTTGTTAATCTAAATGTTAGGGACTTAGGACCCAGTTTGGTGCTAACTCTGTAAAGTGGCTATCTGTTCATGTCAGGGTTACATTTCAATCACTTTGTTTTATTCCCACTGGTCTCTACTGGGTAAGACATGTGCAATTAGAAAATAAATGAATAACCCATGATTTCAAATGTATCATATTTAGAACTATTAGAAGGAAGTCCCAAGCAGAAAGTCTGTGACTATGGAAACTTCTACCTTTTGTTGAATTACAGGGCAGCGTTGTCCTACTTTTTCAATGGAGTTTCTCAACTGTGCTCACTGTCTCTCTGTACACATACACACAAAAACATACATGGAAGGGTATTTTTATTTCAGTGCTATGACATCTTTTTTCTACTGCATGGGTTGCTCATGGCCTCACATAAGGCTTTTGTCAGGCAATACAGAATGGGGGCCAGGAGTTGGTTGAAGTGAGCGGCCAAGGGGGTAAGGGATGTCATACTAATTATTGATCAATTTACTGTGTCTATTTAGTAAGTCAGTCAGTCTCCAGATACTTTTGTAGTCTTTAAAGAAGACAAATGTTCACAGTTTAAATATCCCTAAATATATAACAGATGAACAAGCATGCTTTGGTGTGTAAATGCTGCATAGATTCAGAACCATCAAAAAGCCCCTCAAAAATGCTTTTCCATCTGCTGCTTCTAACTACATATCGCACATCCTGGCAGCGCACTTCACAGTGGTGTGAAAGATAGGTTCAAAGCCAACCTGGCAAAATCTATTTATCTTTTTTTTCCTCCCCCAAATGTGTTTCTTTGTGCAGCTAAACTAGCAAACATATATGGGAACAAGGTGCCAGGGCTAAGAGGAGGCACTTGTCAGGCCTTAATCATTCAGGAGAAAACCTGCTTCTTATTTATGCCCTGAAACACTGACATCAAATTGCATCTTTTTAGAAACTATGAGTTGGAGAAGGCTTGGATTCTGTGTTCTCAGCAAAACTCTTTTGAGTGATATCTGTGTCCAGGGGAATCTTAAGTCACCCAAACAACCCCATAGATGGAGTGGCCAGAAAAGGCCCCTGCAGGAAGCATGCGATAGCTTTCCTCAGAAGAGTATTCTTTAGTTTTCAAGGAAGTAATTTTATGCAATTTAGAAAATGGATTCCTCAGAGGAATGCTCTGTTTTTATGCAAGACGTCTCTCAAGTACAAACTTTCTCATGACCTGCTCAAAAGTGTGGATTTTATAAGCAGTATGACAGTCTAGAGTGGTGGAAGTTAGTGCTACTAATAAAGGCTTCTGATTTGAGACTATTCTGGTCAATTTTTCTAGGCAATGAATATTTTTATTTCACAAGGTACAGAGTCTTTAGAAAGGTAATCTTTACAGCTACCTTTCAGATAACTGTGCATTGTCAGCTTATGTTAGCATGCCATATAGATGACCTATTTCTCCTTCCTCATACCTTTTAATGCTGCACTACGCTAGCAGAGGTTAGGTAGGAGCTTAGGGTAATTAGGAGGGTATTCAAGGCTCACCCTAGGTGTATTTTTTCTTAAGGGGGTGAGGATGCATGCAAATGCTCTAATACATTATTGTAAAGGTAGTCTCCAAATTTAATTGTAAGCACAGCACCATATGTTAAAACAAAAATTGTGTGCAGCTATATAAATAAAACAGATTGCTGAGGGTAGGGGGAGTTTACTGAAGGAAAGTGAGGCATAGTAGAGTCTTAGCCACTATGGCCCCTCACCTATATTCCCAGGTGCAGCAACTCTTGAGATTTCAGGAAGCATGGGTTGGAAAAGGCTTATAAGCTAAAATGGTTAGTGGGACAGCAAGTATGTAAATTAGGGAAGGGGACTAGGTATTTTATACCAAATAGATGGGTACATATTTTTCATTTTTATAAAGAAATATTTAATAGACACACACATATGTACACACACTTTATATAGTGTATATAGACTATCCAGGCTCTCCAGAGTATCCAGAAAGCAGTCCTCCAACTGCATTCCTTAACTTTTGGTGGTGACATAGCAACAGAGACGACAGAATAGTGTAGATTAGATATGATTTTTGAAGATAATCTACAGCCTCAACATAGGGAAGGCAACAGGAAAGGTTGGGAATTGTGGCAAATAGGGCAGAGACCCCACCTAATGAGGCAGCTGCAACCAGGACCAGCCAAGTGTTGACCTGTGAGAATGTAAGTATAGTGCTGCTACAGCCTTCTGAAGGCTTAAAAGGAGTTTCAAATTCAGATTTTTCCATGAGATTTCTTGGCTCAATGTGCTTAAATATTTTTCGAGATGAATTAAATATATCTACCGGTCAAATTTAGCCCAATCTGAGCTGCTAGTCTGTTAACTTGCCTTGAAAGAATCTATATTTGCCGGTAGAACCTAAGAAAGGACCTACAACAAATATTTAGTTTATCCGAGCTGAGTTCTTACTATAAGCTATAGAAAATTCTGAATAACAGTTTTGAATTATAAATTATATAACAACCTATAGAATAATGATGATGATAATAATAATAGTAAGAGGATGGCAAACTCACAAAGATAAGTTCATGTTTCAACCTAACTTCACTTAGGCCCAATGAAGTACTTCAGATAGGTTAATCCCCTATTAAAGACTCCATGTGAGAACAGAAAACTTACTTATCTTTTGTACTTCAGAACAAACAATGATTTTTGGTAAATGAATATGAGTTTGAAACCTAGATCTGTGTGACTTTAATCTTAGCTGTATTCTTCCCAACTGTAACCATAGGAAGATACCTTTCAACTGAGTATATGAAGATTAAAATAAATGATAAAGATTAAGTTATCATTGTATTATCATGTGAAGAAGTTACATAATCTTATATGACACATTAAAAACAATGCTAAACCTTAAAACAATGTTGGTTATTATTATTATGTATATACATAACATTACATATATATGTGTATATGTATATACACATATATATGTGAGTGTTATGTGTTACCCTGAAGTGTGCAGAGAACAGAGGCATTACAAAGCACAATATTATAGTTCTAGTTTAGTTGCAGTTCTGATTAAACTTCTCAGTGCTCAATGACCGTGTTTTTATGGTTTATAGATATAGTAATGATGCATTGTTTTTCTGAAGTCAGGGCTGATTTCATTGTTTGCTTTTGTTTTTATTCAGCATAGTTCTGAATATCATGTTATTATAGCAAGGATGGATTAGCTGAAAGATTTCAGGAGACCTAGATTTCACAGCAATGTTCCTTGGGTCAAGAACTATTTTTGAAAAATTCAAAATGCTCCACTACAGATAACAATCCTTCTAGAAGTTTCCACCATACAATGACCAGCTCTGTTATTTTGATGCTCATTTAACAACTATTACAAGACGTACTGAAAAGGCTCTTTTCCATTCTGTCTAGACACCTTTTCCTAGACAACATCCTGAAACAGAAGAATAAGTACAAAAATGAACATATTACATCAAACATACCACTGAGAGGAATGATAAGTTTAACAGTTTCCCATGTGGGAGGCATATTGATGGTAATTATCTTTCCTCCCACTTCACTTAGCTTTATGCACTACTCTGTCATGGTTGGGAAGGTCTGGTCATGCTTTACCACATACCTGAAGCATGTTTAAATTGGCTGGAAGTTTACTGTGGCCTGCAGGGAGGGAAAATTAAAGGGAATTGGTGTTTTCTTTGGTGAGTAGGCTGTGTGCAGCCCATTGCAAGTATTTATGGCAAATTTATTCTCACAAGGAACTAGTAGTGATCACCATGCTTAAATTAATGCAAGATTTGTTCAATAATACAAAGATTATTTCCAAGGACATGTAACTACCTATGGGAAGTTATTTTTCATGACATCTTTTTTTTCTGGAAAAATATTATAATTTTAAGTTAGCAGAATATCAGCTGACAAGAAACCCTCTCTTTTGTAAATTCTTTCTTTGGCTGACAGACACAAGATGCTAGCTGTCTAGGAAGACCTTCACACCCAACATCTTCTTAACAGTTATTCTAAGAGAACAGTCCTTGAGTGGAACCTGAAGTATTTCAAAATGCTGTGTGCAGAAAAACAAGAGGAAGTTCACATAATCACTTAACACCTCTTTCTGAAAGCAAATGCTCATGGGACTGGCATTCACATCTTTAAGCAGATTGGATACTACATGCACACCACATTCAATATGCTAAGTACTCCTAATACATTTCAAATTTTCCCAAATATTAATGATTGATGTACAATCACAATTTTTTTAATTTATAGGACTATTAACACAATCAGAAAAAAGAATTTTAAGTTAATTCTTTTTGTTTTTATGTCCCCAAGGGTAAAATTAAGATAACTTGCCAGGCATGTTATGCCTGTAACCCCAGCGGCTTGGGAGGATGAGGCAGGAGGATTGCAAGCTCAAAGCCAGCCTTAGCAAAAGCTAGGTGCTAAGCAACTCAGTGGGACCCTGTCTCTAAATATAATACAAATTTAGAGCCGAGGATGTGGCTCAGTGGTTGAGTGTCCCTGAGTTTAATTCCTGGTACCGAAAGAAAACAAAAACAAAAACAAAAAAACTTAAAAAATTGATACTCCTTTACATTTAGGAAAAGATACATCTCCACAGAATTTTATGTGTTGTAGTGATCATGAACAGCTCTTCTTGAAACTTAACACTATTCTAAAGACTTATTTTAAATCCCATTTCCTTTTGCAAATATACACACATATATATATACACATATATTTATATTTAGCCACATATATTTATATTTAGCCACATAAGCTATTACATATAAATCTAAGTGCATGACACTGATAATAAATTAGAACTTAGCATAATATAGTCATATATTAAACATTCAGCAAAAGTGAGGGCTATTTATATACAGTATATTAATAAAAAACGTGTACCTTTTCTTTGATTAAAATAATGATTAAGAAATTAAAATTGACTGGGAGGCTGGTCTGTAATTTGTGACATTCACTGACATTATATGTTAAGGTTTTCCGTTCACACAATTTTCTGTTACCTCCTCACTATGTTCAGGAGTTGAAATATAATATTAAATTGCTTGCTGCATATACCACAGCAATTCATGATGATCGCTCTATGGAAATAATTCTCTCCCAATTTACCTGGAAACATAGTTTTGGAATTGTATATTCTTTTTAGACTGGCAATGCTCCTGCTTCTCTCATTGCTCTATTTCCCCTAATGTTTATTTATTTATTTTTTGCCAATAGTGGATCTGATTGCATGCCCTGTCTGAATTGGTTCTCATGGATCATTTAATCTTTCTGGAAGATGCAGAATCCATGAACTAAATTGGAAGCTACTAATGGACAGCCTTGATGGATTGAGAGTCTCATCAGCTCTCTTGAATCTGATTCCAGGTTTGGTACAGAAATCATTATCTGTGTGTTTCATATTTGAAATCTGATTTCAGGGCAGATTCCTCAGTTTTTTCCCCCAAATACATCATAATTCAAATGATATTTCCCAGGAGTTAATATTTTCATTGTGAGGGATTTCATCATCTTAATCAGATGAAAACATTTTGCTTTCTTCTTGTTTTTTGCTTCTTCTTTTTTTTTTTTTCTTGGCAGGTAAAATCTCTAGATCATTGTTTTGAACCATCAATGTCTCCCACATACAAAAGCAATTGTATATTTGCTTGCCAAACAAAATATTAAAGAGCTAACAGTGTCCATATAATGCAATAGTAATTTAGCTTCAGATTTAATGTTTCAATTAAAACTTAATAAGCATGCATGAGATGTATTTACAGTGTATGTTGAGTAGTGGGAAAAAAAACTTGTTTTGCCCACTTTTGCAAACTGGTAGATAGAACATATTTGTTTACTTGTAACATGATAATTCCTCGAGGTGTGAACACTGGGGTATGGAAGAGGTGAAGAGACAAACATTATAACAGGTATTCTGCAGAAGTGTCAAGAGATGCAGAATGTTGCAACACAAACAAAAGATGGTGAATTGAAAATGATTTGTCCAGGGGTTGAACTAAAATTCTAAAAATGGCAAATAATCACATTAAATTGCTTGATTCATGAATCTTTAGAAGAATTCAAGATGGCTTCAAGATGGAACATTGAATTGTAATGTTTAGATATTTTGTTATTAATGATTAGTGTATTTTAAGGGATAACAAGAAAGAATGTGTTTGTTCCATCACATAAAACAAAAATAATAGCCATATTACATTACCTCAACTGAAAACAACTGCTTTCACAAAGTAAGTAAAATAACTCATTTAACCACTACCACACATACATGATTTTCTAGCAGATTTATCACCAGTTAAATTATAATTGAATTAATAGTATTTATAAATTATTGAATCTAATATTTAAATTTCTAGTTTCCAATGTTTTAAAATAAACCACTAAAGTTTATTTTAAGGGAATTATCATAACTATATTTTTTCATTTTGAAATTACAATTTAGGCTATTATCTACATCTTTAATAAAATGGCAGAGGCATGACACAATGTCTGATGTCACTTAAACCCTTCACTCCTTTAGTCTTTTCAATATTATAAATTCAATTTTAAAAATTCTACTAGTTTTTGGAAATTTATTATTTTCCTCAATAATTGCTTAAATTTTGTTTTATTTTCCTCTTTTCTTTTGATGTACATAAGACATTTAATTTTGAAAAGAGAACATATGCTTAAGAAAAAGGACAAAATCTTACTATTAAATAAGCATGTTTCCAAGAGAGAAGTGATGTCTCAATATGTCAGGAAAGTATCTGATTAAGAAAGAAAATGTCTTTATTTTCTTTTACTAATTTAGTGTTACACCAAAATTTTTGAAAAGTATAACACTTCAAAATTTTTACAAATCCCTCCAATTAATTAAGGCAAGCTCAAAATCTCATCAATAAAACAAATAAATAAATAAAATTTTCCCTAATACCAAAACTAGTGAAAAAGTAAAAACAGCCACATGTAGCCAAAGCAACTTGTCTAGTTAATAATTCTTCTTTCTCTATCAGGTTGGTCTGGCAATTTTGAGACACTGCTAAGCCAATTCATTCAACTCATGCTAGTGTCTGAAGAAGTGTTTAGCAGTTTTTTGCTTAATTGTTTTTTTTCTCATTTTGATGAAACTTTTGTTTTCTGGAAATCTTTAAAAATTTTCACCCAATACTATGGAATAGCTTGTTGAATTTTTTAAAAAAGTTTAAATACCATAACAGAAAAGAATAAATCAGATATGAGAACAGCTAAATTCTTTGGAACATTACAACCTAATAGTCATTGCAATGATAATGACCAGGAAAACATAAATAGATTGGTAAATTTTGACACAAGAAAGGTATCTATTATTTGGGGCTACATATTAACTTTGATACACAAATTTTTGTGACAGAGTAGAGTATTTATTGTGGTAACAAAGGCATAAAATATTATGAATATAAATGCTTTGTTAATTTATAATCAGTTCCAAATAAAAAATCACCTTAAGCTATTTTCAAATCAATAAGTTCTAAATATAAAAGTAGTAAACTCTTTAAGGTTTTACATAAAGTTAGCATCTAATAATAAAATATCTATCATAATATCTATTTGCTTTGCACCCTTAACAACTTTCTGTGCTTTTCTTTGTTTTTTTTAAGAACATATACACTCACACACACATGTTCACATATAAACACACATACTGACACATATACACAACCTCACATACAATCTCAAACAGGATATTCACACATGCATGCATTTGCACTTGCATATAATGCTGATAGGCTCAATCAAAATGAAATCAAATGTAATAGTGACAAGAATAGGTGTAAATTGGTGATGATATGCTACTTAATCTCATGTCTAAAATAGGGTGAACATATTTGGGAATAAAGGAACAACTTGTCTGAATGAAGCTAGATTCAGAGTTTAATACCTGTAAAAAAGAATAGAAAATATATGTAGTCTTGCAACAAATTAAAAACATAGGACAATGGTATGAATGCCCTATGTTTTTAATTTGTTGCAAGACTACATATATTTTCTATTCTATACCATTGCCCTGTGTACATGCATGAACGCACAGATGGTGTGACTCTACTTTGTGTACAACCAGTGAAACAATAGCTGTACTCCATTTGTGTTCAATGAATCAATAAGTAAATAAAAAAACAAAAAAAAACAAACAAAAAAACAAATTAAAAACATAATATTATCAACAAAGTTTCACCAATATTTGTACCCCATTTGTGTACAATGAATCTAAATTAAAAAAATAAAAATTAAGAAAAGTTTCACTAGTATTAAAATGAAAGTGTGGGCAACCTGAAATAAATTTAGGGATACATCCATCATGCTTAAATGGTGACAAATGTTTAGATGACACCTTGGATATTCAATTGATTTCAACCATTATTAGGTTGGGGCACCTTGACAACAACCTGCAATTGAATTTCTTTTATAATCAGCGTCACAGACAAATTGATGTAGCTCTGCTAAGGAGTACCAACATTTCCAGCATGTTCTTCCAGATTTCCATGTACTCTTTGGAAAAGAAAGAGGTAATTTGAAGACTTTCCCTTTAAGCCACTGAAATTTTGGAATTTCTATTCAACATCACATCAATGAAGTGACATCTCTGACATCACCAATCACTTCTCAACTCAGAATATTTCTCTGAAAACGTAAACTCTTACTTTTAAGTTATAATTATGTTAATAGTCCTGGCAGCTTTCTTTAACATCAGCAATAATGAATATGGATTATTCGGTATTGGTTTCAACATAATGTTAAGTGTGTTTCAACTTTTAAATTTATTTTTTGATATATAAGCTTATTTAAGTTTTGAAAAAGTTATCTCCTTAACTTATCTCTGTGATAATTGGGAGTCACCAAGGACTTTAGGTATATTTTAGTTTCCTCATCTCCATATCCCATTTTGAATAGAATTCGAATTTGTACTTTATTTACTTTTTCTCCTCAAAATGCTGTCTGTATTAACCAAGGCATACAACTTATGACAAAGCCACATGATGCTCCCTCCTCAGTAATTAAAATCTTTGAGAATATGAAAAAGATGCTGAAGTATTTATTTCTTCTAATTTGTTTCCTACATAATCAAAAAATAAGTATATTCATAAAGAAAAAATTAAAACATTGAAAACATACTCTGTGTGAGACATTGGTCCAGATGAGAGGCAAATAATTTCTGTAGTCTAATAAATGTGGAGCACGTAGTTGGTGGGAGAATGGTGTCTATCTCAGCTGTATTCATTATGGTGGTATTGAAGAATTACTCTAAGTGTGGATCCATACTGACCCATGGAAATGAACTCCCTGGGTTAAGGTTTGAGAATCTGCATTTACAACTTTCTCCCCTGATGTTTACATACCAGGGTGAAATTTGAGAACCTCTGCATAGTTTTGAAGTTAATTTGTGGATCATCCTACTTAGTGGGTCATTTTCCTTTTTGCATGGGTACAAGAATCCAAGTTCCTCTGATCTTGTGATCTCTGTATCCTTAGGGTCCCTTTGCTCCCAGATGTTAGCTAAGTAGAGAGAGAATACAGAAGTAGGCCAACTGAGGCAAAGTCATGATAAATGGGGGCAGTGTATGAAAAAAACGAGGGAATCTGTGCAGAGTACCAATGGTGTTCATTTTTGCTCCCTTCACTTGACTGATTAGAAAAAGCAACTAGAAAAGTGGACTAACTTACTTTGGGACAGTCTAATATAAGCCTAGGTCTGTGACTTCAAAGCTTGCACACTGGAGAGTTACAGACATATAAGAAGAATGCTGTAGGTAGAATGTAGCAGAGAGGTGAAGGTGAGAATGGGGTGGGCACATACTGTGACCACAGAACATCACAATGAGTCCTTTACCTACACCCTCCCAAACCCTGGTATGAAGTGATGAAGACATATATTAGAAGAGGCATGAGAATAAAGGGAGTGATAATTTTTTAAGTGTCCATGTTCTCTCAAAATTGTGCTGGGACAACTGAATATCCCCATATGGGAAAAAAATAAAAGTCTTAAATGCAATTACCAAAACTCTTGTAAGAAAACATAGGAGTAAATATTTGTGACTTTGAATTTGGCAATGGTTTCTTATATATGGCATTAAAAGCACAAATGACAAAATAAAAGCACTGATAAGTTGTTTTATCGACATTAAAAACGTGCTTCAGAAGTCACTATGAAGAAATTTAAAAGACAACCGAAAAATGGGAGAAAACAGTTGTAAACTGTGTATCTGATAAGGAAGGAACTTAAGCCTAGAATACATAATTATGCATAGTTTCTAACAACTCAATAATGAAAAACAAATTAAAAATAATAATTATGAAATAGAAAAGAGGATTTGAATGGATATTTCTCTAAAGAAGATACAAAAATGGCCAATAAACACATGAAAAGATATTTGATATCACTAGTTATCAGTGAGATGCACATCTAAACCACGAGATACCACTTGATGTTCACTAGGATGGCTTTAATAAAAATGATAACAAATAATTAGAAAGCTGTGGAGAAATTAGAACTCTCATACTCTATTGGTGGTATTTTAAAATGACACAGGTACTGCTGCAAAGAGTCTGGCAGTTCCTCTAGAACTCTAGAGTTATATTTTGACCCAAAATACCCTCCTATATATCTTTTCAAAAGAAATGAAAATATAGGTCCTTGCAAAGCCTTATACGTGAATGCTCATAGCAACATATCTGCAATCAAAAGGTGGAAACTCGATAGATGTCTATTGATAGATGAATGGATATACCTTGGTATGTGCATAAATTGAGTATTGTTTAGTCATTAAAAAGGAAGTATTAACACATGCCACACCATAGATGAACCCTGAAAACATTTTGCTTAAAGAAGCCAGTCACAAAAGACCATGGTATGATTCCATTTATATAAATATCAAGAACAAGTGAATGTAAAGGAAAAGTAAATTAATCCTTGCCTTGGGCTGAGGGGAAGGGAGCTAGAGAGTACTGGGTTTATCTTTGGGGTTCAAAAAGTTGTTCTAAAATTGATTGTGATGATGGATCTACAATGCTGTGAATATACAAAAATTCTTCAATTATATACTTTCAAAAGTGAACTAGAGGATATATGAACTATATCTCAAAACATTGGGGGAAGGGAGAGAAAAAGGCAACGATCCCAAATTAACTGAAATGGTTTTAATGCAAAAGTATCCAGGCTGACAACCTAGCATTCAAGTAGGACCTAGGTGGCATGAGTTTTGTGGTCCTTCAAGGATACCTCTTAGCTTCAGGTGTGAACTTTCTAAACCTCTGGAGTTAGTCTTTTCTGTGGAAGTGGTTAATGAAGAGCAGAAATTTCAGTACAGCCCCTGCCTTATCTATAATGACTAAGTGAACCATCCATTTTATGGACAAAATGAATCCTGTCCAATCCTGTTCAATTATCACCTGCTGACCCTCTCCTGTCTAACCAGTGCATTGCCTGGAGGCAGCAAGGGCCTTGGTTGAGCTGTGTGAGACACAGGCTGCATTGCTCCCACTGTGGCCTCCAGATTGAAGGCAACTTCTTGCAAAATCAGCAGGGTGGGCAGCTGAAGAGCATGTGAATATTGTGCATTTGTAAATATTTGAGCACATCTGCTTAACTCCCTCCCAAAAAACCACTGGGAAAACCCGCCTCGCATTGTGCCATGCAATGCTGTTACCCTGCTCTAATTGTCAAATCTGTTGAGTGTTTTTCTCTTGCACACAAAAATTAAACATCGCTCTCCTCATTCATGATTAATTCAGTTGCAGTGCTGCGCTGTGTCACACTGCATTTTTTAAAGTAATTGTTAAATTCTACCTCATAATCAGAGCAATTTTAATTAACTTTTTGTCAGTTAATCTTTTTTTCCTCATACATTTTCCATATCTGGTGTGTATATGGTGAGTCTCTACCCAGGGGTTCGCAGCCCCATGTTATGAATGCTTAAGCCCTGTTAGTGTCAGTGGGTGTGCCACATGCTGGTGGAGAGAGGGGGCCTCCCAGGCTCCACTCTGCTCAGCTTTCCTGGGCCTTTCTGGTTATGTCATTTGCATTAACTAGCTCCTCCACAGTGAGCTCAGTTACAAGTTCCAAAGTTCAGGCATTCTTTTCTATTTTTCCTAAACCCATGTTGTTTTTTATTTGTTTTTCCTGTGTTGTGTGTGTGTGTGTGTGTGTGTGTGTGTGTGTGTGTGTCTGTGTCTAGGAGAGAGATGCGACATAATAGAAATGGAAAATGGTAGTCATATAGAGCAAGAGGGACAAGACCCAATTGGAATGTAGAACAAACAGAAGGTGAGGCACAGGCCATGCTAATGTGTCCCTGGGTGATTCTTGCAGGCAGAATTAGACCTTACCAGACTACAGATCTTCAGCAGATCTTGGCAATATTACAAGTCATATTTTCACATATTTATACTTTATTTTGTAGAGTTTGTTCCTCAATGCTGCGCTCTAACTGCAAGTAGCTCTATTCATTCACATCTTTTAATCCTCAAATAATATTTCTCATGTGGACATTACAAAAAAATCCAGTTCGATATTAAATTATACATATCCATACTATTTTCTATCTCACAAGGTGCCAGTGTTTAAAAGCAATAGTATGTGCTTGTCTAAAAGTTAAAAATGGTCACATCCGTTTAACAGTGCCACTACTCTTGCTACTTCTAGCAAAAGCAGCCACTTTAGGAACATTTATAGGATATATTTTTCAGGATATCGCATCAGTTTCTCAGTGTTAAAAAGCAAAACATTGAGGAAGTAGGAACTGATAATTCCCTATTTTAGACTCTGATGCTAAAATGCTGAGCGTTTAAATAAACACACCAGATGTTCAAATTGCTAGTTAAGTTATTTAAACAGAATGTGGTCAAACCCTAGAAGAGGGAATATATTCACTCCATGAAAATTTCTGCTGAGGTGTGGTCATAGTGAATTTGTTAATTAACCTGTTTTGTCTAGAGTTTCTCTTTTACTATTCAGACAAAAATTATGCCAACCAGGTTCCTACTGAAGAAGTACATTAGACTTTTAGAACAAACTATTTTATGTGAAATGCTTTAATCTCAGAAAGATTAAAAGTGTATGGGGAGCCGGGCAGGGTGGCGCACCCCTGTAATCCCAGCACCTGGGAGGCTGAGGCAGGAGGACCCCGAGTTCAAAGCCAGCCTCAGCCACTTAGCGAGTCCCTAAGCAACTCAGTGAGACCCTGTCTCTAAATAAAATACAAAATAGGGCTGGGGATGTGGCTTCAGTGGTCGAGTGCCTCTGGGTTCAATCCCCAGTACCAAAAAAAAAAAAAAGTGTATGGGGAACGGAATCTGTATTCAAACCCTAAGGGTTTCATTTACAAAGCAAGTAGACAGGTAGGTAATTTAAGCCATCGAAGTCCTGTATTCCTCAACCATAAAATGGGAAATCATGTTTTATATCTTACAGATTATCTGTAAATAAAAATAAATGTAAATTAAAAATAAATGATTTTAATGTACTTAGCACAAAGTAAGTTCTCAGTAAAATGACATGTAATGGTTTGTGATTTTCTCTGTGCCTGATACAAAATCATTTACATAACTGCACATAGAGCACAACCGTCCCAAGAACTTGTCACATTTTTGCCTCTGCCTCATAGGAGGAAGCACCCTGCTATGAACTCCTGGAGGACTAGTTTCACATCTTCTTTAACTTGTTCCGTATATGAACGGTTTGGATGTGAGATTTGAATGTGAGGTGTCCCCCAAAAGCTCAGGTGTGAGATAATGCAAAAAATGTTTAGAGGAGACATGATTGGGTTATGAGAGTCTTAACCCAATCAGTGAATTAATCCCCTAATGGGATAACTGAGCGGCAACTGAAGGTGGGTAGGGTGTGACTGGAGGAGGTGGGTCATTTGGGGCTTGCCTTTGGGGTGTATGTGTTGTATCTGGAGAGTGAACTCTCTTTCCCTTTGCTGCACAATCATCCTGGGAGCCTCTTCCTTCCGCCACACAGTTCTGCAATGATGTTCTGCCTCACCTCTGACCTGGAGGAATGGAGTCTGATGTCTATGGATTGAGACCTCTAAATCTATGAGCCCCCCAATAAACTCTTTCATCTCTACAGTTGTTCTGGTTGGGTCTTTCAGTTGCAGCAGCAAAATAGCTGACTAAAACATATCCCTAACAAAATCTCTATATTCTGTGTTTAAAAGATCATTGCTAACTTGCAGTTGAACCCTCCTTTTTGTTCGTTGATCCATTCAATGATTTTTATCATACCGTACTGCTGAAAGATGTATGAAGCATAGTTCCTGTTCTCAAAGCATTCAAAATTGCACAAGGAATGATCTACATAGACAGATACTTATAGAGCTTCGTGGGCTCTAGTTCAGTTTTCTGGAGTTGTGAAAGGCTTTCCTGAGAAGGCAATTTCTGCCCCTTTGCACACACACTTTGGTTATCGTGAGTGACCTCCTCTCTGACTCAATCTGGGTAAAACTCCTTATTCCGAGCCCAGTTATATGTTGCCTGGAATAAGGAGGAATAATGCCAGCATGTTCAGGAAATGGTGAGAGTGTTGTGTGACTGGATTCTAGTCCACAAAGTTAGTATCAGAGGTTTGTGGCAAATATCCTACCCTTGTTCTGTCAGCCCACTCCTGCCATCTACCTTCTAATAATCTACAGAATCCTTGGAGTTGGGTGATATTTGTTAGCCAGTCAACTGCACAGATAATAGGGAGGGGAAAATGTGAACTAGGTACAAAAATTATTAGTGAATGCCTCAAAGAGTAGAGGAAGTAGCAACAAGAGAAATGGGTAAATCTAGAGTTATGGGTAACTGAGACAGGCTGTGGAACAACTGGAGATAACTTTGTTATTTGTTAACCATAAAAAATTATACTTCCCTTTGTTAATCCACTTGTTGTGTGTATATGGGTGGAAATTAAACTTAATTTTGCTCCCAAAACAGTTGAGAAATTCAGCTCTCTGTGCTTTCCCAGAATTCTCTTATTTGCTCTTTGTATTCAAGTACAAAGTGGAATGGCTCTAATCCAATGCTGAATTGGAAGCCAAGTATGATGGGAGCATAGATGTCACAGCAATGTGTCCAAATTTACTTTATTTCTGAAATGTCGTGAATATGCTGTTTAGAATTATTCATCAGTGTTATTCATTTTTCTACATAGGAGTATTTTATGATCCCACTTTCCTAATTTGTGAGCCCTAATGTAAAATGTGCTGATATATCAACTTTATTAATATGTAATTCCTTGGATCTATACACTTTATAATAATCTCTAAACTTGTAATTTAAAATATATTAAGAGACGACATAGAACTATCACAGCCATTATATCAATACTCAAGAATATTTGAATTTCCAGAAATTCCCCATGGTGAGAAGAACATTTATCTCTTGTTGATAAGAGACAGGAAAAATATGTTAGAAGCTTACTTTTCACAATATTTAATTTCAAGTGAATGTAGCTGTGCCACAGAATATCAAATAATTTTGGAGTTGTATTTGTAACCAGAAATAAATGACCAGTAAATCTTAGGCTGCTAATTTATAAAGTATTTTGGCACAAACATGCTTGTATTTTAGGTAATATAAACTAAAGAAAAATACAAAATAGAATTACCTGCTATTTATTTTCTGTTGTATGCAAGAATTTATATTGATCCCACTTAAAATATATTTTTCAATGTTGGATATGAATGACCTGCCTTAATTTCAATTTTCTTAACTTATGAAACAAATCATTTTAATTATAATTAAAAAATGGATAAAATTTTGCTAAGTTTGTGGAGGACTTTGAATCATGGACATATTTGATTTGACCACAAACTCAATAAAATTATTAATTACTAAGAAGGAATCCCCAAAGAGTTCCTTTTAAAATTGAAAGTCCATGATGTTAAAATATACTTTGCAATTTGGCATTTCCAAACTAATATCAAATAGCCAGTCTTTAATTAGTATACATAAAATTAAAATTTACTTACAGAAAATTAAACTGAAATTTGAAGTTCTCATAATCCAAACCAATATAAAGCTGAAATTTAATTTCAGTCTCTTTCATAACATACAATGACTTTTGTTTTTCACTGTTACTCCACTCAGATATCTTTGTGAAAAATCCTAAAAGAATGTATATGTATATATATTTTTTGTATATGTATTTACAAAATTATCTTTTACATTAACATCTTTCAGAGCTAAGAGATCTCAGTTTAGAATCTGGGATTTACACATTTAAGTAGCTGAATTTTAGGCAATAAGTGGCACTTTTAATATGTCCTGAACTTCAGAATTCAACCTCCATTTACCCTTTTGACACATAGCAATTGAAAAGATGCCAGATTTCCCAAAAAGATCTCTTTTAAGAATGAGTAAGCCATTACTATCTAAGTGTCAGCTGAGATTAGAAAAACAGCCAACAACAACAACAAAAAGCAGCTATTGTAAGGATAGAAATGGATTTCAGAATCAACAGTAAATAAATAAATAAAGTGCTGTGCTGCCTTAGTCTCTACTTCACTGAAGATACAGTTTGCGGAATTTTTATTGGCACTCTGCCATACCTATTTTCATTTATCTGCCTCAAAGCACCATTTCAAAAAGTGCAAAAGCATGTTGTTGATAACGTAGATTGTTTATAGCTGAATTGAAAATTTCAGAACAACACATATTGTAATAAAGTGGGGGGGGGGGAGGTCCAGGAAGACTGCAGCTGCAGCTTTGTGAGACCTATGTCGACATCACCGTTAGAAATGGGAAGATGTGTTATTTTGCCCTACAAGATTTAATAAGCAAAATTTTACAAACTGTATTAAGTGACAAGTATTACCAAAGGCCATAAAGTCTACTGAGTCTTTATTTACTGAAACGCTTTCCCAGCACATTGTTCCCATATTGCAGTCTCCTTTATAGTGTTGTGTTTTGTAATGTACTCAGCTACTCAGGGGTGATTTCAATGATAGTAAATCCTGGGCCTTTGAGTCCCCATGTGTACCATAGTAATTTTAATACTTCTGCAGTTAAGTACAGTTGGGTATAAATTTCAGCACTAACTTTAGTTGCTTCACTGTTATTTTTTTCATGTGACTGTTTTAGCAAACACACTATTTATTTCAATAACTATAAAGAAAGAAAACGGCTCAAATGACAAAAAAATAAAAAGGGCGTGTTTCCTTTATGTATATGATGAAATATCATAGTTGATATAGTTTATGTATTCTGTTCAATAAGCAACTGTTACAAGTCATTAAAAATGTTAATAAAAATAACACCTTTCCTAAACTGCATTTCTCAGACCACTGGGTATTTCTAAAAATATACTTGGTATTCTTGAAAAAGAAAAAAAAAAGCATTTTATGGTCAAAGATATAAAGAATTGCTGAATGAAATAGAGTCACATTTCTTTTCCGACTTTTTAGTCTTTAAATACAACATTCAATGTTTATATCTAATAAGTGTCATTTTCTGATTATCATAAGCAGTCATTTCTTATAACAAATTGATTCAGTGCTTGTATGAACATCAGCATTCCAAATAGTGTGGAAAGGATGCCATAGATCTTAGAAGGATGCCATACATCTAATATGCTGGGATTTAACCAAAGTTTTGGTATCGCATTTAGGGACATCAATGCCTAGCTTGAAACACACAGTAAAACTTTACTAAACTTTTGTTGAATAAATTAATGAATTTTTTAAAGCAGGTTATCTTGCTAATAAATGACTGTTTGACAAGCTACTGGTGGCACTGTTGCTAAATCCAGTGGATTTGTATCAATCTTGAGTATTATGTTGAAGAATCTTCTTGATTCTTTCTGTTAGAAATTAGTTTTCCTGCTTAATGTATAATACAATTTTTCCCTTCACTTTGAAGTCTCTTAGAATTTCTTTTAGAATTTTTCTTAGATTGATGATTGATAGATTGCTTTTGGTACTAGGGATTGAACACAGAGGCGCTTAACCACTGAGCCACATCCCCAGTCCTTTTTATTTTTCATTTTAAGACAGGATCTTGCTAAGGTGCTTAGGACCTTGCTAAATTGCTTAGAAACTCACTAAGTTGCTGAGGTTGGCTTTGAATTTTCAATCCTCCTGTCTCAGTCATCCAAGGCACTGGGATCACAGGTGTGTGCCACTGTGCCTGGCAGAATTTACTATGTGTTGACTCTTGGAATATCTTTCTCTTTGTTGTTTTTCAGATTTACTATCATATGTCTTTAATAAACTATAATCCCTTGTCTTGAGATTTTTTTCTATTTTATTATGTGATGTTTCCATCATTATTTATTCAAATATTTTCTGTTCTATCATTTTCTTTTGAGTGCTCTATTATATGTTTGTTAAAAAAAGTGCTGGGGTTGTGGTTCAGTGGCAGAGGACTTGCCTAGCATGTGTGAGGCACTGGGTTCAGTTCTCAACATCAAATATAAATAAATGCATAAAATAAAGGTCTATCAACATCTACAAAATATTAAAAAAAGAAAAAAAAGTTACTTATTACCTCCATATCATTTAGATTGATTTAAAAATATGTCTTGTCTTATTCCTTTCCAGTGTATTCAAACCTTTTTTCAGTAAAATAATTCTTGCGTTGACTGTGCCTGTTCTGATTAGTTTCCAAATAAAATTGAGAACAAAATTGGTAAAATTTCAGATAAACAATAAAAAAATGTTTAGTTTATGTTTGTTCCACTTTGCCACTCATACCATTCTGAACATACTTGAATAAAAATAAATCTTATTGTTTATCTGAAGTTCAAATTTAATTGGGAATCCTCTATTTTTAAAACGTTTCATGTTTCTACAATCTAAGCACCTGTTGCTTTAGTTTTTGCTTCCATAATCAGTAAACTTATCTTTAGAATTCTCATTTTTCAGTAGTAAAGATATTCATCTGTTCAAGAAATGAGCAGATATGTCATTAACGTTAAAAGGAAAACTAATAGAGGTTCCTGATTTGTTGAAAGTAGAATGGGCAGTATCATGGATTAAGCATTTTGCTATTCAAAGATATCACAAACTGATTTTCAGGCTTTTCAGAACTGTTGTGTTTATTACATAGGGTACACCTACTGCTGTAATAATGGATCCCTATATGTATAATATCTCCAAAACAATAGACTCTTTTTTCTTGTTAACATGAAGATTCTGAGTGGTATAAAAGTGGTATAAAAGCAGCCATGCTGTTGTTTTTTTCAACACCTATATTACATGGTGTAATACGTGTATGTAGTACGTATTACGTGGTGTAAACATACATGAAGTTTTCTCATAGATGAAATCTGAAAGTGATACGCATAATGTCTGTTTCCAATCCACTGGTTGGGATTCAGTCACATGATCATGCTTAATTGCAAGGGGGTCTGCAAAATATAATCAAATTTCCCAGGAAGAGAAAAAGACAGCTTTTCATGAGTAGCTAGAATTTGCTGTCACACAGTTTAAAGTGAGGCAGAGTTATGCTAAAGAAGAAATTTATTTCATGGAATTCAAGATTGGGTTTATTGCTTCATTTATATATACTTGTTGGTATGATTAAATAGTACAGGTGCCTCCAGGGGAAAAATAAAATGAAATATTTTGACATTAAACTGACATTTTATAAGATTCAAGGAATGAACAGATTACTCTACATCACTCTACTCTACTACTTAACAATTCATTATTGGGATAGATATCCAAGGTGGTTTGGGAAAGACAAGGCAGTTTTACATGGAATATGGGCAAACCATTCAATGAAGCAGAGTGAGGAAGCCTGCCAAGGTACGTAAGTACCTCTTTAGCAGATGAATTGGAAACTTCTGTTTGCAGAGCTGTCAACGAAGCCCCTCTCCTAAATACTAATTGCTTAACAAACAAGATATTAAGATCTTTAAAATAAGTGTTTCTTTGTCATATATGTGTATTTATAAACATAGAAAGGAAATCTCTACATGCAAAATATTTAGAGTTAGATGCTGTTGTAGGTAATTAGTGAGAAAGGCTGTATGTTTTCTCATCCACCTGCTGGTAGAAGCAGATGGTAGTTTATTTCTGCCCATGTGACCTACAGATTCTTCAGGTTTACCACAATACTATGACTATGGTAATATCATTGTTTTCTTTCCAGGTATGGTTAGGATTCTGGTGTATATAAACATTTTGCTTTTCTTCTTTGCCTCATCAACCTTTGGGAAGAACTATCCCTGGAGAGGGTATGGGTCTTCTCACATAAAAATATTATTTGAAGATGCTTTTAGAAGCCTATTTTTCCCTCAGAAGAACATTTACAATTTTTGATTGAATACTATTATTTTCAGTCTTAGAAGAGAAAGAACCCTTTGGAATTTACTCTTGTTTGATTTTAGCAAAAAACAAAACCAAAAACCAAAACATACACTGCCTGTCAACCCACAGTCATTATCACCCATCTCGAAGCTCCTCTGCGTGCCTAGATGTTTAGTTCTTTGCTCTTTTACAAGTCTGGCACACTTTAGAATGTTATTAGTATCTTAAATCTAGATTTATCATGTTCACTTAGCATATTTTGAGCACCTACACAAAATTCAAATAGTTCACTTTTACTTTTAATTAGCCTTACCTAGTTGTAAAAATGTGCACTAAATAATAAAATGTAATAAAAATTACAAAGGATATTTTATGTAGCATCTTTTTAATCTTAGAATTAAAATGTGTTAATGAGACAAGTAAGAAAAACTAATTTATCAAAAAATAAGGAAGATGGTTGTAAAATCAGTACTCAATAGACCTTTCTTTTAAGCAAAGCCATTACAGTAGGAGACAAAACCATTTGAAGCCTACTACAGTTCAGATGTCCAGTTGTCTTCAGGTCAGCTTATCTTTTCTTAAAAGATTATGCCAGGTGATATTTCTTGCTATCCCTCAACATTGCAATATTTGCAAGGCTTTGCCAAAGCTCTTGAGTGCAGTCTTCTAAAGAGTTTATTTATGTGTGGCAGGGGGGACTGGCATTGTTTTACACTAAGATCTTCCTGATGCTTAGAAATGTAGTTATTTTAAAATCAGGCTTCCTTTTAAATGGTTTCAATTTTTTTAAACAATGTATTGATGGGCAAGGCTTTTGGTTCCCTTCATCAAAATGAGGGCTGTGTAATCAGTTAAGCAGCTGAATAAAGAAATTTTAGTCAGAAATACTGAGGACCCACTGGTAACTGTCATAGTGCTAGCTCTCCACTCATCTTAAGACTGTGGACATATCTGTTCATTGGAATGTGTCTGTACTTCCTCTTGCTATGGCAATACCTCACACCTCTTCTTTATCCAAGGGCTGTTTTGTAAGTTCAAAAACAATTTACACTTTGGAAAAAATGTGAAATGCTATTAAGTGGCAGTTCAGTGGACACTAAAGATTTTGAGAATTTGAAGTCTCAAAATTGCTCCTGGAAATGGCAATATGGGCATTACCTAGGAACTTGCTATAAACTCACAAATGGGAATTTACCCTAGACTTACAGAGTTGGATTTGCATTTCTTGGTGTTTAATATGCACATTAAACTTTAAGAAGCACTGAAAAGCAACCCTGAGAACTACATGTGGTGATCTTGGTTCTACAGATAAGGAATCTGAGGTTCAGAGGGGCTGAAGTGTGCAACTTGAGAATTTAAGCTCAGGTCTGTTTGAAGTTCACATTCACACATTTCTACCACACTTCATTGCTTTCAGTGTAGGCAGCCAGTTTTTAAAGACAAGTGAAAAATTGTCACCAAATTTTTTCCCCTATTTTTACTAGCTTTTGACTATTCTGGCAATATTCTCCAAAGGGACTAATACAAATTCTGATGACAGTGAAGTCATACATTGCTGAAGGGGACCAAGTTCGGTGGGAAGATCAATAGCACAAATTTTTGTGGCTTTGTGCAGTTCTATTTTTGAATTTTGGGAGGATCTTATTTATTAGAGTGTGTTTGCAAAAACTGTCAGTAAACATCTTTTCTTTGTTAATATTTAACCCACCAACTCTTTCAAGCTTCCATCTTTTCCAGCTACATAGTCCCACATGCTTTTTAATCCACTAATAGCACCAAACTGTCTCCATGGTGCAATAAAAGTCTTCTATTTTATGACTTCTTTGAATTACTACCCTAACTTATAATTTGCCAGATTTGTTTTTGCCTTCAAATCCCTTACTTCATTGTAGCCACATGAAAAATGTTATACTCTGTGCATTTTCCTCCCCAAACTCTAATGATTATTTTCAATATACTAATAGTTCTTGCTCTGAGTAATTTAGTCTTGCTGCCATCTAGAATGTTTTATTCACCATTCAAAAATACTTTTAGAAAGTTTCTTTATAAAATATTGGGAAATATTTTATATAGTTCTAATGATTATTGAAATCTAGTAAACTTTAATTAGTTTACATTTGAAAAATCCCCAAAGAATTCAGGAAATCAGAAAAAAAAAATGAAAATAAAAAAAATTAGACTATTCAGATGCTTCCTAAAGTTGCTTTTTAATGATCAGAGTGTTTTCAGAGAAAACAGGCTGTTTCTGGAAGCCAAGGTAGGTTTTTGGTTTGTTGTTGTTTTGAGTGACACCCATAAATACCTTGATCTTATCTGAAACCAAAGAGCATGTCTTGAATTGGAGATAATCTTATTTTCATTGTACTGAATACCTAGAAGGTGGGGATAGGCCGGTTTAGTTTTTGGTTTCCTATCCTAAGGAAGGGGAGATAAACGGGTAAATATGAAAACTAAGTAAAAGTCTTCTTTCTTTTATCATAGATACAGAAATAGACACTAGTTATATGTATGTGTAAGTCTAGAGAAAGAATAAGCATAAGGAAAGAACAGTGAAGAAATGACCTTGATAGACTTCCCTCTCCCTCATTCACCATAGAGACATTCATTTGTATAATAAATGATGCACTTCCCAGTGACTCTACATCTAGGAATCCTTGGTCTCTGACTAAGATTCTGAGTAAAACCTTTACATCTCCTTTCTCATGCACTGGAAATAATAAAGATTTTCTTGAACAAAGTAGAATAGCTGAGCAGGTAGTGAATTAGTTTCAAGTTGTGTATCTCTCTGTTCAGAACTTTTGCCCAAGATACTTCAGGACTGTGCCAAGTTGTACACAGCTGAACCAAATGTTAGAATTCCAAGAGTTCTAACTCAAAAGTTTCAGAGTATGTAGGACAGTGAATAGACAGAGCAGGGTCAAGTGGGCTTCAGCACATGTAAAATAACTGTCAGGCTATGTATATATTAACGCTCAGATTGAAATACAGGGGAAAATGTGTTTAGGATATCTAGTTATAGTGCCCCAATGAGAAAATACAAAGAAAAGTTGAGTCTTTTCTAACACATTTTACTTCTGAAATAGGAAAAAGAAGACATGAAACACTGATTTGGTATTGATATGATTTCAATCAAGACCTTTTACGTTAGTTGATTTTGCTATGTTAAGAAATGATCAGTTTACACGCAGGAAATACTATATACTTTATTTTAAATAACAATAATGATGATGATATTAAGGAATAACACAAACTTTTCAGCATAAAATTGATTCCAGTTACTGAGGAAAATATTAACATAGCTGCTTAAATAATTCCCTATCTCGCAAGCCTGATAAAATACAATTCTTCAATAGAAAATAGTGGGATTTTTAATGAAAGATATTATGATGTATAAAGACATTTTTCTTGAATTAAAGCAATTTGGATTTCTATAATTTATTTTAATTTAGCATAATAACATTTATTCTTTCCAGAAAGTAAAAATGGAAAATGAAACCTAGACATTTCTTCCAGGTATGACTTAGTAGATTGTGTTAGGAAAATTTATTAACTGAAGACTACTAGAAAATCTCTTCGAAAGAGATATTATGAGGCATCAAAAATTTGAGGGTTCAAGATAGCAGAAAGAAGGGGAGGACAAAAGGAAAGTGCCAGGTACTGAGACTGAGCAAACTGTTATATGTCAAAATGAACCACATTATTATGTATAAATATAATATGCTAATAAATTTTTTTCACTGAGACTCTTAAAAGGTTATACCTCCTGTGTGAGAAAAAACTGAACTACACAAGTCTTTACAAAAGCTGAAACTGGGGTTCAAATAAAAGCTTAATCCCAGATTGAATTAAAGTGATCAGCCGTCCAGAAGCAAAAGTAAATCCTCTTGAGATAGATCATATCACCCAGACCCTCATAAAACTCTGATTTCTGATACTAAATAGCCTATAGTCAAAGAAAAAATTAAAACATACCAATATACGAGATCTCATGATCCGAAATTAAGAGAAAAATGGACAATCCGCTAGAAACAATCCACGAGAAAACTAAATATTGGAGTTACTAGACAAAACCATTAAAAATAACCATAATTAAAATGTTAAAAGCAATGGATATTAAGATAAGAGTTTTACCAGATCGTTTCTATTATAAAAAGACATCATTGCCCTCTGTACATGTCTGAATGCACAGATGGTGTGACTCTACTTTGTGTACAACCAGAGAAACAATAGCTGTACTCCATTTGTGTTCAATGGATCAAAATTAAATGAATAATAAAATAAGTAAATAAATAAATAAAAAATAAAAAGAAATCAGATGTTCTATGCTTAAACCATTAAATAACTAAATTTAGAAACTCCATAGATATTTTAACAGATCAGATAAGTTGAAATGAATCTACTGAAAACCAAAGTTTAAGAGAAAATCATTAAAGTATCCAGAAATGAAATGGAGAAGACCAGAACTTCATGTTCCAGAAACTGGAAATAAAGTTTATTAATCTCTGTCACCACATATGGCCACTATTGGACTTTAGTCATCCTTAAACTCAGAAGTCAATAGCAGAAAGGACACTAAATGCATGTTCTAGTTCAACATTGTGGTACAGAAAGAGAATCTTGAAACTTAGAGGAGAAGAGTAATACCCTGTTTTATTTTTACCTTCCTTATTCTAGTCTTTTGCACCCCATACATAATTGTGCAGAAAAACTGTACATTAATGATGGTGACAATATTGATAGTGGCAGCAGAGGTGGCCGAAAGAAACTGAATCTGATCAAACAAGGTGTGACCCCATAGGGTGGGGAGAATGTCTATTGTTTTTTCTCTCTCCCTCCCTTCTATCACTTAGTCCTGAACACAGATCCTGTCAAGATAGAGTGAAAAAAACTAACTATAGTTTCAACTTTTGTGATGGACAACAAAAACAAAATATTCAGGAAACTGAAAAGCACAGGAAGACTGAAGAAAGGGAGAAGACTAGGAAAATTACCCCTTAACATTGTTAATGAACTCCTCAGTCCAATCCTGGGCTGTCTGTTTACAGATTGAACTCTAAACTATATATGAAAGGCCTTAAGAACAGAAATTTTAGAGATACCCATCATCTAGGTCCCAGACTGACCATGGGTGGGCACATACCCAACAGTATTACAAAAGCTTTGAGAATTAAGTTGACATTCTGGTTCTCAAAATGCTAGAACTGTGACCTGAGTACAACTGTGCTGATTGCCTGTTAAGACAAAAATACTAACATTCTCCATGAATTTTAGAGGCAACCACAGTCCCATAACCTAAAATTCAAAATATATTGGATATACTCTAAAATTACTCAACACACAAAGAGCCAAAAGAATCCAATTAATTTGAGAAAAGATATAGTTGTCAAGGCTGACATGACTAAACATTGGAAAAATGAGATTAAGACTTTAAAACAACTATTAACAAAAAATTCCATGGAGGGCCAACACTCTTGAAAGGAATGGAAATACAGAGTTTTACCAAAGAAAGGATATAAAGAGGAACCAACCATGAATTTTAGAAATAATATAAGAATCATAGTAATAATAAAGCAAAATCTCCCTGAATAAACTCAAAAGCAGAATGGACATGATAGAGAGAGTCAGTGAACTTGAAGTAGATGAACAGAATTCACCTAAAGGGAACAAAAAGAAAAATATGAAATAAACAAAAGAACAGAGAATCAGGGACTGCTGGGACAACATCAAAAAGTTGGAAATTTGTGTCAAGACAGTCCCAAAAGAAGAGGAAAAATTACTGGGAAAAAAAAAAAAGAGTTAGGAGAACACTCTGAACAACAACATTCTCTTAAAGAATATTTCTTTTTGAAGTTTAGCACTTTTAATTGGCTTGTTATTATTTTACTTAATAACATTAAATAATCAACTGGTTCTCATGTTATGTAATGCCATCAAAAGATCCATGTGAAAAATAAATAAGGACTGTCACTGATTGGAGTAAAGAGATTTGAGATGCTGAACTTTAAATGAGACTTCCTGCTATACTTACTACTGATGGTGATGATCTTAGTTGACAGCCTCTCTGATAGGGCAGCTTGAACTCTGCTGCAAACGTTTTCAGAGAGTCAGTGCATGATCAGCTGACCCCATACCTCTTTACCCAAGGTGAGGAAGAACGTCATGGTGGAAGGGTGTGGCAGAGGAAAGCTGCTTAGTTCATGATAGTCAGGAAGTAGAGGGAACAAGAACACACATAATTTTGCAGGCTTTCTTAAGATTTGGAACAAGAAAATCAGGCAAGGGAAAGAAATAAAGGTCATCCAAATTGGAAAAGAAAGCCATAAATTGTCACTTTGCAGATGACATGATTTTATATAGAAAAACCAGAAATAGTCTATCAAAAAATCCCACTAGAACTAAGAAAAGACTTGAGCAAAGTTGCAGGTATAAAACAACATGTAAAAATCAGTATACCAATGTTGAATGATCTGAAATAGAAATCAAGAAAGCAATCTGATTTATAATAGCTATAAAATATAAAATAGGAATAAGTTTCACCAAAGAGGTAAAATATCTCTATAATGAAGCTGATAGAACACTGATGAAAGATATTCAGGAGTACATAAAGAAATGGAAAGATATCTGTATTCATAGATTTAAAGAATAAATATTATTAAAATAAATATACTAACCCCCAAAACTGATTCAATGCAATTTTTACCAAAATGCTAATGACTTTCTTCAAAGAACTAGAAAAACAAAATCCTAAAATTTATATGGAACCACAAAGTCACAGATAGTCAAAGTCATCTTGAGCGAAAACAGCAAAGCAGTTCATGTTGCATTACACTTCAAAGTACACTATAAAACTCTAGTAATCAAGACACTGTGGCATTGGCATACACACAGACACATAGAGCAAAGTAATACAATAGAAAGCCTAGAAGTAAACCTATGTGTCTACAGTCAAATGATTTTGATAAGAGTTCTAAGAACATGCATTGAAGGCCATTCTACAGCTTCCCTGGTGGAGAGACTCCATCTTCAGCTGTCTGAGCCCTC